>CM065464.1:7753100-8353100 GCA_032872475.1 Leptopilina myrica (nomen nudum) | reverse complement strand
TCTTGTAGTTTGTATTATAAAGTATTTAAATAAAGGAATACTTTTTAAGAAATTTGTAACTTTTCCACACTTAAATTCACTTCTGTTTCTTATCATTACAAATTGCATTTGATGAAAGCCATTTTTCCAACTCAGTATTTTCAGTTTTTCTGGCATTTGAAATTAATTTTTTCAACGACTTATCGTTTCTCACGGAATATCCTGAAAAAATTGAAAATATTTTTTTTTACTATTTTATTATTATTATTATTGAAAGAAAATTACCATTTTTTAGTAGAAGATCAAGGCATTTAAAATTTCTCTGCGCCGGATTTCGAATATAGTAAGCGAGTAGCATGTGAAAGGCATTTTCTCCGAGATTAGTTTCTTGAAAGATGTTTGCACCTAAGGGAAAAATATAATTTTTTTTTTAGTAATTATTATTTGTTCACTAAGTTTTTTAATTATTTTTTTTGTCGTCACCTTTCGATATCATGAAATCAATTAAACTGTAATTTCCTCTGTAACAAACGCGATGGAAAGGTGTTATTCCTTCAAAGTCCGGAAGACTCGTATTTATCAAATGTGGCCAATATGTCGCCAATTCAATGCATTTATTGCAATTATTCTTTGCATAACATTTCTAAAAGGAAAACATTTTTTTAATTTATCCTTTTATTTATTTTTTTCGGAAAAATTAATATTTTTCAACATTAGAATAAATTAAAGTTAAATAAAAATAATTAAATTTATATTTTTAGACACAATTATAAATTAATATTTTTATTTATTTTAATTTTAATTAATATTTTCAATTATTTTAATTTTAATTAATATTTTTATTTATTTTTATTTTAATTAATATTTAATTATTTAATTTTAATTTTATCATTAAAAAAAAAATACCTACATCACTCGCTTTATGCAATTCACTCAGTGCAACATCCTGGCGAAATGTCAATTTATCACTTATAAATTGCCAATTATTTGCAAACTTCATTTCTTTAATGATATTTTGCTCGTCCTTAGTTTCTAAAAAGTATTTAAATTTAATAGAATCGAGAAATTTTGAAGACAAACTTTTAGCGCGGGAATTGTTTTCCAGCTCCCTGTTTAATATCTTTCCTTAATACACGCGTGCATAACGGGTTGCCTACCTTTTGCTCCTTTTGCCGTTGCAAATATTTATAGGTTATGTTTAATTCTATTTTGACGTTTGTTTTCTTTTTTAAATATAAATAAATTCAGAAATATAAAAATAATTAATCACCTACCTGTGAGAAATGTGAGAAAGGAGAGAAACACGCCAATGATAATAATCAGAATCAGAAAAATGAGAAAATATGAATAATTTGCCGGTAACAATATTAACATGTTTTTCAATGGCAAAATGTATTTATAATAGAGAACATAGAAATCAAGGAAATCATTGTCGTCAAATTCTTCATGAAGTATAAATAACATTTTATTTATTCACTAATCACACTAATAGGAGACGAAATTAACGAGAAAACCGTTTTTTACATTCTTATTTTTTTGAACTGAAAAAGTGTTTGAGATCGAAAGGTGAAATGTGAATATATATCGAACAATCTCGAAATAGGCATTAAACAAATAACATAGAGAGGCAACAACAATATTTACTTTCCCGTGCAATTCTCACATGGTGACTGTACCCTAATGTAGAATAAAGGTCTCAGCACAATAGTTGCAGGAAAGAAATACACAAGTTAGAGGAGAGGGAAAATATACTTCTCTCCTCTTCTATCTCATTCTGTTTATTATACACTTTGATTGTCGTTCCACATTATATTTTTGGATATATATTTGGACACTTGACGTCTGGGATTTTCACATTATCCACGGCGGTATGTATTTTTGCCCAGACGGGAGATATGTGAGCACAAAAAAGTGTAATTCAACATTGAAAGATTCTCTCATTTAATTTTATATATACCTATATATAAAAATAATGTTGATCTCAGCGTTATATCGACGATGAAATTTCTTCAAATACAACATTTGACTCGAAAAAGGAAAAAAAATCCCAGTGTCAGAGAATAAATAAAAAAAAAAACAAGTGAGCACAGAAATTATGTATCTTTGTCCTAATTTTTCCAGAGTTGGGTGTTCGGTAATTTATTATTCAAAGTGGTGTTGTAAATAAAAAAAAGAAACGGATCCGATTGTTGAAGAGAA
The DNA here is from genome assembly GCA_032872475.1 of Leptopilina myrica (nomen nudum). Lineage (NCBI taxonomy): Eukaryota > Metazoa > Arthropoda > Insecta > Hymenoptera > Figitidae > Leptopilina > Leptopilina myrica (nomen nudum). The sequence goes on along the minus strand of CM065464.1, from coordinate 8,350,922 downwards.
TTTTTTTTTTTTTTGGTTATATACAAAACACAGAGGAGTTGAAAAGAAATGATCCAGATTTGTGTTGTGATTTAATTTTCAAAAAAAAAAGGAAAGTGAAATTTTTTTTGTTTGGGGGAAAAAATGGGTTTTTCGACGAGTTTACAGGGTCAGGCCTCGCATGAGGCACTTTTGGGACGTCAGGAAGCTGAAATTAAACTCCTGGAGACGATGCGCCGGTGTCTCGCGACTAAAGTTAAATCTGATCGCGAATATGCTTCGACGATTTCTTCCTTGACTGTTCAGGGGAGAAAAATCGAACGTACCGAGGAACTTATTGGAAGTATGATTGCTCAGGTATTTTCACGTTTTATTGTGAATAATATTAAATTAAAAATGATAATTTTCAATGAACAGCAACAGATGTTTTAGGAAAAACAGATTCAAAAATTGTAAAAATAAATTTTGTATTTTTGTAGCTATTATTACAACTAATTATTGTTATTTTTGTCTACTTCAATTTTGATATTGTTAATATTTATTACAATTTATTATTATTATTATTTTTGTCAATTACAATTTCTTTATTGTTAATATTTATTACAATTTATTATTGTTTATTATTATTATTTTTGTCTATTTCAATTTTGGTATAGTTAATATTTATTACTATTGATTATTGTTTATTAATTGCAATGTATTATTGTTTATTATTATTTTTGTGTATTTCAATTTCGTTAGTGTTAATATTAATTACAATTTATTATTGTTTATTAATAATATGTAAATAACAATTTTTTGCCTCGTCAACTATGAAATTACCACAAATTTTAATACAAAACCTTCAATTTTTTCTATTTCTGACAATCATTTCTTTTTAAATAACTTAAATTTTCAAAAACTATCAAAAAATTAATAATAAATAATAATTAAATCAAATTAATAATAACTATAATAAATTATGACTTATAAATTATTTTATGAATAATTTTTACAATTTTCATATATACTAGATTGATAAAAGAATTTTAGTTAAAAATACTTTTAAAAAAATTAGATTTTGTAAAAGTTACAAATGATTACAGAAATTCATTTATTTTCAAAAGTTACAAAAATTCTTCGCAGAATTTCAATTATGTGCAAAAATTTAAAAACAATTCTCATTAAAATTACAATTATTTGTATAAATAATAAAATCCTTCATTAAAATTCAATTATTTTTAAAAATTTTAATAATATTCTTGACAAAATTCGACAAGAATTCAATTATTCAATTTTTAATAAATTTCTTCAAAATAATTCAATTATTTTTATAAGTAGTAATAAAATTTTTCACATGAATTCAATTATTTAAAATACAAAATTTTAAAAAAATTTTCCAAAAATATCAATTATACAAAAATATTTTTATAAATAATAAAATTCTTCACCGAAATTCAATTACTTTTATAAACTTGAATAAAATTCGTTGTAAGAATTCAATTATTAATATAAACTTGAATAAAATTAATTGGAAAAATTAAATTAATTTCAAAATTAATAAAATTCTTCGCAAAAATTCAATTATTCTCAAAAACTAAAAAAAAATATTTTCATAATTTCAATTATATTTATAAATAAAAGAATTCTTCATCTAAATTCAGTTATATTTAAAAAAATTTATAAAATTCTTGCCAAAATTTTGTAGGAATTCAATTTTAATGAGTTAATTCAAAATAATTCCATTATTTTCATAAGTAATAAAATTTTCACAGGAATTCAATTATTTAAAATACAAAATTTCGTAAAATTTTTCGAAAAATAAAAATTAGAAAAAAATTCTTCACCGAAATTCAATTATTTTTATAAACTGGAATAAAATTCTTTGTAAGAATTCAATTATTTATATAAATAATAAAATTCTTCACAAAAATACAGTTATTTTTATAAATTTGAATATAATTCGTTGGAAGAATTAAATTATTTTTAAAATGAAATAAAATTCTTCCCAGAAATCCAATTGTGTTCGAAAATTAAAAAAAAACAATTCTTGTTAAAATTCCAAGTAACTTTATTAATAATACAATTAATTAAATTTGTAAATAAATGTAATACAACATTTTTTCTTGATTATCTAATAATTTTTAGAGTGAATCAGAATATATTCTTTAGTGTCAGGGAAAAAGTGAAAATTTTGTCTGGAAATCAGGGAAAAACAAAATTAAATATTTGTGGCAACCCTGTATTATTATTATTATTATTATTTATTGAAAATAAATTACAGTGAAATAACACTATTAATAAAATTTATTTTCTAGAAAATTTCTTAATTTGGCAATTTTTAATTTTTAAGAATAATAAAAATAATTCAAAAATGCTTCGAAATATTTTCTGACCTTTGATATTTCCTCTCTCAAAAAAAAATTACTATATAAATGTAATTTTTTGGAAGAAGATTTTTTTTCTAATTACTTTGATTCTTTATTTTTCGTTTTATTATTAAGTATCAATTTTTTCTCAGGGTTGGCGAGAGATTATGGATTCTATAGATCAGACGGCAAAACTCATAAAACATCAAGCCGACTCAATGGAAACCAATGTTGTTGAACATATCAGCTTTCTCTATTCGGAGCGTAGACGTGCTAGGAAATTGTATCAAGAAGAGCAGACCTGGTTAAATAATCAATTTCAACAAGTAAAAAAAAAATTATTTCACTACAATGAAATTCAAAAAGTTTAAATTGAGAATAAAAATTATAAATTTATAAAATTTATTAAAAATTATAAATTATAAAAATTTATCAAAAGATGACAAATATTTCCTAGAGCATAATTTTTGTTTTAATTCCTTTCAGTTAACAGACGATGTGGCTAGAAAAAAGGCGGATTACCAAAAGAGTTTAGAATCGTATAAATTAATGAGATCCCGTTTCGAAGAGCATTACGTAAAGTGTACGTATTTTTTTTCTCCTTCAAAAAATATGTTCAGTTCTTCATATTTTTATTTTCTGCATTTTTTCTTTTTATTTTCTTTAATTTCCATTTTATTTTCTGTATTTTTCTTTTTATTTTCCATAATTTGTCTTTTATTTTCTGTTCTTTTTTCTTTATTTGCTGCATTTTAATTTAATCACAATTGAACGAGGAGGCAGAAAATTGAAAAAAATTCTCTATTTTCCTTTTTTTCATTTTCGGCCTTTTTTCTTCAATTACGTGAAAAAAATTCTCTATCTTTCTTTTTCTTTTCTTTGCTTTTTTTGATTGTGTGAAATTGTGAAAATAATTTTGCTTTTTACTTTCCATATTTTATTTTCAGTTTTTTTTTCAATCACAAGAAAGAAAATTCTCTGTTCTCCACTTTTTTCTATTCAAGTTTCTAAATTATCACTTTCTGCAAATTTTTATTTTTTTTTTTGGTTCAATTCACAGCTGGAAGGGGAGGAAGAAAATTGGACGAAGTGAGGGAAAAATATCAAAAAGCCTGTAGAAAATTGCATCTAACGCACAATGAATACGTTTTACTTCTTGGCGCAGTCACGGAATGTGAAAATGATTTAAGAACTTGCTATCTACCGAGTCTACTTAATCGGCAACAAACAATTCATCAGGAATTTATTTCTTCCTGGTAATGCCCGAAATTTTTTTATTTTGTTCATATTTTTTTTAAAATAGAAGGAATTTTTCTCTTTTTTTTTGTGGAAAAATTTTAAGTTTTTAATCTTCGAAAATGAAAAAAAAGGAAAAAATATTACTTTAAAAAAAAAAAGAAATATTCCGTAGGTAAAAAATTAATTCTAATTTGTTTTTCGTCACACACGCTTTACATTTGTGAAAACAAAAAGAATGAAAAAAGGTAATTAAATAATTACAAGCAGGAAATAAGCATTCTTTATTGCAAAGACAACAGAATAATTATATGTTTTCTGTAATTTTTTTTTTTAGGAAACTCATTATGCAAGATGTGGTCAAGTATTCAGATTTTACGACAGATAAATTTTTAGAGATTCACACTCGCATGAGGAAAGTAATTGATACTATAAAACCAATTGATGAGTACAAGGATTTTGTGGGAAAACATGGGTACAATTTTTTTTTTAACTATCATTTTTTATTTCTAGCTTTTTATTTTTCTATTATTTTTGAACAGATTTTTGTTTAAAAAAAACTTCATTACTTTTATTATTTTAATACGAATTTTCTTTAAAAACTAAATTACTTTTATTATTCTTTTCTTGTATTTACTTTAAAGAATTTTTGTTTTTAAATGAATAACTTATTTTTTCTGTATTTTCTTTAAGAATTTGTTTTTTTTTTTGGTAGAAATTTATTATTTCGATATGAATGAAACTGTTTTGGAATAAATATTGTTTACCTTTTTCAGAACGAGGCCAGCATCGCCAATAAGATTTACATTCGATGAAAATCTCGTGGAAGACACGTCGGGAAAATTATTGCCAAATAAATTGACTGTCGACAATTTAACGATAGACTGGTTACGAAATCGCTTGTCAGAATTGGAAGTTTCTTTAAAAACAACACAGCACAGTCGACAGACTTCACAATCGTTGGATAACAATTGCGATTCAAAGTAGGAAAATAAGGAAATTAATTTTTCTGAAATCTTTTCTTTAAGCTCTTTATTTTCTTTCTATTTAAATTTATTTTCTTTTCAAGTAGAAAGAAATTATTATTTAAAATATAATAGAGTTGAAATTATCGATTATTTACAATATGTTTGTATTTTTTTTTAAAGAACGCCGTTGCTTGATTATTCGCAAGAAAGAGAGGAGCTAAAAATTCGTTGTCAGGAGAAGAAATTACAGAGACAGGCCGAAGTGATAAGAAGTGCTTTAAATGAACTCGGATGCGAAGAATTACCTTCAGGTTGCGATCTTTCTGTCGAGGGATCCTTCACGGAAACACCCACAATAAGCAAGGTAGTAATTAATTATTAAATTGCTACAAACATTAATATTTTTAAAAACAAATGTTAATTCTTTTTTTTTTTATTAACTAAAAAACCAAAAACAAAATTTATTTTTATTTCGAATGTAAAGATTTAATCATTCTATTAATTTTTTTTTTACAAAATGAAATGTTGCCTTTTCTTTAATAACAATTTTTTCGGATAAATTACATTTGCAGAAGAAAAGAATCGTTGAAAATGGTTTTTTCACGCTTAGACGAAATCAACGGTTCATGACAATAATAAAATCTCCCTTTAAATCGTTACCGATGATTCACGAAACACAAAATGGAATGATTAGAGCAGGTAGCGAGGGCGCTACACCAAAAAACGTCGACAGTCCACCTGTTGTATGTCTTTGTTTGCTCTTGCTGTTGTTGTTGTTGTTTTGCAACTGACAAAACGAGAGAAAAATCCCTAATTTCAATTTTATAATCAAAAATATTCAAACTTTTAATTTAATTTACAAAATAAAAACCATAAATCGATTGTAAAATACAAAAATTTAATTTTTTTTTCATAAATTTTTATCAAATTAAAAAAATTTTTTATAACATATTATCTTTTTTTTCCACCGTTTCCCTTTTAGAAAAGCTTTTTATTTCTTCTGTATCGAAATAATTTTTTTTGCATGATACTAATTTTAAAAAAATCTAACTTGTCTCGTGTTTTTTATTTTTCTGATTGATGATAATTAATCCATATTTTAATTATTATTTAGCGGCTTAATGTTTTATTTAGGAAAAGAAAAGAAACATTAGGCCTGTGGATACTTTTTGTGAATTGAGCTTTTTTTGTTAATTTTACGATAGAGTGAAATTGTTGTTAAATTTATTATTTTCAATGCAGGTGCCACTGCGTGGAATTACGAATTCGGCGAATAATCAAAAGGGAAGTGGAAATTCGGGTTTAATGGAGGAAGAATGGTTTCACGGTGTTCTACCGAGAGAGGAAGTCGTGAGACTTTTGGTGAATAAAGGCGATTTTCTAGTGAGAGAAACAACGAGAAATGACGAGTGTCAAATTGCTTTATCCGTCTGTTGGGATGGACATAAACATTTTATCGTTCAAACAACGCCGGAGGTAAATTAAGTATTATTTAAAATAAAAAAAGTATTATTTCATTTTTGAAAATTAAAATAATGTTCCATTCTAATTGTTTTGTTGCTGTTGTTGTTGTTGTTACTTTTTAACAGGGACATTATCGTTTCGAAGGACCGATGTTTCCCTCAATTCAAGAATTGATATTGCATCAATTAAAATCTGGTTTGCCAGTAACTAGTCGATCGGGAGCAATTCTCAAGACTCCGATTCTTCGCGAACGATGGGAACTGAACAATGACGACGTTATTCTTTTAGAAAAAATAGGACGTGTAAGTTTTCAATAATTATTCTCCATACACAAACTCTCTCTCTCTCTCTCTACATAATCGAAATCTTCAAATAAATTTTCAAAAAATTCAATAATTTTAAAAAATTTTACGATATTTTAAATTCAAATCAGTGTTGTCACGCAACCTGGAAAACCTAGAAATGGCTGGGAATTTTATAAAACATGAAAAAACCTAGAAAAGTCAGGAAATTTTGATCGAAATCCTGGAAAATTTATTTTTGAAATCTAATTTTACTTAAATATTTCAAAATTAATTCAATTTTAAAAGAATTGCGATTACAATTTTTATAAGTAGATAAACTTGAAAAACATTTTCATTCAAAAATTGGTGAAACTTCAATTAATGTCAAAGAATTTTATAAAAATTGAAAAAACCTGGAAAAGTCAGGGAATTTTGTTCGAAATCCTGGAAAATTTATTTTTGAATTCTAATTTTACTTAATTATTTCAAAATTAATTCAATTTTAAAAGAAAAATTTTAAAAACCTAGATTTTCAAAAAAACTTTAATAACTAAAATTCTTCTAAAATTATTAAAACTTTTTTTAAATATATATTTAATTGATTATTTAAAAATAACGGATTGAGAGAAGAACTTTAGTTAAAACACTAAAACAAAATTAAATTTTCAAGCAAGCACATATTGGAGAAATTCAATTATTTTTAGAAAAAGTAAAATTCTTTTCAGAAATTCAATTATTCCTAATTATCATTTATTATTTATTCTTCAAAGAATTAAATTATTTTCAAAAATTTCAATGAAATTCTTTTGCGACAATTTAATTTTTTTCAAAATAATTTTAATAAAACTCTTCGTAGAATTTTCCAATAAATATTGATTTAAAAATAAATTTCAGTAAACATTTTGAAATGTAATTAAATATCATATTCAAAAATATTTATTTATTTGAAAATTCTACGAGAATTCATTTATTTCGCTCTGAAAACAAAAATATGTTATTAAATAATTTAACTTTTTTTTAAAATTGAATATTCTTGAAGAATTAACAAATTTTTAAATAATAATTGAACTCTTCTAAAACATTATAATCGATTTTTTTTAAGTAATTGCATTTTTCGAGAAGTTGAATAAAAATTTCGTATATTAAAAACTGTTGAAATTCTGCCAAGAATTTTATTAAATTTTTTGAAAATAATTGAATTTCGGAGAAAAATTTTATTATTTATGAAGATTATTTAAATCGTTGACCGGAATTTTTGACAATTTTGAAAAAAAGTAGCGAAAAAATTATTCTTATGTACCTACTTTTTTTTTAAAATAGCGAAAAATAACTATGAATTTTTTTTGAATTTAAACTAATTTAAAAACACTTTTAAAAATATTTTTTTTTTAACAAGAAAACTATTTTTTTCCTGAAACTATTGTTTTTTTTATTGTGAATAGGGTAATTTTGGAGATGTTTATAAGGCACAGTTAAAATCGTGTAAGACTGAAGTAGCTGTTAAAACGTGCAAAGTAACATTACCGGACGAGCAGAAGAAGAAATTTCTACAGGAGGGCCGAATTTTAAAGCAATACGATCATCCGAATGTTGTGAAACTAATTGGAATTTGTGTACAAAAGCAGCCTATTATGATTGTCATGGAATTAGTTCCAGGTAAACTATTATTTTTTGTTACTTTATTGCTTAGAATTATTATAATGTTTATTTTTTTTTTTTTTTTTGAAAAAATCCAAATTTTTCTTTCAAATGAATTAATTTAATTGAAAATTTCTTTTGACAAAAATAATTAATAATTTATTTATTTCTGTTTTTAATTTTTTAAGAAATATAAATTTTTCTTTCAAATGAATTAATTTAATTCAAACTTTCTTTTGACAAAAACAATTAATAATTTATTTTTTTCTATTTTTAATTTTTGAAGAAATATAAATTTTTCTTTCAAATGAATTAATTTAATTGAAAACTTCAATTGTGGAATAATTAATAATTTATTTATTTCTTTTTTTTAAAGATTTTAATATTTAAAGCTTTCTTCAAGAAAGAAAGAAAGTATTAATTATTCCACAATGGAAGAAATACTTTATGGTTTAATTTACACTGTTTTCTATTTTAAATTCTTTTTCAAAATCTTAACAAACAAAAGAAAATATAAATTTCGTTTTTAATTGCATAAAAAATGTTTAAAATAGCAAATTTTGTCTTTATTTTTTTCTTTCGTAATCCTCATTAGTTTATACAATTGCAAAATGTGAATATTTCTCTTCCAGGCGGCTCTCTTCTTACATATCTTAAAAATAATAAAAGTACCATCAGTCAGAAAGAGCAGCTTCGAATGTGTAAAGACGCAGCAGCGGGAATGCGTTATTTAGAATCGAAATCTTGCATACATAGGGACTTGGCTGCAAGAAATTGTCTCGTTGGTAAGCGAATTATCCCATCAATTTACCGGAAGAATAGAAATCTTTTTAAAAATATTCTTAGTAATAAAATTTAAAAAAAAAATTACATTCTAAATAGATTTTATTTTTATTAGTATTTGATTAGATTATTTTTTATTTCGTTTTAATTTTATATTCAAAATTCACAAAAATTGTAACATTTTTAAAATTCTACTACTTCTTTTAAAAAAAAATTTTTATTTAACAAAATTTAAATTAAAAAATTTCCAGGATACGAGACAATTGTAAAAATATCCGATTTCGGAATGTCTCGGGAAGAAGAAGAATATATTGTCTCGGATGGAATGAAACAAATTCCAATTAAATGGACAGCGCCAGAGGCTCTTAATTTTGGTAAATTTCATTTTTATCCCGGTTCGCAATAATAATTATTTACTATTAAATTTTCAAAATTTTACAATAATTTAAATTCTTTTCCATCAATGATTCCCTGGGAAAATTTATTTAATTTTTCTTTTGAAATTTTAAGAAATAAAAAAATTCAAAAAGTTTAAAAAATTAATTCTTGATTTTTAAAAACTCGGATTGTAAATTTCAATTTTCAATTAAATTTGCAAATATATTTTATTTAAATTGATTTTTTTCTAATGAAAAATTGTTGCATTTTCAGGAAAATATACTTCACTTTGTGATGTTTGGAGTTACGGTGTGTTAATGTGGGAGATATTTTCGAAAGGCGGAAGTCCTTATCATGGAATGTCAAATTCTCAAGCCCGTGAACAAATTGACAAAGGTAGTAAAACAATATCGATATATAGTTTTTTTTACCCTCAATTTTCTATTTTTCTCCCTTCTTTTTTGTCTTCTATTCAAAAAATTGCATCACCAGGGTTGCCACAAATATTTAATTTTATTTTTCACTGACTTTTCCCTGATTTCCAGACAAAATTTTCACTTTTTCCCTGACACTAAAGAATATATTCTGATTCACTCTAAAAATTATTAGATAATCAAGAAAAAATGTTCTATTACATTCATTTACAAATTTCATTAAATATAAAATTATTCAAAAACACCAATAACTTATTTTTTAAATAAATATTTAATCATTATTATTTTTCTGTAGGAATTAAAATTCTTCCAAACATTAAAATTCAAACCTTTTTTAAAAATTGAACAACTTATAAGAATTTAATTTGACAAATTTTAATAAAATTTTTAAGAATAATTACATTTTTTGAGGAATTTGATTAAAATATATATTGTATAAAAAATCATAAAAATTCTGCGATGAGTTTTATGACTTATAAAAATTATTTAAATTTTCTTAAAATTTCCATAAAATAATTGGATTTTGGAGAAGAATTTCATTATTTATAAAGTTACTTGGAATTTTAACAAGAATTGTTTTTTTTTTAATTTTCGAACACAATTGGATTTCTGGGAAGAATTTTATTTCATTTTAAAAATAATTTAATTCTTCCAACGAATTATATTCAAATTTATAAAAATAACTGTATTTTTGTGAAGAATTTTATTATTTATATAAATAATTGAATTCTTACAAAGAATTTTATTCCAGTTTATAAAAATAATTGAATTTTGGTGAAGAATTTTTTAAATAATTTTTATTTTTCTAAAAATTTTACGAAATATTGTATTTTAAAGAATTGAATTCCTGTGAAAATTTTATTACTTATGAAAATAATGGAATTATTTTGAATTAATTCATTAAAATTGAATTTCTACAAAATTTTGCCAAGAATTTTATTAAAATTTTTAAATGTAATTGAATTGAAATGAAGAATTTTTTTATTTATAAATATAATTGAAATTTTGAAAATATTTTTTTTTAGTTTTTGAGAATAATTGAATTTTTGCGAAGAATTTTATTAATTTTGAAAATAATTTAATTTTTCCAATTAATTTTATTCAAGTTTATATTAATAATTGAATTCTTACAACGAATTTAATTCAAGTTTATAAAAGTAATTGAATTTCGGTGAAGAATTTTATTATTTTTAAAAAATATTTTTGTATAATTGATATTTTTGGAAAAATTTTTTAAAATTTTGTATTTTAAATAATTGAATTCATGTGAAAAATTTTATTACTACTTATGAAAAGAATTGAATTATTTTGAAGAAATTTATTAAAAATTGAATAATTGAATTCTTGTGGAATTTTGTCAAGAATTTTATTAAAACTTTTAAAAATAATTAAATTTTAATGAAGTATTTTATTATTTATAAAAATAATTGTAATTTTGACGAGAATTGTTTTTAAATTTTTGAACATAATTGAAATTCTGCAAAGAATTTTTGTAACTTTTGAAAATAATTGAATTTCTGTAATCATTTGTAACTTTTTCAAAATCTAATTTTTTTTAGTATTTTTAACTAAAATTCTTTTATCAATCTAGTATTTATGAAAATTGTAAAAATTATTCATAAAATAATTTATAAGTCATAATTTATGATAGTTATTATTAATTTTATTTAATTATTATTTATTTATTATTTATTATTAATTATTAATTTTATGATAGTTTTTGAAAATTTAAGTTATTTAAAAAGGAATTATTGACAGAAATAGAAAAAATTGAATGTTTTGTATTAAAATTGGCGGTAATTTCATAGTTTATGAGGCAAAAAGAAAAAAAATTCAGTTTTTTCATGAATTTTAAAAATTCAGTTTTTTCCAGTACTTTTAGTAAAAATCCATGACTTTTCCCTGACTTTTCCTTGAATTCCCTGACCTGTGGCAACCCTGATCATTCCAAATTAAAATTCCATTCTATATTTTATTTTCCTCACTTCTTGATAATTTTCATAAAAAAATTCCTGTAAAATTGTATTAAAATTTTTTTGATTATAATTATTCAGAAGTTTTTTGATTTCTAGTAGTAGCGAATTTAAAGTACAGGAAATTTTACAAAAAAACAGAAATAGTAGCTTTTAGTGGCTGAAATTTTTTATTTAATTTCTAAATAATTGCAAATTTATTAATTTTTATCCCATTTTTGTCGTTAAAGGTTATCGAATGCCAGCACCGGAAGGAACACCCGACGAAGTTTATCGATTAATGTCACGTTGCTGGGAATATGATCCCGAAAATAGACCACATTTCGATCAAATTTATTCAATTGTCGAGACTTTATCACAAGCTTATTTATAAAAACAAAAATTTTTCTCCAAAAAGAAAAATAAATGTTTTACAAATTATTTTTTTACAAAAAAAAACGAAAATTCGAATCTAAATTGTTTAAAAATTTTCAAAATTTCGACAAGAAGAAAAATTTCTCTACATCTTTTTTTTATTCGTGATCTAAATTTCCACTGTTAAAATTTTTTTTTTTTTTGTATAAAGAATTGTATTTTTTGTTTTTTTTTAATATTATATATAATGTTTGTGAAAAAAAGTGTACGTAGAGTTTATATCTTTTTTTTGAAATTATTTCAAGAGTATTATTATTAAAAAAAGAAATAGGAATTTATATTTTCTGTTTATTTTGTAGGCGCAATTTATAGTAAGATATATTATATGTTACTCTTTTTTTTCTTGAGCATCATTTTTAAATTAATTAAGTCAACGCAAGTCATAAAATTACGTCCAAATATTTTTTAGTTTACAAAGCAATTTATTTAGCATTTTAAGTTTGTTGAGCGAAACAATATTTAGAATTTTTTTTTTTTTTTTTAATATAAAAATGAAGTATTCTGTGATTTTCATCATTTTACACGGCGATAAAAATTAATTTCTTTTCCCTTTGGTCATTTCTTGTTTTACTTTTCATTGTTTAGCATTTTGCTATTATTTTCTACGTCATGAAATTTTGTTCTCCATTTTTGTGTGATTATTAAATACATTAAATTTATTAAATTTATTAAATTTATTAAATTTATTATTTCTGCTTTAGACAAGTGAAACTTGAAATATACATACACTGTGCAATATTTTGCAAATTTTTTTTAAATACTCATCATTGTCTTTATGAAAAATGTGCGACAAAAAAATAAAAAACGGCAAATAAACAATTTCTGTTGTTTTATTTAAAATTGTTTTCTTTTAAATAATATAGAGCTCGAGGTATAATGATTTAGAGAAAAGTGATAAATTAATAAGTTCTTTTTCTCCTTTTTATAAATGTACAAAATTTACTTGTTTCATAAATAGAGTTTTATAAGTTCATCGCTAACGGCCGATGGTGTTAAAATTCCCAAATCGGTGAATAAAAGATTTATGTAATGTGGTGGAGTATAATCGACAAGTGGATGTTCTTTCTTTAAATCCTTCTTTAATGTACTCGCAGTATACTGGAAATTGAAAAAAAAATTGTTTATTTAAAAATTTAAAAAAAAAACGTATTTAGTGAAATAGAGGAAATTTTACCTTAAATTCGTCGGGTAAATCCGCTTGATTTAAGGGATAAACTCTTGAGAATTTGAAACTCTCTGTCAAGACGTAAAACGGTTTGTTCGCAACTTTTGCACAAAGTGCCATTGTGTATGTTCCCATCTGGAGAAAATAATATTTAGAAACTTTGGAAAATTTATTTTCCCTTTTAATTTATTTCACTTTTAGAATTAATTTTATAATTTTATTTAATTAATTTATTTATTTTAAAAACTTACTTTATTAATTATTCCTCCACTTTCAGCGATACCTTCAGCGCCAACAATTACCATGTCAACTCGTTCCATTATATGACCCATTGCCGAGTCAAAAATTACAGTACAGGGAATTCCTAATTTTTGTAAATTTTGGCACATCTCCTCTCTAATGAAGTGTTTAAAAAATAAAAATTCAGGCCTCGGATCGACTTTAACGATCGAAAACAGTCGATTTCAAATTTAATTTATTGAAAATCAATCGAATTATTGCAAAGAAATTTATAAAAAAAATTTGATAATAATAGAATTCCTTCTAAAACAATGTTATTAAATTCTCGTGAAGAATTTTATTAAATGTTTTAAAAATCCTAATTAAATTCTTTTGAAGAATTTCTTTGAATTTTTTTTAAACTAATGGAGTTTCTTTAAAAATTTTAATTGAAAATTTTAGAAGCAATTTGATTTTATGAAGAAGAATTTTATTGAAATTGTATTAAAAATAAGTGAATTCTTGCGAAGAATTTTATTACTATTTATCAAAATAATTGAATTGTTCCGAAGAATTTATTAAAATTTTAGAAAATAAATGAATTTTATGTTGATATTTGAAGATTAAAATTCTTTCGAGTCTATTAAAATTGTTTTGAAAATAATTAAATTTCTACAAAGGATTTTACTATTTAAAAACAAATGAATTATTGCAAAGAATTTTACTATTTATAAAAAATAATTGAAATGTTTCGAAGAATTTATTAACGTTTTGCGAAATAATTAAATCGATAAAAAGAATTTTATGGAAATAATTGAAAATAATGGAAATTTTTTTTCTTTTTTCTAAATATTTTAACAAATAATTGAATTATTTTTAAAGAATTCAAAAATTCTTGTTGAAATAGAATTTTATGAAAATTTTTGAAAATAATTAAATTCTACCTTGTAATTTTCTTTAAATTGGATTAAAAATAATTTAATTCCTTCAAAGAATTGTAGTATTTATAAAAATAATTGAATTTTTACGAAGAATTTATTAAAACTTTAGGAAATAAATAAAGTTTATGATAATATTTATAAATATTTGAATTCATCAGAGGATTCAATTTTATTTATTTATTTATTTAAACGGGAAAATTTTAATTGTTATAAAAATAATTGAATTTTTGTAAAGATTTTACTTCTTAAAAATTTTTTTAATTATTCAGAAGGATTTATTAAAATAATCGGAATTTTTTCAATTAAAAGGAATTGAAAAATAAATTTCAAAAGAATTTATTCGACAAAAATTTCTACTCACCCGCTATTGTCAGGAGCTGAATTTGTCACGTAAACTTCAAAAGATTTACTATTTTGAGCAGCTTCTTTCATTGTTTCAAGAACAACTCTCGATTTTGAATGAGTCAGAATTTTCTTTAGGAAAAAGAAATATAATTATTATTAAATACTTGAATTATTGGAAATTAAAGAATTTTTAAAATATAGAAGAAGAAGAAAAATTGTGATTAAATTTACAAACAAAAAAAAATTCTAAATACTCACACTGCCATCGGAAATAAATCGCACAGCATGTTTAGCAACTTTGCCACGAGCTGCAACGAGTTTTTTGTAAAATATTTTTCCTCTATGCAACATAATGTCCTTACATTCAGCAAACGACTGTTAAAAAAAGAGAAAAAAATACTAAAAATAATTATAATTAATTAATAATTGTAATTTAAAAAAATACAAAAATTAAATTGTAAACGATTTTGAAAGAATTAAGTGATTTAAAAAAAGTAAATTGAAAAATAAAAAAAAAATAAATAAATAAATAATTCAAAAAATTCAATTAAACGTTTTCAAAAAAATTAATTTCAAAATTCAAGCAATTTTACTTTAACTATTTTATTATAGTGAATATTCTTTATTTTGTTTTTACTATTTTTTTATTCAATAATTATAATCAAAAATTTCAACTGAAATACATTTTTAAATCAACTTTTTTTAGATTAAATTTTTTTTTTAAATAATTGAATTATTTTGGAACATTTTATTCAAATCGTAAATATTAAAAATCATCGAATTGAGGAAATTTTTTAAAAATAATTCAAAGTTTGCCAAGAATTTTATTCAAAGTTTAAAAAATAATTCAAATTTTGCCAAGAATTTTATTCAAACTTTTGAAAATAATTCAAATTTTACCAAGAATTTTATTCAAAGTTTTTAAAATAATTGAATATCGGAGAAGAATTTTTTTATTACAAAAATTAATTGAAATTTTGACAGGAAAACATTTTAAACTTATTTAAATTTCTGCGAAAAATTTTATTATTTTTGAAAATAATCGAATTTTTCCAATCATTTGTAATTTATCCAAAAATTCTCCAAATTAATTTGCTTTTTTATTACGTTCAAATTTCTTTAAAAAATAAAAAAAAGAGAATAAGAAAAAATAAATAGAACAGAGAAAGAATAAATTTAACAAAAAATGAAAAAAAGAAGCGAAATAATTTTTTTTAAAAAAAAAAGAAGGAGAAAAAAATGAAAATAAAACCTACACATTTACGTAAACATACCGGTGTGTCTAATGTTGCTAAAGTGATAAATCGAAGAAAAAGTTCACTTCCAGATGCAATTGATGTGACCGGATGATCAGTCGATCTCATCGCGTCAATTGCATTTTGTAAACAAAATCGCAATTCCTGAACGGTTTCAGCTTGAAAATAAAAAGAATAACAAATACAAATTTTCGACAAAAAAAAATACGACTTATATTTCATACACGCATTTAATCAGAATTTAGAAACTATATATTCGTTTCTAAAGAAAAAAAAAATAAAGAACCTCACATTTTGAGTGCTCCAAAACTTCAAGAAGTGTTCGAATAGCAGCAACACCAGCCGAAACATCCTTGTCATTTCTGATAATTTCATTAAAATATCGGCATATTTCTACGATTAAATTCAACTTAGTTATCACTTTTTTTTCAAATCAAACAATTAAAAATAATCGGCAAAAGGAGGAAAAAAAACGACTCACCTTGTTGTTCCATATTTTAAAGAAATTGAAAAGAATTACCACCTTATTTGAAAGAAACAATAATTATGAAAGCACTAGAAACTGTAGAATAATTTCTCCCTAGTTTTTAATTCATTTATTGCATACGATTAAAAATTAAACGATTTAAATAAAGAACTATGATGCAATCGTAAATATGTCAAATAGAATTCTTTTAGGTTAGGTTTACTTTTTTTTGCAAAAGTGAAAACATGCCACTTGCCCCTGGGTATTGTTGACCTTATCGACACCTACGCATAGAGGGAAGTATAAAAATAGTTCGTAATTATTGCGTCAGTGGCGCTGAAGTGTAAAGACAAACAAAATTTCAGTCATACCTTTTCTATATGTAGAAAATATTTAATGACCAAAATATTGTCAAAAGGACAACAACAACAATAATAAAAGTTGTAACGGTTGTAACAATAACAAACTGAAATTATTAATAAAAAATAATACAGACTTCATCTGCTATCATTCTGGAATGTTTTACAATTGAATGAACGAAGAATAATAAGCTCTCTGGTAATATAAAAACTATTTTTATCATCTTTCTATATATTGTCACATGTTCTAACCTCAAAATAGTGTTTTTATCATTTGAATTTTTCATTTGAATTTTTCATTAAAATATAACGAATTATATTTCTTAGATTTATTACTCGTTTTCTAATCGATTCTAATTGAAATTTCTCAGCTTCTTACTATTAGTAACTATTTTAATAAACTTATTCGAATCAATTCAATTTATTTTCGAAAATATAACTAAAAATATTTCCAAGAATTGGATTAATTTCAAAAAAATTTAATCAAATTATGAGAAGAATTCAATTATTTACATAAAAATTTGAATAAAATTGGTTTTAGTATTTATTACTTCTTTCAATATGTAAAAAATTGTTATTAAATTCTGAGAATTTTATTCAATTATTTTCCAAAAATTTTAATAAGGTTCTTTGCAAGAATTCGATTATTTTTATAAATAATGAAATTTCTCGTAGGAATTTAATTATATTTAAAACGTTTTCGCAGGAATTGAATTATTTTAGTTGTAATACAATTTCATGAAAGAATTTAATTATTTTTTAAAAAACTTTAATTACGTTACTCGAAAGAATTCAATTATTTTAAAAAATATTCAAAATTGATTCAAAATTTACATTAACTTTTTATTAATTTTTCAAAACAATTCAATTATTTTAATTTTTATTCTTATTTCCAACCGATTTAATGATGTTCGGAAAATTTCTCGAAATAATTCAATTATTTTTATAAATAATAGAATTTATGAGAAAAATTCAATTATTTCCATAAAAATTTGAATAAAATTTGTTTTAGAATTTATTATTTCTTTTAAAAAATAAAAAAATTGTTATAAAATTCTGAGAATTCTATTCAATTATTTACAAAAATTTTTAATAAAGTTTTTTGCAAGAATTCAATTATTTTAATAAATAATAAAATTCTTTTGCAGAAATTGAATTATTTTAATTTTAATTACATTTCTGGAAAAAGTCAATTATTTTTATAAATAATAAAATTCTTTGGAATAATTCAATTATTTTAATTTCAATTGCAATGAAATTTCTCGTAAGAATTCAATTATTTTAATTTTTTTTCTAATTTTCTAACGTTTTATAAAGTTCGTAAAATTTCTCGAAAGAATTCAATTATTTTTACAAATTTAATAAAATTTTTCGCAAACATTTAGTTATTTTAATAAATAATAAAATTCTTTGCAGAAATTGACTTATTTTAATTTTAATTAAATTTCTCGAAAAAATTCAATTATTTTCAAAACTTTTAATAAAATTTATCGCAAGGATTCAATTATTTTTATAAATAATAGAATTTATGAGAAGAATTCAATTATTTCCATAAAAATTTGAGTAAAATTTGTTTTAGCATTTATAATTTCTTTTAATATATAAAAAAAATTGTTTTAAAATTCTGAGAATTCTATTAAATTATTTTCAAAAATTTTTAATAAAGTTTTTTGCAAGAATTCAATTTCTCGAAATAATTCAATTATTTTTATAAATTTAATAAAATTCTTTGCAATAATTCAATTATTTTAATTTTAATTGCATTGAAATTTCTCGAAAGAATTTAATTATTTTAATTTTTATTATAATTTCCAAATGATTTAATAAAGTTCGTAAAATTTCTCGTAAGAATTCAATTATTTAACAATTTTTTTAATAAAGTTCTTTGCAAACATTTAATTATTTTAATAAATAATAAAATTCTTTGCAGAAATTGAATTATTTTTATTTTAATTAAATTTCTCGAAAAAAGTTGAATTATTTTAAAAATTGTTAATCAAGTTCTTCGCAAGAATTCAATTATTTTTCACAGCAATTCAATTATTTTTATTGTAATAAAATTTCGGGAAAGAATTTAACTATGTTTAGAATTTTTTACTCGAATACCTCGAAAGAATTCAATTTTGTTCAAATTCTTGATGAGAATTCAATTATTTTCAATACCAAAATTTTATTAATTCATAAAATTTAAGAATAAAAATAGTCGGAAATTTTTTTTGGAAACCCCGTTAATTTCTGTAATTTATTTTCTTCTTATTTCTTTTTTCTTTAATTTAATAACTTAATATGAATTAGAAAAATTTCAACTTTTATATATTAATCAATTTTTTTTTAAATTCCAAATTTTCAGGCGCAGAAAAAATGAATTGCAAAAAACGTCGCGTCGATGATGTCAATCACATTGAATCGAATTTAGTAACATCGAATTGTGAATGTAAATGGAGAATCAGCAATTTCAAGGAACTCCTGGGCACAAAATTGGAAATTACTTCAAAAGACTTATCATCGGAAAAGAATGAATTTTCCGGTTGGTTTGCAACTTTAAAAATACACAATGAAGAAGACGAGGAGCAATTCTCATCAAGTACGGAAGCATATATTTCTTTTCACATTAATTGCAATGATAAAGAAAAATCATTTTTAAAATTGAATTTCGATTTAGCAATAGTAAATGAAAATGACGAGATATGCAATATAACGTCCTTAAAAAATATTTCCCCATTTAATTCAAAAACTTTTGGTTTCACCAAATTCATATCGTGGGAAAAATTATTTAATCCCGACGAGAAACTATTGCGTGACGATGCCGTGGAATTTCTCATAAAAATCACTCTAATAAAATATGAAATCAAAGCGGGAAATTCGATGGCAAATGAAGTGGAGCAATTGGGAACGATTGAAAATAAATATCCAAATCTTATGTTTCAAAATGCGGACTTCACTGATTTGACAATTGTTTTCGACGATGTTAATTTATTAGTTCACAAGGTGATAATTGCTGGTAAAAGTGAAGTTTTATATAAAAAAATCAAAAGACTCAAGGACAATGAATTGAAATTGCCACTGCCATTGTCAATTGGTCAGGAGCTCATTGCATTTATTTACACTGGACATTGTCCTAATTTATTGGAATATTTCGATGAACTCTACGAGTGTTCGTTGAGATTGAAAATTGCAGATTTGAAAATATTAATTGAAACAACGTTAAAGAATACAATTCAAATCGAGAATGCCTTGAAGCGTTTGATTTGGGCCGAAGAACGAAAATGTCCAAATTTAAAAGAGCACGCGATTAATTTTATAAAGTCTCACATTCCAAAGATAATTGAAACACAGGAATTTCGATATCTCACGGAAAAATATCCAAATCTCATGAGGGAATTATTTTTAGCCATTGTTAAAAATTATGAACAGCAATTGTAGACAATTTTTTTTTTTTAAAGGCGAAATCTTGGAAATTTATTTTTAAAAAGAAAAGGATCTTTAATCATGGAACGTTTTTGCTAGTTTTTACTTTTAAGTATAAGTTTTAGTGTAAGCGATAATCAGCGTTTTTATTTTTATTAAAATAAACCATTTTTTCGTAAATTAGCTTACTATTTATATAGATTTATAAATATAAGGTTGTTATAGTTTAATTTTTACGAGATAAGATTTTTATATTGAATGTATTTTTAAAGAATTTAATGCATTTTTTTTAAAAAAAGGATTTTATAGAATTATTTTTTACAGCGTATTTTTTTTTTAAAAAGAAAAATTAATTAAGTCTGTACTTCTTGGAATTATTTATTAGAGGCGTTCGTGATATTCTCGAAAAGCATCAACGTTGACAAAGTACAGCTTTACCCTCCCAGTAGAACCCGGAAGACATTTTCATGTGGACAATATATTTCTCAGTAAAAGAGCGAGTGAATCAAAATGGAATTTTAGGATTTTTACGGATGAACAATTCTTTTAAATAAATTTGCGAAAAAAATTATTTATCGGTAAAAATCGATAAAATAAATTTTAATTCAATGTTTTTTTATTCCCATTTTTTCCGAAAAAATGAAATAGAATTGAAAATTAAAATTCCTTTCGATGAGGAAAATTTCTCTTTAACTGTTCATTTTAATTAAGAATTAATTATACGTGAATTAATTTTCTTTGAATACAAAAAAAAAGAAAAATTATGCTTCGAATTAAAACTTTTAACAAAAAAAAAATGCATAAAGTATTAAAATTCTAATTAAGGGTATTATTAAATTTCCAATATTTTAAATTCAAAACTCAATGACGTCTAAATGGCATTAATGTGAAAAATAATAGACTCTAATTTATAATTTATATTTTAAAAACTCGAGTTAATTGAATTATATTTCATTCTATAGGCATTGCATGTTTATTTTTGCATTTATATTCTCGGAAATGTAGATGATGAAATGGAGAAAAGCAAGTAATATAAGAGAATAAATTAATTTTCTACGTGCATTCCCTCATAGAGCCTCTAATTAAAAGTTACACACAACAAGCTAATTAATCAACTAGATAAATTGTTCCTTCCTTCCTTCTTTTTTTTTTTAAATTCAAAATGAAAATCAATTTTAAAGATTATAGGTATATTTTTGCATAAATTCGATTTAAAAATAAGAGCGGAAAAAATAATAAATAATTATTAAAATATTATCTTTTGCAATTTATGTGAGGAATGGAGCGCGCTTAAAATTTAAATTTAATACATTATTTTAATTGTTGGATATGGGTCAGTGTGTATCTATCATCTATGAAAAAAGATAAATGATGGCTCATGTTCAAGATACTTTGGGAAAAATAAAATTTAAAAAGCAGATTGAAAATTAATTTTGACTATTTCTCTTATTTGCAAATCATTTGATTTATACTAGGGACTAAGCCTTAAAAATTCAATAATTTTTTTTTTTTTTATTAAAGAATGAATATATTTTGAATTTTAGGTGGTAGGTTTCGAAAATTCTTACTCAAAATGAGATGTCAGATATAAATATTTTAGACTGATCTGTTTTAGTATTAAAATTTAAGTTGCAATTTGTTAGTAATATAGTAGCTCATGCTTGAATAGATATCTGCATTCAGACTGGATTGAAATTTATGAAAGTGTTCAAAATGTTTTCTGATATTGAAGCTTGCTGGTTAACCGATAGATTGAAACGTTTGTGGCATAGAAATTTCAATATATCGCAAAATGTATATACATTCCAATATATATATATATATATATATATATTATAAATAAATACCTCTGTTTGATTCACTGTTCTTATTCAAAATGAGAATTCCCGTCATATTTTTGAAAGTATAATTTTCGGAAAAAATAAAAATAACCTTTTGTTTTATTTCTGAATAGAACTAGGGTTGCCATGCCACCTGGAAATGTCAGGGAATTTTATAAAAATTGTAAAAACCTGGAAAAGTCAGGGAATTTTGATCGAAAACTATAATCTAATTGTATTTATTCTTGAAATCTAATTTTGCTTAAATATTTCAAAATTCAATTTAAAAAAAAAGTTGCGTTTACGATTTTTATAATTAAATGAACTTGAGAAGATTTTCATCTAAAATTTTGTAAAATTTCAGTTTTAAATGAATTTGTTTAGAAATTAAAAAAAAAACTACAGTTTTAACCAAATTAGTCTCAAGAATTCAGTTATTTTCAAAACTGATTTACAAAAATTCTAGTCAAAATTCCAATTATTTAAATAAAGAAACTACAATTTTTCTCCGAAATTCAATTATTTAGAAAAATTTTAATAAAATTCTTGACAGAATTTCAATTATTTCTGATATATTTTATAAAAAATTCGTTTCAACAAATTTCTCGAAAACTGAAATTATTCTTCAAAATTTTATTAAAATTCGTTAGGAGAATTCAAATTTTATTGAAATTTTTAGAAATAATTAAATTTTCAAAAGGTTTTAAATTGAAATCTTTGAAAATTTGAATTTTCAAAAGGTTTTAAATTGAAATCTTTGAAAATTTGAATTTTCAAAAGGTTTTAAATTTAAATCTTTTGAAAATTTGAATTTTTTTGTACTTTTAACGAACAATTCTGTAGAAATAATTTTTTTAAACAGTTTATTTGTTAATTTTTTACTGTAACTTCATCAAAAATTATTTTTATTGTTACGATTATTATTTTTAGAATTTTTAACTAAAATTCTTCTTTAAATTAATTAGTTTTAATAATTTTCGAAAAAGTTCTTTGACAATTTTCAAATACATGTGTTTACCATTTTCAATATTACGAAGTTTTAATTATTCATTAATTTTTCAAATAAATAAATGTAGGGAAATAAAAAACTTGTAATTTTATCTAAAAGTTTAACTGAAATTCATTTTAAAAATCAATTATTAGCAGCAAATTCTACGAGAATTCAATTATTTAAATACAAATAAAAATAATTTTTGAATAATTCAATTTTTCTTAAAATTCAATTCTGTTAAAGAATTTTGTTAACAAATTATTTAAATAATAGAATTCACTCGATGAATTTTAATAAAATTCTAAAGAATAATTACATTTTTTGAGAAATTCGATTAAAATTGTATTAAAAATAATTGATCCTCTGCAATGAATTTTTTGAAAATTTTTATTTTTGGAAAACTAATTGAATGTTCGTGTAGAATATTATAAAAATTTTTGTTTAATAATTGAATTTTTTCGACTATGAAAATAAATATTTTATTAAATAATTGAATGTTTCTTAAAATGGAATTTTCATAACGATTTTTATCAACAAATTTTTAAATAATTGAATTCTCTTGACAAATTTTAATGGAATTTTGAGGAATAATTTTATTTTTCGAGAAATTTGATAAAAATTGTATTAAAAATAATTGAACGTCTTTAAAAGTAAATATTTTATTAAATAATTAAATGTTTCTTAAAATGGAATTTTCATAACGATTTTTATCAACAAATTTTTAAATAATTGAATTCTCTTGACAAATTTTAATAGAATTTTTAGGAATAATTTTATTTTTCGAGAAATTTGATAAAAATTGTATTAAAAATAATTGAACGTCTTTAAAAGTAAATATTTTATTAAATAATTGAATGTTTCTTAAAATGGAATTTTCATAACGATTTTTATCAACAAATTTTTAAATAATTGAATTCTCTTGACAAATTTTAATAGAATTTTTAGGAATAATTTTATTTTTCGAGAAATTTGATAAAAATTGTATTAAAAATAATTGAAAGTCTGCCAAGAATTTTGTTAAAAATTTTCATAAATGTTTACTTAATTGTCGGAGAAAATTTTTTATTATTTTTAAAAGAAATTGAAAATTGACGAGAATTTTTGTAAATTTTTCAACAGAATTGGATTTTTGCTAGAAATTGTATTTCTTTTGAAAATAATTGAATTCCTGAGACGAATATTATTAAAATTTTTTTAAAGGCATTTGAACCTTTATGACATTACAATTTTTAAACTTATGCTTTTCACACATTGTGACGTCATAGTGGTTCAAATGCCCTTAAAATAATTTATTCTTTAATTTAATCTTTCTTTTTAAAAAATTAAATTCTTTTGTTAAAATTTTTTGAAATATTATAGACATTGAAAATAATCGAATTTTAACAAATTATTTTTTAAAAAAATTTTAATTTTCGAACAAATTTTAATTCTTTAAAGAATAAATAAAAAAAGAAGAATTGAATGTTTGAAAATTCTGATTTCTATATGAAAAAATAATAATAATTAAATATTTATTTTAAAAAGGAAGTTATTGATGTTTTCGAATAAGTTTCTAATTAATAATAAATGTAGTTTCATAAACCTGGAACAACGAAAGTTTTATGTTTATAATTCAACAAAAAAAAATATCACGTTCGTTATGCGCAAATTGATTCTTTTTTCTCCTAAAGAAGAAAATATAAATCATTTTTAAATTGTCTGTTTAAAAAAAAACTTGCAATTTAAATATTTACGTTTCTTGGCTTGTTATGTCGGTCAAATACATATTTTCATGTCTGTATAGTTAGTGAAAATCTTTCAAGACGCAAGAAAGTTAATTTACATTCCCTGGGGAATTTTATTAAGAGCTTTATGCTTCTTTCTTTAGACCCTTTTAATCTCGTTGTGAATTGTTTTACTTCTTTTCTTTCACTTTGTGTTGTTTGTTAATACATATAATCTGTTAATAGAAAAAAATAAGTATAATAATCATGAATTTTGACATATAAAGGGATTTAAGTAAAATTTAAAATAAATAATTATTTTGCCTTAGTGAAGAAAACAATTAATTCTTCTTTGAAGTAATTTGTAAAAGCATTAAAATCACGATGTTGAAGTCCACAACGTTTTTAAAAAACGAAAAATCGAAAAAGAATTTTTTAAAAATTAAATTCATCAGCTAATTTTCTTGTGTCTTAATTTTTAAGAAATTGTCACTAAGGATACATTTATAGAACATGATTTAGAATCAAAAATAAAAATACTGTACAATTATTGTTTTGTTTTTAGAAACATTGTGGACTTCAGCCTCATTTAAAATCTTTAATTAAAAAAATATTGTACAAAAAAATTGTAATACTTCTTTAAAAATACGCTTTATGTATAAAAGAAGTTTAATATATAGTTTTCCTGCAGTAAAGTATACGTTGCTAATATTTCTCTCCAAGTTGTAGTACTTACAGTAAGTTACATTCTCTGTCAGACGTTTATCCCTAAATTGAAACGTATTTTAGCGGAAGAATCATTTCGCTAGCTTTGGACAAAATTAAGTATATAGAGGAGAAATTTTGAACCTGAAAAAGCGAGTGAAACTGTTTTCTCTTTAATAATATTTGAAAAAAGAGGAAAATAATGTTACAGTAGCAATTTTATATATACATGCTAAACATTAAAGTAAAAAAGTTTTAAAAAGTAAGTGAAATTAAAATACTTTAAAATTCTGTAGATACGATTAAGAGGCGACTTTTACGATTTTTCTAATGACTAACTTTATAACTATTTTTATGACCTATTTTGTAAACCATTTTACGGCTACTTTGAAACTTACTTCAACTGTAATTTATAAACCAAGTACTCACGCACTCAAGTTTTCCATTTCGTATATAAGTGTAAAGTTTGGATCACTGTTTTTATGAATAAAAAACAAAAAAAAAAAGACGCAATTGTTTTTGGTACAAAAAAAATATTTGATCTTTTTGGGGATATTTAATTTAAATATGCGCTCTTTATTTTTTTTTATCAGTTTTTGAAAAAGTTTTTTTTAGGAGGACGTTGGGTGTCCCTAAAATTTGTGAACAGTTGAGAGCTTACCACGAGTTTCGTATATATATATAGTAATGTGTCTTAGCGAAAAGCTCCATAACTACTATATATATACGATGGGCGGTAAATCATTCGGTAGATACCAAGAAGACCGTAGTTTTTGGTTCTGAGGGGTTGACACTCTTGAGCTTGTCGAACCAGTGGAAAATTTATTTTTTATCCGGATTATATATAATAATCGATGGACGTTTTGTCGGGGTTGGAATTTGATAAACGATGGACCCTGTTGGTCCTTCAAAATTTTATTCCACAGTCCGGATCCTCTGATGATTGTGAATTGTCTCTGCATTTTACAAGTTATAAACGGTATTTTAAGAACGCATCTTCTATTACGAAGTTTATTGAAAACTAAATCATTAAACACCTTAAACTCAAAGAGATCAAACAGATAACGTGGAGCTTTGTCTTGTAAAATGTTATAAAGTAAGTTTCCCATTTAATCATGTATTGAGTTCAGTTTTCGGTAAATGAGTTATAAAAATAATAATAATTTTAAAAATTGTTAATTAATATTCCATATAATCAGGCCTTGGATATTATGACTTTTTCGACTTTTTCCCACTATTTTCAAATAATGCAACGTTTATCGACTTTTTATTTAAAAATTACGACTTTTTCGACTTCTCTTCCAAATCTTGCGCCAAAATTCAATATTTTTGGTATAAACTACAACTTATTTCGATTTTTATACAGTGCAAAGTATAACTTATTATAGACAAACTTTTGGAACATTATTTTTCAACCACTTTTCTAATGAAATGTTTCAAAATACTACAATTAAAAACATTTTCAATAATTAAATTTTTGTAAAATTTAATTAAAACTAAATCATCTTTTCAAGTGTTTTCTTCAAATTTTTGAAAATTAACTTTTAAGGAATTTTAACTAAAAAGTTTGGAAACAATATTAAATTATCAAAAATTATGATAAATAATCTTCAAGTGTAGATTCAATGAAAATGAAAATTAATGAAAAATAGATTTTAAAAAATAATATTAAAATAGTTTTGGAAAAGAATTATTCTCTGAATTATTACGTTCTAATTTTTTTAAATTCAATTATCTTCAATATTTCCGAAAATTGAAATTCTTACACGCAAAATAATAAAATTAAAATTGTTCAAAATTTATTTTCAACATTTTGGAGAAAATAATCATATATTCGGAATTTTCAATTAAAATTCTTGAAAACAATTTTGTTTTAAATTATAAAAAAATTCTTCAATTATTTTTGAAATATTATACGTTACAATATTTATAAAAAATTAATGCATACAATTGTTTTATTACAATTTTTTAAGATTCAATTACCTTCGAATGAAGTAAATAAATTTTTTTTTTAATTTACTAAAGAATTATTCAGAAATAATTTATTTATAATTACAATTTTTTGAAAAATTTCATTATCTTTTTTTGTATTTTTAAAAAACTTAATTATTTTTCAAAAGATTTTGACAAATTTTGAAATTATTTTTAAAATGTTTTACTAAATTTAAATTAGTTTTGAAAAGATTTGACACAAATTTCAGTTTTTTAGACATTTTTTTAATTTTATTTTATTGGAAAACTTTTTTTTGTATTTTCAATAAATTATTTAGAAATATTTCTTAATTAAAAGTTTTGAAAATGTTCTACCTTCATTAATTTCTTTTAATAGGAAAATGTAAGGTTTAAATTATTATAAAAAATTAATTTTTTCAATTGTTTTATTACAATTTTTTAAGATTCAATTACCTTCGAATAAAGTAAATAACATTTTTTTTAAATTTTACTACTTATGACTTTTTCAGAAATAATTTATTGATAACTACAATTTTTTGAAAAATTTGATTAATTTTTTTATATTTGTATAAAAAACTCAATTATTTTTCGTAAGATATTGACAAATTTTGAATTATTTTTTAAATGTTTTACTAAACTTAAATCAGCTTTGAAAAAATTTGACCAAATTTCAATTTTTTAGACATTTTTTAATTTAAAAATCTTCTACATTTTTTAATTTGAAAATCTTCTATCTTAATTAATATCTTTAAATAGAATAATTTATTATAAAAAATTTGATTTTTTATTCATCACTACTTTATAATTTTTCAGAAATAATTTATTTATAATTAAAATTCTTTGAAAAAATTCATTAATTTTTTTATATTTTTAAAAAACTTCATTATTTTTTAAAAGATTTTGACAAACTTTGAATTATTTTTTAAATGTTTTACTAAATTTTAATTAGTTTTGAAATGATTTGACCAAATTTCAATTTTTTAGACATTTTTTAATTGTATTTAATTGTAAAACTTTTTTTGTATTTTCAATAAATTATTCAGAAATATTTTTAAAAAGTCAATTTTAACGAATTTCTTTATTAAAATTTTTGAAAACGTTCTACCTTAATTAATATCTTTAAATCGAAAAATGGACGGTTTAAATTATTGTAAAAAATTTGATTTCTTTTATTTCAATAATTGAATTTTTCAAAACAATTGCAAAAAATGATTAAAAATTCATATTGATAATTGATTTAGAACTGAAGTTTAGTTAAAAATTGTAGAAAGTAATTAAATTTATAAAAAGGTTATAGTTTTAATTTTTAGAAATTATTAAATTTGAAAAGTTGAAATTTAAAAAATTTTATTTCCCGTGAATAAAGAAGTAAGAAGTATTTGAATATTTTTTGAGCAAAATTATACAAGTTTTGATTAATTTGAATTTTTGTGACAGCACTGAATTAAATAATCTACTTTTTCGACTTTTTTTCTATTATTAATCGACTAAAGCGACTTTTTTTTGTTCGTTGAAGTCGATCCGAGGCCTGTATAATTATTTGGATAAGAAATTAGTTGGTGCTTTCATATAAAGCAGAAACAAAAGATGAGGCGTTCTAATGGTTTCGACTTGGTACAAAATTCAAATTATTGAAAATAGTAAATCCTTAAGTAAAAATACAAAAATAATGTTTTAGATATGGTACAAAATACAAATGATTGAAAATAGTAAATCCTTAAGTAAAATCCAGAAATAAACTATAATATAAAGAATTAGAATAATTATTAACTGTTGGCCAAAACTGTACCCTATTTGGAAAAAAATTTATACTATAATATAATAAAATCCATTGTGTTTGAAGTTTAAACCATAGATACTTGTTTCCAAATACAAACAAACACTTATAGATTGCTTAAGCAAAGCCTAAGGCGCTTGAATAAACAAATAATAAATAAAAAAAAGAACTAAACTTTTACCGTACGATATTTTATATACTTGATGAGAAATTAATAACATCAAAAAGATCTGATAAAGAAAATGCTCCAACAAAAAGTTTCTCCTGCAACTGTATTGATTCTGAACTGAATTATTTTTAACAAATTTTTAAATGTCATTTATTTTATAGGGTGGAGATTTATATTGTTTTTCAATTTACACTTTATTTTGACCTATCATAAGATTGGTTATATTTTGTTTGCATATGTCGGGTTATTTAACCCTCCTACGTTTGTATGGTTATCGGTCTTTCCTTAAACTGAATTATATATATATAGGAATATTTAAATACGTAGATATAATAAACTTGATGTTATGTTAAATAATTCTTTCATGTTCAAGTGTTGTAGTTTTTAAAAAAAAATTTAATTTTCACGTAGTATAGTAATTAAAAAGAAAGTATTTACTATAATTTTGCGCGGGGATTGAATTTATTATATACTTAAATCCTATGTTGAAAATTAAATAAGTAAATATATATATATATATAATTATTTTTATTTAGAGGGTAGGTGTAATCCTAATAATCTGAAATATTACTGTGCGTTTATGCAAATTACTTCTAATACA
The DNA here is from genome assembly GCA_032872475.1 of Leptopilina myrica (nomen nudum). Lineage (NCBI taxonomy): Eukaryota > Metazoa > Arthropoda > Insecta > Hymenoptera > Figitidae > Leptopilina > Leptopilina myrica (nomen nudum). The sequence continues at coordinate 8,321,145 of CM065464.1, read as the reverse complement.
TAGATTTATTGATAAAGTGGTACATAATGGCGATGCCTGGGGTAATAATTCCTCCATATCCCTCACCCCTGAATTTAAGCCTATGGACTACTAAACTATATATAAGCAATCTTAGTTAGTTCGATATACTGTTTTTTTTGGTCTATTACTATTATTTGTTTTTTCTTTTCTTATACATAAATTTATCTCTCCCCAGATGCATTTTATCTATAAATATATAAACATAATTACATTTTTTTAAATTTTCGATTCAATTTTTTTTTTTTTGAAATGAAGAATATTTTCCAAGTGATTAATTATAATTATAGCTAAATAAAGGCAATACCCTCGAGGTAATCTCCGTTTGTCATGCCAAAAATTAAATATAGATCAGTAATAGAAGTCACGGAATATGAAGAAGGGTATATACAGACATAGGAGGTTTATAACTTTTGGCGCTTTTCCAATGTGCATATGTATATATATATATTGAAGAATAAAGGAGCTATAGACATTTTTTTTCTCGCACTATACAAACACAACAATCTTACATAGAGTTTATTTTTCAAAACGCGCATATATAGGGGAAAAAAAATAAAATCATTGAACTCACATTTTTGTTGCAAACCTGACTGCTTTATATTATTCGACTATATTATCATTTCAAATGTGAAATAAAATTAGATGAGAGAGAGAGAGAGAGAGAGGAAAATTTACTTTTTATTTAAATTAGTCTTGTGGTATAATAAATGTTTTCAAAATTCAATATCGTAAGACTCAATATGGAAAATTTACGGAATAATTAATTTTGAATATAATTGAAATTATTTCAATGAAAAATTAACTGAATAATTAATTTTGAATATGCGGTGAAAGGTTAGTAATATCTCCTAAAGTATTGTAGTTTATGGCTATTTCTCTGAAAAATAGACTAAAAATTAAAAAATTAATTGTGAATATGGTGAAATGTTGATATCTCCGAAAATATTGTAGGTTATATGGTTATTAATTTTTAAGTAGATGCGTAAAGAGGATTAACTCTGAATGCAAACTAATGATATTTATATAATATTATATGTATCATTTTATATATTATTATATATATGTAATTATTTTATAAAAATAATTAAATTGTTTTAAAGAATTTTAACATAATTTTTACAAATAGTAATGAATGTTTCGAGAGAATTTTTAAAGAATTTTCAAAATAATTGTATTCAATCGAAAACTTTTAATAAATATGTTTAAAAATAAATGTATTCTGTTGAGAAGTTTTATTAAATATTAAAAATAGTTAAATTCCAGCGATGAATTTTAGTTTCTAAAAAAACAAATTCAGTTTATCCGAAGAATTTTATCAGAATTTTTAAAAATAATTGAATTTTTTAAACATTTTTTAAAATAATAGAATTTTCTAAACATTTTTAAAAATAATTGTATTCATTCGAGAAATTTTACTACAATTAAACTAAAAATAAATGCTTTCCTTTATGAAGAATTTTATTATTAATGAAAATAATTGAATTCTTGCGAAGAATTTTTAAAAAAATTTTCAAAATCCTGAATAAAATCTTTGAGTTTTTTTTAAATAATCTATTTTCTTTAGTAATTTTAATTGAAAATTTTGAAAGTAGTTAAATTTTATGAAGAATTTTTATTAATTTTTTAAATAATTGCTTCAGCTAAAAATTATAATTAAATACTTTTTAGTTGAAGTTTATTAAAATTGTTTTAAATATAATTGAATTCCTGTGAAAAATTTTATTATTTACATAAATAATTTAATTCTTTCGAAGAAAATTTACTATTTAATAAAGTAATTCAGTTTTCAGAAGAATTTTATCCAAATTTTTAAAAATAATTGAATTTCTTAAAAATTTTTTTAAATAATTGTTTTTTTTCGATAAATTTTACTACAATAAATTAAATTAAAAATAATTGCATTCCTTTGATAAATTTTATTATTAATGAAAATAATTGAATTCTTGCGGAGAATTTAATTAAATTTTTTCAAAATCCTGATTTAATTCTTTTGAAGAATTTTTTTGAATTTTTATTTAAATAATCTATTTTCTCTAATAATTTTAATTTAAAATTTTCAAAGTAATTGAATTTTATGAAGATTTTCATTTAATTTTTTTTAAATAATGGCTTCTGCTGAAAATGATAATTAAATACGTTTTTGTTTAAGTTTATTAAAAAATTTTTTAAATATAATTAAATTCCTGTGCAAAATTTTATTATTCATAGAAACAATTTCATTCTTGCGAAGAATTGCACTATTTTTACCAAATAATTGAATTGTTTCCAAGAATTTATTAGATGTTTGGAGAATGAATGAATTTTATATCGAAAAATTGTTCTAAAAATTAAAAAAAAATTTGACCGAATTCTTCAGTGAAATTCAATTATAAAATTGACATAATAAGATTTTTATAAACAAATTGTGTCATTTTTTAATTTTTAAAGAAAATAATTTAATATTTCACAAGAATTTTCTTAAAAATTTGTAAAAATAATTGACTTTTGAAAATAAATTTCTCAGTCAATCTTAGAAATAATTGAACTTTTGAGATTAAATCATTTTTAAAATTGATTTTACAGAAAATCTTAGAAATAATGGAATTTCAATTTTTTTTTTAATGGAATTAAATCACTTTTAGAATTAGTTTTACAAGAATTGAATGTTTGCAAAGACTTTATTGAAATAATTGAATTGCTTCAATCAATTTATGAAAATTAAAAAAAAATAATTTAATTCTTTTTTGAAATTTTATGAAAAACGGTATTGAAAATATTATTTAATTTCTGCGAAGAATTTTACTATTTATAAAAATTTGACTAAATTCTTCAGTGAAATTTAACTTAAAATTTGTAATGCAAATAATTTAATATTTTGCAGGAATTTTCTTAAAAATTTGAAAAAAAAATTGAATTTTGAAAATAAATTTTACAGTCAATCTTAGAAATAATTGAATTTTGAAAATAAATTTTTCAGTCAATCTTAGAAATAATTGAATATTTGAGATTATAAATCACTTTTCGAATTAGTTTTAAGAGAATTTAATGTTTTTTCGACAACTTTACTGTAATTAATTGAATTCTTTTAATGGATTTATGCAAATTTCAGAAAATAATTAAAGTCTTTCCTTCAATTTTATGAAAACGGTATTGAAAATATAATTTAATTTCTAGTGAAGAATTTTTCTGTTTATGAAAATAATTGAATTCTTCCGAAGAGTTTTTTTAAAAAATTTTTGAAAATATAAACAGTAACAATTAAAATATTTACTTAAAAATAAGTGAATTTTTCAAATTTCGATTATGAATTTATTCGAAAATTAAAATTTGAAAATAGAAAAGTTTTTGATTTGCATTATGATAAATTAAATATGTTTTGCGCGCTAGCGAGCGTTACATTTTGCTAGTTAGAAGTTATTAATTTTTAATATAATTACTATATCTACTTTTTTTTAAATAATTGTTGATATAGGTAGAAAAGTCGTTCTTTTCGACTCGAATAAAAAATTTTTTTTTATTTGTGACGCGCATCCAAGAAAGGTACCTAAGAAGCAAACGAATTATATAGGTTAGGTTCGTGTTAGATTTCTCTTAATTAAAAGTTTATTTTTAATTATTTGAATTTGAAGCTAATTTTCATTGAATCTTTTCAAGTTAATGAAGACTTGAAGATCAATAATTTTTAATTAATAATTGATTTTCTTTCTGTATTTTTACTTAAAAAATTAATAACATAACCTCAAATTTTTTGCTTCCTGATTGTCGAAACGTAAAAAAATATAAATAATTATAAATGTGTCAGGCTCCGAAGAAAGGTACCTAAGAAGCAAAAAATTTGAGGTTATGTTAGGTATCTTTCTTCGGAGCGTGACACATTTATATTTTTTTTAAGACTTATCGAAGAACACGTGTAAACGAACGAATGTTATATTTTCGACTACCTTAATTAATTTTATATTATTTCCGTGAAAAATAAACTCAATAATAACAATTTTTTTGTTTTTTTTACAATTCATTTTTTAAATATTTTAAAAAATAATAAATTTTTTTAGAAAATAAATTTAATCACAATATAAATTATGGTCAGCGACTATCACTGAGGATGCTTTTATATTTTTCGTGAATATACAGAATATACACCGGGATAAACGCATGCGTCACGACGCCCCTGCTTTAAGGATACGTACCGTCGAGATGCCGACGCTCACTGACGCCCAGTGCTCGTTCCCGCATCCCTTGAAACAGTGTGTCTCTCTTATCATTCTCCGCAGCAACCCCGCAACTTTTCGAAACCATTCCCGGCTCTTTCAATTCACGCGGTGTTTCAAATCAACAATCGCGTGTCGCTCATCGAAAACATTTGCAATAATATTTCTAATAAATAAAAATCCTTTCAGTGTCATTCATTGTCAAGTGTGAAAAATTCATCAGACTACAATTTTTCATCAATCTACAAATAGAAAAAGAAAAAAACAAAAAGTAAGTGTATACATTATTTTTGTTTTTTTCCCTACCCCCCCCCCCCCCAAAAAAAAATACAAAATTTCATTCTCCCTCGTATCGTGATTGCCATGCGATAACGATAAAATTCCCCTAAAAAACTTTCTGCCTTTGTGCGAGAAAAAAGAAAATCTCTTTAGTGAAAGAGATTTTTTTTTTTTAAATAAAATACTTGAGCGGGGAAAAAAGAAACTTGTTCAGAGAATTCGACGTTTTATATAGAACAAAATAGAAAATCAATTTCTTGTTTTTTTTTTTATCAAAACAAGAGGAAAATATATTTTTTTTTTCAAAATTTAGGAAACTTTTTTTTGTTTTTATAAAATGTTTATCAGTTTCTGAGTAGGTTAGGTGCAAAACTACTTACAAGCAATTGGTTTCAAATAGTTTTATAAGTTTAAAATTTTAGGAAATAAAATTGTTAAGTAAAAATATTTTCCCTTTCTTTTGATGACATTCAGTTCTGAAAGAGAGACAGCCATGCTGTCGAAAAATTGAATTGTTTTTATTATTTTATTGGCCATGGCTTGGATCGATTCATATTTTACACCTCGTTTTTATCGAGTATTGACCAACTGATAACTTCGATAACTATCTTAAATAGTTTATGTTCGTAGACATTTCAATTTCAACCCACAAGGACAATGCAATTTTTTTCTTGTTCTAAAAATTAAGGCATTTCGAAAGTTTTTGTTTTCCTTATGTCACGTCACCGTAACTAATAATAATAATAATAATAATAATAATAATAAAAATAATAATTATAAAAAAATGGTAGTAATAATAATAGTAATAAAAATAATTTAAAAAAATAATAATAGAATTAATAATAACAAATAATAATAATTATTATGATTATTAACATGTTGTTGATTATAATTGTTTGAATTAATAATTAATTAATAATAATTACCAAATACTAAAAAAAATTTAAAACTTAATTATAAAAAATAGTAATTGACAAATAATAACAAATTTTAATTAAAAAATAACATAATTGTAACAAATAGTAACAAATTCTAATTAACGAATAACAAATTTGTAACAACAAATAATTACTAATTCTAATTTAAAAAAACCAAAATTTTAACAACTAATACCAAAATTGTAACAACAAATAATAACAAATTCTAATTAAAAAATAATAAAATTGTAACAACAAATAATAACAAATTTCTATTTGTTACAATTTTGTTATTTTTTAATAGTTTGTAATAATAACTAATTCTAATTAAAAAATACCAAAATTTTGACAACAAATAATAACAAATTCTAATTAAAAAATAACAAAATTGTAACAACAATAATGTTAATTAATAACAAATTCTAATTAACAAAACAACAAGTTTGTAATAATAAATAATAATAAAAAATTATAATTAACAACTAAAAGAATTGTAATTCTAATAGTAACTGGTTGTAACTAGCAAATAATTAAAATTCCCATAAATAATAACAAATTATAATTAACAAAACAACAAGAATCATAACAATATAAATAATGACAAATTATAAAAAAAATGAATTGCAGTTGACAATTAACAGTAACAAATTGTAGCACTTATTAAGAAAAATTGTTTTACTATTTGTATAATAAATTTCAGAGAAAGATATCAAAATAATTTAAAAAGTAATTAATAAAGGCCAATCTAATTAGGAATGAATATCTAGTGTAGAGAAGATTTAAGTAAATTAATCTTGCTAAAGAAAACTAATTTTCTCAAAGAAACTTTCGATAAACTATGTTTATGTATATAGAAAGAATAAAATCAAGTCTTGTTTGAATAATTACAGACTTATTTACATAAATAAATCATTAATATATTTCGAATTGTAAATAATTTCCATAAATAGTATACAAAAAAAAAATTTTCCAATAAAATAAGATTTTTTCAAAACTACACAAAGATAAATTGTCTTCTTACATCAGGATTAAACTAATTTTCAACATATTACCCAAAACGAAACAGTTTTTAATAAAAAAAAAAATATTTCAAAAAAATAAACAAAATATTTCCTTCATGGAATTTTTTTTTCAAGGAATATCTCTCGAAATACATCCATCCTCCATCCCTGGACCACTAACCATCTCCATTAAAATAAAGTAAAGAAATAACAATTTTTAATTAAATTTGTCTTAATAATTTGTCTGAAATATAAAAGAGTAACGAAAAAAAACCCTTAATTATAGAAAATATTCACACTCACACACACACACACCCGAAAAAAGAGTTATAATTAAAAATTCAATTAAAATTTAATTACTGCTATAAAAGGGGAAATTCATTTTTCATATAAATGGAGTATATTTATTTCGAGATATTAATTAACATTATTGAGAAATATCAGTGGTCCATCATATAAGCTTCCACATAGACAAATGAACAAATTATTACTCTTCCAAAGAGAGTTCATTTAATTAATTTTATTGATGTAACATATATTTCAATTTTATTTATTATGAAAAAAATATATGTACATACACTCCTAATAGTATAATACGTTTTGCTTTGAGTTAAATTACATTTTTTTTAATCATTCAGAATTTGTTTAATTAAATTATTATTTATTTGCATTTATTATTCATTCTAATGACTTAGGTATTCTTTCAGTGTTTTTGAAAAAAAGCAAAGTAGCAAATTCCAGTGATTGTTATCAATTTTATAAAAAGTTGTCCGCCATATTGGATCCGCTATTTTGAATTTTTTAAATTTGATTATATATTCGTCTTCAGCGACCTCGAAAACACCCGAGTAACAAATTTCAAAGAAATTTAATGAATTTTGGAAAAATTTATCCGCCATATTAGATCCGCCATTTTGAATTTTTGAATTCTGCTTTTATATTCGTATTCAGCGACCCCGAAAACCCCCGAGTACCAAATTTTAAGGGAATCCATCAATTTTCAAAAAAGGCGTCCTCCATATTGGATTCGCCATTTTGAATTTTTAAAAATTGATTTCATATTATTATTTATTATTATTACTAACCTGAACTGTAAACTCTAAATGTTTATAATCTTTTATTTCTTGCTGTTCAAATTTTCGTTGTTAAAAAACATCGCCACGTCGATTATTACATTTTCAAGAAATTTCACCAGAATAAGAATTATTACTAATCTCAACTGTAAACTCTAAATGTTTATGATCTTTTATTTCTTGCTGTTCAAATTTCGTTGGTAAAAAACACCGCCACGTCGATTATTACATTTTCAAGAAATTTCACCAGAATAAGAATTATTACTAAACTTAATTGTAAACTCTAAATGTTTAGAATCTTTTATTTCTTGCTGTTCAAATTTTTCTTGATGATGCCATTTTGAATTTTGAAAAACTGATTTCATATTTGTATTCAGTGACTTCAAAAACCCTCGGGTATCAAATTTCAAGAGAAATCATCAATTTTGAAAAAAGGCGTCCGCCATATTGGATCCGCCATTTTGAATTCATGAATTCTGGTATCATATTCGTATTCAGCGATTCCGCAAACGCCCGAGTAATGAGTTTCAAGAGAATTTAATTAATTTTAAAAAAAAGTCATCCGCCATATTGGATCCGCCATTTTAATTTTTTAAAATCTGACTTCATATTCGTAGTTAACGGTGAAATTGAAGTTTAACGAAATAAAATCATATTTTTCGGAAAAAAACTCTAGAACAGCATTTAAGATTTATTGCTTTTGAATCTTATAAGATGACGCTTAAAAAAATGGTGCAAATTTACGCTGTAGCCTGTGTCATTTTTCTTGTCCTCTTAAAAGACTTATTTATTCAAAATAAGTCAACTTTGCTTAATCAAATTTTCAAGATTAACATTAATGTAAAATCTAATTTATTTTCCGGAACCCTTCTAGATTCGAGTAAATTCAATTAAATTAAAGTGAAGTTAGTTTAAGTGGTGTCGTTTCCCTATATCTTTCCCTCTTTGCCCTCTATTTATTTAATTATATAGTTTCTGTGCTATCAATTAAATAAATGATACATTTTCGTTGTTTTTTTGTAAATTATCTTATAGCGTGATGATGAGTTAAAAAATTTAAAGGCAACAGGTATTTATTATTATTTATTTATTATTTATTTTATTATTTATTTTATTATTTATTTATTATTATAAAGGGAAAAAGTAAACTTCTCTTTAAAAAAATTTTAACACTGAAAACTAAATAGAAACACAGAAAATAATTATTTATATATTTAAAATTTTGCATTTGAAAAAAAAATTTCTATTTGATAAAAATAAATATTCTTAATATTTACATACATCCTTTTGTGTGTGTGTATGCGTGAAATCTATTAATTTTTTATTTGAAAAAAAATTAAGGACTACAATAAATAAAGGGGGAAGAAGAGAATGATGTGAAACAGTAGGGTTGGTAAAAAAAAATACAAATGTAATAGGAAAGGGACACTAAATAAAGAATTAGAAATGAGTATTGTATGTCATGTGTTTGGTGGTGAGTTAGTTTGAAATATAATAAATATGCATCAGGTTGTTTCACGTTTGTGTTTGTGTTGGAAACCCTCATGATCGATCATTCTCGTCGCACGTCAACCCCCGGAACCTTATAATTATTATACTCATAAATCGCGACGACGTTATAAATCAAAAAAAGATGCACTTTTGCAATAAGTTGTTATCGTAAAAAATAGTGATGCAATAAGCAAACCGATATGGACTCTCTTTACGTCACGCGATTTTTGAATTGATACTTTTATGCTCCTAATATTATAACAGATTCATAAAAGTTTATAACTTTTATATTACATTTATATTAAGTTTCACGCATCAATGCTCTCAAACATGTTGCAATCTATATATTGGCACTTAATATATATATGCACATAGTTTACTTCAACGCTGGGGTTTCATTAAGATCACCTGGTAATTAATATCTGATAATTGAAAATGCTTCGCAAATTAGAAAATTGATGGATATTAATTAAGAAAGACATTTTTATCTTTGAGATCAGGAATAAAATTTAAAAGAAGGGGTTATAGAATAGCGACGTAAGAAATTTTTAATAAATTCTTTAGGAAGCTTTTTGACTTTCTATTAAAATGAATTTTGATCTTCACCCAACGGGGTGACTGTATTTAAACTTGTAATTGTTTCTATCCTTTTAGACAATTAATTAATTATTTAAAAACTGCTAAGAGAGGTTATAACTTTTTATTTAAATTATTTTCCCAAAGCTTCGACTTTGTAAAAATAATATAACATCAACTTTTAGCTTGATCAATACACTTCAAAGTCTCGTCTTTTCAATTTTAATTAACTCTCGAAATTTTAATTATAAAAATTATTTCTTCAATTTGATCTTCAAACATTAAAATTTGTTGCAGAAAAAAATAGATTATAAGTTAATTTCATCGAAGGTGTCCATCACATTCTGCAATGGCTTTTAAAAATCGTAAAGTGGGTTAACCTTTGGCACACAGCTGGAAATAAAATTCATCGGTTGAGTGGTTTTCGAGGAATGGGCAGCGATTTGAAAAACGTGGTTTTGAGAAAATCGCATTTAAAAGTTAATGAATAAATCATGCATGGTGGTGAATAAATCTTCAAGTTAGAATTGTTAATGAGGGAAGAGGCCACTTTTTTTAAAATTCATATTTGTTTCGCAAATTTTATACAAATATTTAGACTTTTTTATCCGATGCTAATTCATAGCTTCCCCACTTTCTTATTTTTAAAAGACAAACAGCAGAGATTTTTATGGCTGAGGACACCCTTTTTAGAAATACAACCACACTCGGTCTAGATTAATGTCCCTTTTTTTCATTTCCCCAATTTCTCACAAGAGTTCATTGTCCTAGAGTTGGAAATTTTTGTCAAATTATTTGTTCTTTAAACAAAAAATCAAAAATTTTGGTTATTTCCCCATTTGTAACACGAGACTTCTTTGTCTCAACGTTGGAAATATGATCATTGATTTTTCTGTTTGGCTTGCCTCTCGTTGTCTGCTTCTGTTTTTTTACTGACTATTTATAATTTCACTATCGGCTATGACCACTTACTTATATTTTAATAACTGAGTTGAATTTTGTTTTGCTGAGGTTATATATAAAATTCAATATGTTAGTGATTTTTTTGGATTTTATTAATTGATAGTTTAGGTTACATAACCGTTATTTATAGTTTGGTAATATTTTTTAGTAGGATCGTTGTTAAAACTTTAGGTAATACTGAATAAGAATGTGCACTGCAGAATAAATAAATACTAATATATAAAATAAAAGTGATAACGATTACCCATCAATTCGGCGAATACATGAAGAGTATTTGATAAGTAAAATGAGGACACACGTTATGGGGAAATAAATAGGCTTTCAAGCCAGGAGCACCGAACCACCAAATAACATAGAAAGCTACCTGAGATGCTATTAAACACACAAAGGGTCATAGAAAAATGCTATGAGAGTGCTGCTCTTATGTTCCAGCTCGTAGGGAGAAAAACAAATCCAGCACAATGGTATAATTGTTGAATCAACAAAGTAACGGTGAAATCGATATAAAGAGGACAAGCATTATTTTTAGGCATAGAGTACTCATTTGGAAAACGACCCCAGCACATCATCTTATATAGTAAAGTTGCAGAGAGTATTATTTTTTAAATCAACCTACAAACACTGCCTAGATGAGCAAAGTTGCAAACATTATTAATTTAGAAACAAATCTAAATTATAGGATCAGATTCAAAATTAGACTTCTTCATGTTCAATTGTATTTCCAAATGTATCTAAATTTGCCTTGAAGAAACAACAGTCTGTGTGACACAAGAATCCTTAAGGTAATGTTATTCAGTGGTCACGTGCCCCATATATATTACTATGGAAAAAATTCACACTGAATAACATGACCTTAAGAAGACAATACAACAACCACCCTAACAATAAACTATTCAGAAGACATAGGGTACCTCTCTAAATGATGATAATCTTTTATTTCTTGCTGTTCAAATTTTCGTTGGTGAAAACCACCCCCACGATATTAAATTATCAAGAAATTTCCCGAGGACAAGAGTTATTACTAAACTGAACTGTTATTTCTAAATGTTGATAATCTTTTATTTCTTGCTGTTAAAATTTTTCTTAGCGAAAAGCTCAGGTACAACAAAAAAAATTTCTGAAAAATTTCACCAGAACCAAAAATATTACTAAACTGAATTGTCAACTCTAAATGTTTATAATCTTTTATTTCTTGCTGTTCAAATTTTTCTTAGCGAAAAGCTCAGGTACAACCAAAAACATTCCTAAAAAAATTCACTAGAACCAAAAATATTGCAAAACTGAATTGTCAACTCTAAATGTTTATAATCTATTATTTCTTGCTGTTCAAATTTTAATTAGTGAAAAGTTTAGATACAACCAAAAACCTTCTCGAAAAATTTCACCAGAACCAAAAATATTACTAAACTGAATTGTCAACTCTAAATGTTTATAATCTTTTATTTCTTGCTGTTCAAATTTTTTTAGCGAAAAGCTCAGGTACAACCAAAAAAAATTCCTGAAAAATTTCACCAGTACCAAAAATATTACTAAACTGAATTGTCAACTCTAAATGTTTATAATCTTTTATTTCTTGCTGTTCAAATTTTTTTAGCGAAAAGCTCAGGTACAACCAAAAACATTCCTGAAAAATTTCACCCGAACAAAAAATATTACTTAACTGAATTGTCAACTCTAAATGTTTATAATCTTTTATTTCTTGCTGTTCAATTTTTTCTTAGCGAAAAGCTCAGGTACAACCAAAAACATTCCTAAAAAATTTCACCCGAGGACACGAGTTATTACTTAACTGAATTGTCAACTCTAAATGTTTATAATCTTTTATTTCTTGCTGTTCAATTTTTTCTTAGCGAAAAGCTCAGGTACAACCAAAAACATTCCTAAAAAATTTCACTAGAACCAAAAATATTGCTAAACTGAATTGTCAACTCTAAATGTTTATAATCTATTATTTCTTGCTGTTCAAATTTTAATAAGTGAAAAGCTTAGATACAAACAAAAACCTTCTCGAAAAATTTCACCAGAACCAAAATTATTACTCTAAATGTTTATAATCTTTTATTTCTTTCTGTTAAAATTTTCTCTAGCAATTTCATCAAAACCAATATAATTACTAAACTGGACTATCACTGATTTTTATAAAAATTTCATACATTCAGAGAAGAATACTTTTTGTATAATTGTCAAGTCCCTCTTCCTTACTTGGTTGGAAAAAAAATTCTTTCATAACATATTTATTACGTTCATTGACTTATCCTCATTCCAAGATAGATTCATTTCTAAAACTAATTTAATAATAGAAAAATAGAGACATTTAAAAAAAAGGTTACAGTTTTCGGTAATGTTTGGATTTTTAGATATAGAAGTAAATATCTTAAAGTATGTAAAAATATATTTTAAAATAAAAATTTCATGCATAGTTTCTGGCTAATTGAAACTCCGTTTCCCTGAGGATCTTGAATGCTCGACCTACTACAAGTCGTAATTTTTAATTTGAAGCAAAAAACGAAAAGGATTTTGAATGAGGATGCTGAAAGCTAGTGAACCACTTAGGATTTTTAAGGAATATCAATTTAACAGAAATGGTATCAGCACAAAGAAAAAATTCTCATTCTGATTAAAAAATTGCTGTAAAATTATACTGCATTAATATTTTTGAATTAAAGAAAAATTCATATAGAATAAATATAAAATAAAATGAAAATATTCTTTTCTTTATCATGTGGGAGTTTAACAGATTCAAATCAATTTCGAAAAATTTTTTTGCCAGGCAATTTTCTTTTTTTTTCTGTTATTCAAGTAAAAAGTTTCTCATGAGTTTGTAACTCTACTTTTGCCCATTCGATCCGAAAAATCGTAGACTAAGCTATGCTTTTGAGAAAGTGATACCAATTCTCCGCACGTCCTTTTGAAATAAACGATGGTTCTCTTTGAGCAGAAACATTTGTTTTTTTCCCGTGCCTTTTTTTTTTGTTCCATAAAATTTCATGGAAAGTATAAAAGCTATTTCTCATCGTCAAAGCGTGTTTCAATGGAAAATGTTTTTTTTAATCAATTCTATATAAAAAGAGGTCTAACCCATTTATTGTTTAATTCTATTTTCTCGAAAAATTAATATCTATTAATATTAAATTTAGCAAAACAATTGTTTCTAGTTTATTTATATAAAATTTTTGAGATCTGCTGTTGCGATGTGAAATTCTGTGTGTAATTTGATTAAAAAGCACGAACAAATTTTAATGTTGTTATTATAGTTTACAGGTTTGAGTATAATCAATTCTTCAATTATAAAGTAATCCTGGTATTGATATGAAGGAAATATATATTATCATTTTGTGACAGGCAATATAATTAAAAGCGTTGCTTTCAAATGAAAGATGATTTAATTTTCCGTTACCGATTGTTTCATCGGCGAATATAGTAATTGTAATTGATTCCATCGTATTCTTTGGTGATTAATTTTTTTTTCTCACTCAAAACACACAAACTGGTTAAATCTATTTTGGTACACACACATATATATATAGAGTTATAATTTTTCTTGTATCACGCATGGCGCGGAAAAATTTATCGACGGCAAGAGATGAGATTCTTGAGCTTTTTTTCACATAAAAATGAATCAAGTTTTTTTTCCTTTATAACTGCGATGGCGTGAGAAAAGTTGTCGGGGGATTTTTAAGGAACAAAAAAAAATATAATTGCTTTATAATATAAAGTATAGGTGGAAAATATTGATAAACGTTAATTAATTTTTATTAAAATATTTTTTATATATTTTGAACATTATACGAAATTTTAACAAGCAGCGCAACATATCATGTTTTCTTTTGTAAAATTTAAAAATAAAAAAAAATTTTTGTTTCTGAAAATGATTTATATTGCGAGAGAAATAATTGATGTTGATGGACGTATAAAGTTGCTGATGTGATCAAAATCTATTTTTATATACAAATAAATGCTTACGTACATGCAAAAACATTTTTACCCTACAAATTTACTTTCGTTTCATTTTGTAATCATTTATTTTTTGTATTAACTTTCATCTAATGGAACTATAATGAAAGGAGATTAAATTGCTATTAATTTAAATTCGTTTTTTAAAGTCCACACGCTTAACCGGAAATTCTAATATAATACATTGTATTCTTCTGTGTTAAAAGCTAAACTAAATTTGTAAAGCACTGACACTATAGGATTAGGGGTTGATAAATGACCAATGGAAACGAACAAATGTCTAAATAGGAAAGAACGTTTTGTTTAATCAGATACGGTACAAATTATGTTGCTTTGAATAAATGAGTTTTTTAAATTGTCCTAGATCTAATTTATTGGAGGCAGACTTTATCATTGTATAACTTTCAGACTGATAATTTATTATTTTTATTATTACAGACGTCAGATGTTTAAATTGTATTTCTAAAATTTTAATGGAAGTAACATGGGGTACCCTCTCTAAATGTTTATAATCTTTTATTTCTTGCTGTTCAAATTTTCGTTGGTGAAAAACCATCCCCACGATATTAAATTTTCAAGAAATTTCACCAGAACAAGAATATTACTAAACTGAACTGTAAACTCTAAATGTTTATAATCTTTTATTTCTTGCTGTTCAAATTTTCATTGGTGAAAAACCAACCCAACGATATTAAATTTTCAAGAAATTTCACCAGGACAAGAATTATTACTAAACTGAACTGTTATTTCAAAATGTTTACAATTTTTTATTTCTTGCTGTTCAATTTTTCTCTATTTAAAAGCCCTGACACTGCGATATTAGATTCCGAAAAAATTCTATAAAAACAAAAATTATTATTAATCAGAACTATAAACTTTAAATGTTTATAATCTTTTATTTCTTGCTGTTCAAATTTCCCTTGGTAAAAATCTCCACTACCACAATATTGCATTCCTACAAAATTTTACCGGAATGAAAATTATTACTAAACTGAGCTGAAAACATTAAATGTTTATAATCTTTTATTTCTTGCTGTTCAAACTTCCCTTGGCAAAAAGCACTAATACCTCAATATTCCATACTTAAGAAATTTCATATTTTGTATTTTTCTTTTTTATTAATTTTAAAGAGTTTTATTTCTTGCTTGTTTTATTAATTGACTGTTCAAGTTACATCACCGTTATTTATAGTTTCGTAATTTTTAATTAGGTTCATTAAAAATTATGTTGCTAGTAATAAATTAATTTTTTAAATTTTACTAGATCTTATTTATTAAAGGAAGTTGGAAAATAAGACAGAGCTGCTTTGTTTTCTTTGGCTTCAAGGTATATTGTACACATTTTATTTAAAATCTTCCAAGCTGAATCTTCATTTTAATAACCTTGATGTTAGATCCTTTACATTATTTAGCCGTACGAATGCTTTTTGGTCTCTGTGAATAGTAAATGTTTAACCTAATGAATATTGTCTTAAATCTTCAGTCTACCACAACATTGTCAATAGATTTTTTTCCCCCCATTGAATTATACATTTGTTTTGCTTTTATTTTAATACTCTTGAAATACAACAGCATGAATTTCTTGAGAATGGTTTGGCTATATGAAAGCTTCCTTTAATATCCCACTTATCTTAAAAGTTGTACTTCTCTGATGCTTTTTGCTTTGCTTAAAATTTTGAACTGCTTGTATTTTTAAAGGATTCAGTCTTAGTGTGTGATTTCTGACTGAATTTTGCTGAATGTAGGAAAAATTCTCATTCTGGACATATTCAGATATATCTGGTCCCTTGTATGAGCAGCGAATGCTTAATATGACGAGATGAAAGTATAGGGAGTGTTCTGAAAGGGAATTGACAAGTGAGGGAATGTTGACTATCACAAGCACCGAAAAATGTAATCTGAATTTAATTTTCAATGCAATCTTTCTTGATTAATTTCATTTTCAATTTATCACGCAACGTCTATGTTGTAATTTTACTTTCTAAAGTTAAGGACGTTGTAATTTAAAATCAAGTTTTGATTGATTTTATTTAATCTACTATAGATGATTGTTATTTTATGAATTATATCAACTAGGAAGTAGCACAGATTGGCCATATACATGTTTGCCGACCATAACAGTTCTGAATGTGTCAAAACATTTTAATTAAAATTTTTTCAATTAACGGAACTTCGACGAAAACAACGTTGAGAGAGGCAATAAATTTTTCTATTAAAAAAAATATTTCTAGTAGAAATAAAAAAAAATTGCATTTTTATTTGTTTAGTTAGTATAAGGTAAATTTTATTTGCTTTGGGGGAGAAGGAATATTTTTATTTTATGCATGAATCTTTTTTGTGAAATTAACGCATGTGGTGGGAAGCATCTAAAATGCAAAGCACAAACAAAAGTGCTTCATTCACTGCGGTATGTTTAGGGATAGAAATTTACGAAGATCAGTTGGAAACAGCTTGCCACTGATTTTCTAATTTGAAATTCCTGGCACGTTTTGACTTTCCAGGTTAGGAAGACGCCGGTCACCATTACCGCGAAAAGTACTTGAGACTAGGTGGTAAGTGGATTTTCTTATCCGCTCATAGTTCACCACTGATTCGTGCTGGTATCACTATAAAATGTCCCCCTCAGTAAGACCATTGTTCCTTTATTCAATTTAGACGTATTATAGAGAAATGGAGGATTTTTCTACACCTCATAACAGAGTGGAAATGTGAATTTTTCCCTTTTTTTGATAACATCAAAATGTATTTCCCATTATCATTATTTTTTTTACAATCCTGGAAATTTTTTGCTTTTAGTTTCCTCGTCAAGATTTTAAACATTGTTTTACACGGCTTTTTTTATTTGATAATTTAAAAATGGTTATTTTTTCTAAAATTGGTAAAACTAATTCTACCACTTTTCTTTTTCGAAAATATTTGTTTTTCTGGATTTCCGTTTTATTTTTCAAAAATGTAATTCAAATCCTCTCAAAGGCTTTTGAAGCTTATGTGAATATATTAAACGGAACGAACTTTGAAATTCTTCTTCATATACAAATATTAAGGTTTGAGTAAAATGTTGGAGAAATTTTCAAAAGTTTGTTGTAATGCCGTTTTATATTTGACTATAATAGGCAAATCCATTTATAGAGGGAAATTTTACTTTAAGAATTTTATATTCTAACCGCAATTCATGTAAGGTACTTCTAAAATTTTAAAAGTATGCTTTTACTTTACTAATTTTAGAACTTTGATTTTATTGACAGTTTAGGTTACGTAACTTGTTTTGTCCTTTGGTTTTATGATGACTCTCGAGTTGTCGTCCTTGTTTATTATTTAAAAAACAATCAAACTATTATTTGTGATATGCAGGATGTACCGCAAACGGTGTACTGTTTTATCGTGTAGATGCGTCTTCCTGGTGTTCTTGAATATTCGTGAAGCATATAAATACGGAATGTTATTCTTCAAAAGAAAAATGACATTTTTTGAAATAAATTACTGTCATTAAACGGCGTGAAAAGTAATCTTCTTTTGATAAATACGTCTATTAACAACATTCGGATGATATTCCTTGATTATGAGATCATTTTTATTCGGGATTTATATTACTTATTCTGAATTTTCACGGTGTTGATTTTCAAGGTAATATTTTCCACTATCTTTTTCTCGTTTTGCTTTAAGTTGTGGGGAAAAAAAGTGTAATTTAACTTAGGGAAAAAAAAGTACTATCTCTTGAAAGACAACAACTAAAAACAGGTTGACTGATACTAATGGTCAGTGGAGTACAAATGCGTTCGTGTTGGTATAAATCTATTCTTAACACATACATGGACATTTATCCATAGGTACAAAAGGTTGGGATCCACCCGAGTGATTTAGCGGTTGCTCTCCCTGTTAGCTGTTGCCGCACCCTCTCGGGGTTGACATGCGCCATGACCTGCATATAGCTATCACTTCAAATACACACGCATTTCTACACGCAATCCCATATGAACACCCATAACGTAACACTTTCTCCATTCCACCCCTCACACTACGTCCTTCTCTCTTCTGCACCATTAATGTACTTGCACATGAATGCTATAACCTGTCTATATATCTTCCAATTGATATACTTCTTATTAATACATATTTTTTTAGTAATTGACCTTAAGCGTAAATTGATTTCTCTTCATTATTTTCATTATTATAGTAGATAGAAACTAAAAAATTCGTAAAATTATTTAAGCCGTAGAAACAAACATTAAGAATTTTCGAAGTATAACATTCCCCTTAATGCTAATCAAGATTTCCTTAGTGTAAAATATCGTAACTATAAATCTTATAGCACAGTTTTAACTAATACATCTTAATTGACTAATTTTCCGTAATTATTAAATTTAATCCTTGAGATCAGAAGATTAAAATTGACGAAGCAGCATTGAGCGAAAGGTTCCAGAAAGAATTAACGGCAATTATCGGATTCGATGAAAGAGAAACGTGTGCTGACTTCCTAATCAAACTTAGTCAGACGCCAGACATAAGGGAGAGCATGACCTACAAAAAAAGGGAGATTCCTTGATTAAAATAATTGGTTAATCTAACGAGAGGAGGCTTTCACGTCTGAAGTGACCAAAAAGGGTAAAAGTATTGGAGAGGTTCGGTTCGAAATTGTTTTCAGAATTCCCCGCCGACAGATGTTCACTACTAAGAATACACTTCACGGACTCTCTTCGGTAGGCTGTTTTTCACTAAAGGATATCCAAACAGCAAGAATCATCGAATTCCTTATGCAATTTGTATTTAGAGAGTCAGCCACAACTTTAGAATCCAATCTAGTTAACCGATTTACTAGATTTTTTTCCCCTTTACGAATACAAAAAGATTTCTTTACAATCACGGTTGCCTTCATTAAAAAAAAAGAAGTCCAGCAACTATTGAAAACATTTCTTGAGAAGCTGGCGCTTCTAGGACCTTAACAAACAAACCCAATAACGTCACAGAAAGTCAAGTTTGCAGACTCTTTAGGTCAGGTTTTTAAAAAAAAAACCAAAAAAGAACTCTGCAGGATCTCTGAAGAAATAAAGCTGTAATAAGAACAGCGTTGAAAAGTCACGTAAGCAACAAAGAAAGGATCTCATTTAACCAGTAAAGCCTGATGGTACTTTTGTAGGTGGAATTAATGGTCTTAGTAAAGGGTGTTGTTTTAGTGTGCTGGCAAAGACAAGAGCAATCATCCCTATTTAATAACCCTGAAATACAACCTCCCGGCATCTGAATACCCTCAGTAGTAATTCCCTCTGAGGGTTGAAACAGGTATTTTACTTCATAGCCTTTAAAAGAAAATTTTGATTTAAATTTAACGTCAGTTGAACACGATTTGCCAAATTGTTTTGCCCTATCTCCTTTAATGTCCGCTATTAAATTCTCATCCCTTTCGAGAAGAATAATAATTTTCCGATCTTGTACTTGTGTGATTAAATGGAAAGCAGAAAATATTCTTCCGTCAAGGTAATTAGAATGCTTAGAAATATTGTTTTCTTATTTCATTTTGATAAGAATTTTTAGATTAATAATTACTTGAAATGCATAATTGTAGTGGAATACGCTCGAGTAATCAATTCTTTTTGCATTTTCTAAATCTACTTTTAGAATTGTGTCTGTTTTTGTACGTTTATCCGGTGAAAAATGAATGGGACAGAGAGCATACTGTGAAGGGTACAATTTTGCTATCGAAGGGTGGAAAAGAACTTTATATTTATGAAGAATACAATAAACCTGGTGTAGTAATTAATGAACTATGTTACTAGAACTGTAATTCATTTATCATGCGTACATATATGATGCCATAGAAATTTATCTCAATGAGTGCGAGTACTATGAAAGGGACATCTAATTTCTCAATAAGTATACGAAGACGAAAATAGTATTTATTTTTTTCTTTCCACTCTACGAATTGATGAAGGACCCCACCAGGATTTACATCAGTTTTGACTCTGTAACTTTCAGATTTTGCGGTTTCATTTCCGAGCAAATTCCGCTTTTGCAAATTGCTTAAAATTGATTTTGTTCGAATCGTGTTCAGCATTCGAATTCGTCTAAAAATAAAATATTAATAAAAGAGAACGAATATATTGAATGAACAAGCAATTTAAACAAATCACCTTATCTACTTCAAAGGAAGCTATTGCAGTCGAATAAACAGTGAATTGCGATGAAATACTGTTAATAGTCTTCACATAGGAAACAAAAGGTCAACATTGACTTCTTTTGATAGATCAACTTTAGAATGTTAAAAGGAAATGAATAGGAATAATTAACTAATTGCAGTAAGTTCAGATCGTCAGGAAGGAAAACTGGGATTTATTTCAGACGCGAAGGAGAACAATATAGTGGCAAGAAGGTAACACGACATTTTTTTCAGGTGAGACACCTACTAAAAAGGGAGGTCTTCTGATCTGGATCGAAAGAGGCTTCGATAAGTAGGCTTCTACTGCGGATGGTACCAAGAGGAATGAAAGCAATTGCAGGGGCTAGAGCTAAAAAGGAGGTTTTCTGATTTAGATCAAAAGGGATTCTGACAAGAGGCAAGACGTATTGGGTAAACTTCGTAAGGAGGTGAATCTAGACGTCAGTCACACGCGCAATGTGGTGGCAAGGCCTACAAGAATCCTTTTGATACAAATCGGAGGAGACTCCAAAAAAGCTTTCACCTTTGAGATTATCGAAGTGGTTGGAAGCAAGTGGAGGGTACAGTCGGTGGAACGAAGAGTTACATTTGGGATCCGCGACTTGGATTTCCTTACCCAGGAAGATGAAGTGCATCAGAAGCTTCAAAATGTTCTCAAGAAGCAGGAAGGTGACTGTCTTTGGACCAAATAAGCGAGGGATGAATCCTGTTGTGGTTACCGACCAGAAAAAAGCGGATCAGAAACTAGGGCACATCAAGATTCGATGTATGTGCTATCCAGTCATCAGAAGGTGTTCGATTGTACAATACCATCGTTATCTTGGTTACGTCCACACAGGATTAGTTTCTAAAGCAGTAAATAGGTCAACTGCGTGCTTCAATTGCGGAGAAGTCAATCATAAGTTGCTGAACTGTAAAAGAAGCCCAAGCTGTTTTCTATGTAAGGAAAAAATTTTCTCCACTTTCGCCCTCAAGGAAGGTGGTTCCATAGGCTAAAGATAAGTCCAATTAAAGACGTTAGTGGTATTTAGTGGGTCGACCAGAACAATCCAGGCATCAGCGGATCCGCAACTTGGATTATCTTACCCAGGTAAAAGAATTCCAACCGGAGCTGAACTGCTCTTTTCCTAGCAAAGACAATTTAGACAACAAAACTTTTAATTAATTTGCCAAAAGAAAAAGTTGTCCACAATGTTCACGACATTTTTCTCTCAAATCAAACATCAATGCTTATTATAGTTTCAAAAGAAAAATAAATCCTCTCTACACAGAGGCAAAGATGTTAAAGCTGTTTTTCTCCCCCTACGAACATATTATTATCCACTGAAATTTTAACTCGAGCATTGAACAAAAGATATAAAGAAAAATTGGAGCAAATTTCAAATGGAAAGTGTAGTCTCATTTTCTCGAATTTCTTCCCAATTTGTTCTCTTTTATGAGTAAGGTCTCTTGTAGACCAAAATAAAAGGAAAAAAGAGAAATGTAGAGAGAGAGAGAGAGAGACAAAAGAGAAAAAATGGGAGGATTTGTGTTATTCATTTTATTCTTATATGGTATTAAACTCAACAAGTTTCTCATATCCCAGTACCATTTATTACTTACACTATGAAGTTTAAGTCGAGTCAATAAAATTGTATGGACTCTCCTCTCTATGAATGTGAGGAGATTATCATTTAATGACTTTTAATTTAAATTCTCCCGTCTACTATATATACGTATAGATTAATGAAAAGTGTATCTTTTAATAAAAAGGAAAACGCTGATGGTAATAATAATATGAAAGTATAAGGTCTTTGAAAATAAAGACATTTAAGTCACGATTTACATATGCGTATACGTGAATGTTTTGTGATCGCTTTATTGTTTTAGTGTTATAATAGTTAGCAAGTGCACGAGTGAGATAATACTCTCGCCAGTATGTAAAGGATCAAAGCAAAAGAGTACCGCTACGTGATTTTATTTTTATCTTCTATTTTCTAGCAGAGAGAGTTTTCCTCTTGAAAATAGAATATTTAATTAGAGCAGTGAATTAACGCGTGGATTTTATGAGATTTCACGGTTAAAAAGAATATGTTAACGAGATTTATAATCATGGACATTGTGCATGTAAACAGTTCCTTTAAACAAAAATACCCTTCTCAAACATATTGCCAGGGGTTTATAAAAGAAAAAAAATTCATTCCTTTGAACTGCCTTTTTAATTTAATGTATATGTCTAATCTTTTTTGGAGACTTGGCAATTTTTGCAAGGTACTTGGAATTACGTGAATTAAATTTTTCTTTTGGAAAAAGAATATTATTTCACTTTCGAAAACATCGTTGTCTGAAGTTTCTTTTTATTGAGACTTGCGAGACGAATTGAAGCTCGTAATCGTTTTTAAATTTCTCTTCAGATTGGCAGTTTCTTTATATATTGGATTTAAGCATCCCGAATAGGGAATTTACAATTTCTTTATGGCTTGACAATGGAAAATGTCGATAGTGATGTTTTCTTATATAAAAGGTGATTATCTACACGATTACGTGAAAATGTGTCCTTATTTTTTCGTATCAAAGTATCTTTTTTGTAACGCATGGATCTAAAATTATTCATATTTGAATAACTGATTTTTAATAAAATAATTTTTGTAAACTTCTATGAAGAATTTGCGGCAGCTGCTCCGAAGAGAGACATCTTACGTTGAGTAGGTTCAAAAAATTATTTTCATAGTAAAAACTTACATGTGAGTTTCAGTGACGTACGACTGGTGAGTCCCAGTGTGTACTGGCACTGCGCACCATTCTCGCGCACCGGTCCCCTACCACTGCATTACCCCCCACTCTCTCTCTAGTAGGTAGTGAGAGTTCTATAAATTCGCCACTCGCCTGCTAATAGCGTCAGTGGATTTTCGGTTGGGTTTTGGTGCACATCTAGGCTCTGCACTCCTGCCACTGAAGACGAAGTAAATTTATTTATTTTTCAGTGTTTCTCATCTGGTAAAATGTTAAAATACTTTTAGGAAAAAAATAAGTGAGTAAAGTAAAAAAATTTCTTTCTTCGACAAAACTATTTTTTATCACTTTTTGTAATTTTCTATCTATTTCAATTTAGTATCTTCTAAAATCTTAATCGCTTGCCAATTATGCAATACAATTCTAGATGAATAATTGCTCACAATGTAGTATTCTATTCTACATGTTGACAAGCTATTAGCATCTCTTCCCTATTCTCTCTAGTATATTAATCTCACAATAATAAGCTTGTCAACACAGCAAGATTGAGATAATTGAAGCTCCTCTTACATAAGTTCTCGCATTACAAATAAGCATTGACGAATAAAAATCGAATTTTTTAAACAGTGTTCATAATTAGTGGCCATTTTTTAATCCTCAATTTCGAACACACCAAAAAAGTAGTTTGTAATTTGCACAATCGAATATTACTTATAGGATCAAAGATGATCCAATCACCAGATGCAGAATCTAAGTAAGGAATGTTACTAATTTTATTTAATAGATAAATGTTTAATTTTTAATAATTAGAGTAGACAAAATTCCCCCCTTTACGACCATAAAATATATTTTTGTTCCCATGAATTTTAGTATTGAAAAAACATTTTTACCTTCTATTTAAATAAAGTTACTGGATTTTTATCCCGTTAAAAATATAACCCTTGTCATTGCACTATTTTTCATAAAGTGACGGCGTAATTCCGTTATTAAAAATGATTTTCAGAGGAAAAAAATATACAGCATATATTCACGTCGTATATCCTCGAGCAAAGAGAGATATTTTTTTTCTGAAAGTGGAGAGTTTTCTTTGGCTTTGTGTGTAGCTTGATTTTATTGAGGACATAAAGTTTTAGATTTTAACTGTCCTGAAACGTGTGCACTATTAAAAAGAGTTTGCAAAATTTTTAATAAACAGTAATATTAAAAATAGAATATAAAATTTAATTAAAAAATTACGCAGTTAATTATTTAATTTTGCCTTACATAATATTCGAAAATTTGTTCGCTTTCCATGTTTTATTGAATTTAAAAAATTGGTTAAATAAAACATTTTTTTACGTGTTTGTTAAATCTACTTGTTTTTTGTACAATGCAGGAGAAATTATGTAACTTCTTGTTACGTTATTATGTTATCGTATTTCCCCTAACAAAAAAAAATTCTATTCACATGCCCATCTTTAATGACGAGAAGAAAATACAGTTATAATTAATCTCAGCACAAAGCACGCGCGTGCATCGAGTATAGTTTTTATTTTACACTTTATCCAATCACGTGCACTTGTTTCATTATATTCAGCTGTGCATAAAAGTTGTCAATTGTCAAACAAGTGACGCAAAGTTAATTGTTTTTCGCCAACAAAAGCTTCTCTTTGAAAGTGCTTTGAAAAATTTTCGTTGAAACGAGAAATATGTAATTGGAAATCCGTTGATATATTTACATTGATTTCTTAGTTTTTAAGTTTGAAAATTAATTTTTTGATAAGTGAAAATTTAATGAAATTTAGTACAATTGGTTATTAATTTTTCATATTTTAATTTTCTCTCCAAAACTGTGCACTAAATTGATGAATTAACAAAAGATACCTTAAATCTCTGTCATAATCAGTTGTTAGAAAAAAGTTCCTCTTTTTAAAATTAGTTCCACTTGTATTTCAGGACAAAAGAATGTTAATAATGTAAAAAAATTGTTGCATGTGATGAACCTGCTGTGAACTTTTGAAAATTTATGATTTCTCCTTTTTTCTTACGATTTTATTTCTGAATTTTACATTCCATTAAATTTTTATTACATCACTTGAAGATTTTATGAAAAATTACCTTTATTTGAGGAACGTATAAATGTGATAAAGGCACTTTGTAGGAATCGATTTTTGCAGTTCCTCGGCCTCAATTGGGTAGTTTGATACGACCAGAGGATATTTTATTTAACATCCTTACAGCTCATTCATCTCCGGCTTACAGGAAATTGTTATCGTTTGATCCAGAAACTTCATGTTTGTGTTTGCACATCTAAAAACAGGAAAAAATTTTTTTTCTTGCAGTAAGCATTAAATGGTTTTTTCATATTTTATTTATACGATGAAAATATGAAACTAAATAATTGTTAATTTTAATGATCTTTTCATGAATTTAAGTTAGTTGAGATTAATTTTTTTTTCTAAAGTTTTTTGTAATTTACCCAATCGAATTTTATTATAGATGAAAGATGCCTTGGGAGTGGAAATATTTGGTGATTTTAACTCTTCTGCATTTCTCATTGGAGCTTGTCGATGTGAGATACTTTATATATTATTTCAAGCTTCCTTCCAGTGAAAAGTATTCCCACCATTTTTCCACACTCAATTTCAAACTAGCTTTGGTTTATACTCTCTCCAATAAAGTCGAGTCAGTGTCAGTTCTTTCAAGCTACTTTGCTTTTTAAATTTATCTTCTTTGTAAAATAAGAGTAACAATCTTCTTTTTTTTACGCTACGTCTCGGTAAATTAAATTTATTTTCATTTCATTAAGTTTAATTGCCTTATCTTGGAAGAAGCAAACAAATTGGTAATTTTAAATAATTTTTTAAAAAGAAGTCCCTTGAAACAGATTTATATCTCGCGTTAAATTTATTGGATAGTCAAGTAGAATCTGTTTAGCAGGGAACTTTTTAAAAATGTTTGTTTTTCTAAACAAATGAATAAAAAGTTTAATTTAATTGTTTTTTGCTGTTTGCTTTTTTTAATATTAAAATTAAGTGTAGTTGCAAGAAAAGAAAATTTACATAACAGTGAAAAAGTGATAAATCTGTGTACAATAAGATGTGTATGTATATTATGAATGTGTTACACAAAAGATATTCCAAGGATTGTAAAAAATGTTTCACTAGAAGTTATTCTTTTGAATGTAAAATTTCTTTATTTCTATTTTATATAAAAAATATCGGGCATTAAAATTTATAACCGTACAGGGTTTTATGTGCAATAGCTCACCTCGTGCGTAAAACTAACATAAAATGTAACAACCGCGGGTCACGTTTCAATCTTATAACTAAAGAACTCATCCTTCAGGCAAGAAAAAATATCACTTTTCACGCAGGCAGCATCAATTCAATCATAATAAAAGATGAAATTTAAAAGACATTTTTTTCGAAATATATCTACATTCAAGTATAGGTGGGGAAGTTTTATTTTCGAAACAATGAATCAATATAATTGTACATTTATTTAACAGCTTCTTCTAACTTGTTTCAGATTAGAACGACTTTTGGAATTGTTTACTATTGCACAACTTAGAGATTTTGAAAAAGTGTTTAAAGGAATGTTTGAAAAACTAAAAGTTAGGAACATGAGGATTTCACTGGAGGGCGTTGACGACTGTTGACAAGATGTCACATAACTTCTGGAACAAAAAAAAGTATTTTGTAATTTACCCAATCGAATTTTATTCTGGAAGAAGTGAAAATTGCCTCAGAGTGTTTATAATTTTTCGTTTGAGGAAAGTACGAAAAACTTTTTACCTTTAAAGGCGAATTACAACTCAATGTTAATAGGTACAAAGAATTCCGTACTCTAGGGTAATGTGAGAATGGTTTTTTTCCCCTTTCCAAAGTACAGCAATACAACTCCCCTTGGTTGAATAATTCTTCTTTCCACGAAAACACCGTCAGGCGAAAGTCCCTGAGATCTCTCTCGAGCGACCATGCTTTTGACGATTTATTATTTGTCCTAGCAAAAGTCTTCTTGGCTTCCTTAAGATCCGAACCTTTTAAAAATTCTCCAAACTCCATTTCCTACGAAAAGGTTGGTGGAAAATTTCTGCTCGTCCAACTTGTCCATAAATAAAAAGTTTTACATTAACCTTTAATGGTACAAATTTTTATGTTCTTCAAATACATTTCCAATCTTTAGTGTTCTATTCAGAATAGAATAATTAAATGTGATTAATACAAGAAAGTCGATTTGTAGAAGAGCAAATGTTTTCCAAACGATTCGAGATGGAAGCAATCGAACATTTATAAATATGATTCTATTATTTTTAAATCGTCTTTTTTTCAAGACTCACATATAGATGTGTAGGAAAAAATTGGATATAAATATTAATGAGACAATGAAATATAAATCTGTCTGACTAAAAGTTGGAAGGGTTTTATGGGCCGATTACTTTTCGTTTGATCACAGCTGTTACCTTTGACCTTTTGGACACGTCTCCTCGTACATTTGTGATCGTCAACTGCTTTATTTTCAGCCATCCAATTTCGATTCTCTCTATTGATTCGTCATTTCTTACAAATAAAAATATATTTTTTATAAACTCGATTCAACGCTGAATAAGTGTATTCCATAAATCCAAATCTCTAACTGATTTCTCAATTTCTTTATTATTAAACTCTCCTATTTTTATATTCTTTTAGTACAAAAAAATCTATATTTCAAGCTTTCGAATTGAGTTTAGAGAAAAATAAATTTTCACTTCTAGCCACATTGATTTGATATCGCAGTGTGTTTGCAAAACCGATAACAGGAGACACATGCTATGCGATTTGGCATAATAGTAAAGGACATTAATGCTACAATCAAAACTGACAAATGCAGAACTGGGTGAAATTTCATAGTACTGCTGCTTTTGGTGAATATTAAAATTTTACACATTGACAAATAAATTACTAAAGGGGGAAAAAAAATTTAAACAAACATAAATTGTATGGTTTAGAATGGAAATACATTTTATCGTTGCAGATAAACATAAATTGTGCAAATGCTTTGTTGAATTAAGTAATTGTGGGTCTAATATTGACAAATTTCAGGCAGCTTTGATGCATATATGTTAGGATTGAGGCAAAATTACATCAATACTGGTAGTTAAATATTGAGTATTGGCAAACTTACCGCACAGGTTGAATTCAGCCGAATTATTAATGGATGAAAGTTTTAAAAATATGTTCAACACAACAAATATAATTTTCGACACTTTTTTTTGTTTCTATATGAATGTAAGTCATGAAGAATTTCTAATGATACAAAAACTATTTGTTGGTTTGACAATAGAAGTTACATTAAAAAGGATTTTGTAATTTACACAATCGAATATTACTTTGGGATGAAAGAAAATGAAAATTGTAGGAGTAGAATTCTTTAAAAAAAATTAAATTTTTGACTTCCGGCGGAGTGTATCTTTTAACCCAATTACACAAGAGACATGATTAGATAAAATAACAAATTAAATTAAATGTCTTTTAGTTTTTAAGAGACATGATAAACTTTTTATCACCCATACGAAAATTTTATTTTTATTATCCAAACTTTTGTTTTAGGATGAAAAATTGGGTGCGCACGTGAATTTCAAAAACCCTTGTTTTGCTTCTTTATAACCATCCATAGTGTTTGTTTAGTGTTCGAGTAGACCTTTTTTCCGAACTAATTCTCCGTTTTATGATGAGAGAAAATTAAATAATGTGAGGGTGACAAATTACTGTGACCCAAGTTTTGTGAAAAACTTGTGGACGTCAATAGAAGTTCGTTTTAAACTTTGGTATAAAACAATTAGTTGCGGGCAGAAAAGGTTTTCTTTTTTTTTCTTCTATGAGAAAGAAGCTCTGTCCAACGGGCCGTCACGTCACATTAATGTTGCCAGGAACTTTCTCCTGATTTTTTTTATATAGTAAACGTCCTCTAATGGAGACTTTTCTACTGGTAGAAAAGTGTTTCCAGACTTGCAGAAATTATCTTTTGTAAAAGTTTTATTTTTAGGATAAATTCTCTATAAAGGGAATATCTGTGTTAATTCGTACGGATTCTTTAATCTTTAAGGGGCACACCTAGTGTGAGTGCTTGAAAAAGTGGTGATTTTTAGGAATTTTTTTCAGAGAATTTATTGCGTCAAATTTTTTTATGTTTTTTTACATACGTATATGTCTATTACTAGTGATAAATTCGTAATTTTTTTTAAAGAAAAATATTGTTTTTTTAAAAAGTTATTCGCCATCTTCCGAGTGTCCAAAAAAAAGTTGTCCCACTGCTGCAGTGATTGCGGCCTTCTCAGTGACTGAAATCAAGAAAACCAAAAAGATTATTAAACTAGAAGATATTTGCCGTACAATGACCCTCGGATGTAAAAAAATATTGAATTGCAACAAAATGGCGGAGTTTTGAAAAAAGCTTATAAATTTCGCCTAGAAAATCCGATAGTTTTTGGCATCCCAAAATTTTATTTTTCATCCAAAAAAAACTGGTGTTTCATTGTACGGAGAAAATAATACTAAATAAGCAAAGACAAAAATCAATCCGATCGGATGATTGGTTCTCAAGTTAGAGCTGCAGCAAATTCGAAAAATGTAGTTTCGAGAAAAACATGTTTAAAAATAATAGTACAGATTTTATAACGATAAATTAATCAATATTATATCTATACCTAATCTGCCATTCCAGGTCCATGTAATCTATGCGTTGTCCCCACTTTTATTATACTTGTGTACGTCGACAGAGCCCAAACAATAACTCAGGTAGGTAGGTAGAAAAACTAACTTAGTTGTCAGGACTTTTTGGAATGATTTTCGAATTGTCCGAGTGGAGCCTTCTTGTTAGTTC
Source organism: Leptopilina myrica (nomen nudum) (assembly GCA_032872475.1). Classification (NCBI taxonomy): domain Eukaryota; kingdom Metazoa; phylum Arthropoda; class Insecta; order Hymenoptera; family Figitidae; genus Leptopilina; species Leptopilina myrica (nomen nudum). The sequence continues at coordinate 8,290,978 of CM065464.1, read as the reverse complement.
TTTGATAATTTATTATTATAGTTTCCAAACGTTTTAAAATGTATAGAGATACATGTGTGAGGAATAAATTGGGAGCATGTGAAGAGTTGTAAAGTTGAAAGTAGTTGAAAGTTTCGTCTCACCCTTGACAGTGCAACTTGTTGGGAGACCTTATTCTTCCAACTCGAATGTCTATTGGGAAATGTTCAGCAATCTTTTCTGAAGGAAAATTCAACGAAAATCTTGTGAAAGTGTCTCTTGTTTGTTTTTATATGAGCAATCATTCTTCTCCTGCATTCGTTGCTCTTTTTAAATGACAGGGAACTTTGAACCGTTTTACTTCTTTCCAAGAAGCTTTTTTGAAACATGATGATCGATCGTGTAATTTGACACAAAATCGAAAACACTGTTTTAATAAATATTTTTAAAAAATTCTAAATCTTAAATTGCAATCTTTTAAGAAAATATTGTTACTATGGGGTTCTAATAAAATTTGTTTTTGCAAAAAAAATTTTCTTACCAGGGTATTTGTACGTGTCATAAAACAACGAAATGTGATATATCAGAATCATTGTTTCGAGAACTGTTTTCGACTGAAGACATCACATAAATTCCGCCTTGTAAAATTCGGCAATAAATAAAACGAAAGGTGCCAAATGCTACACTTTTGGGAATCTTTACATGAAACAAGAGAAAAGTTTATATTTTGCAAAACAAATTAACAATTTTCTAGAGATGAACTAAATTCTCTAATGTGAAACTAGAGAAAAATGTTTATAAACAAACAATTGCGGTATAGTATTCAATATTATCCCCTTAAATATGTATCTTTTGATCTAGACTTGAATATTAGAGTAAAATTTTCAATGGGAATACTCTGTATTCTATGAGCTCTTCATGTATCACGATATTTTTCTCCTTATTTTCTTTTCTTTCCTTTTGCATAATTCATGCACTAATCCGTTAGCTGGTGTCATGCCAATATATGTATATATACTTTGCATAGACATATATATGAAATCCGTGTGGATTAGTTCGTTACCGCAAGAACTGCGAATAACTTGAAGAGAGTTCTTTTTTCGAATCAAAAATCCCCCACGTAAAAATTCAAATAGCAAAGAGAAACCCTCTTTTCGAATACTTTTTCTTGCCAAGTTAATGCAACTTCGATTCTTCAAAGCTGATATCACAAATTTTACAGCGTGAATGATCGCCAAGTGGTGTTCAAAATTGCCCCCTAAAAGTTGAGTAAATTTGAATAGCATCGTAAAATCGTTTTTAGAATGTGAAAAATCTCGTAAATCCAATTCAGCGAATTAAAGTGAGGTGCAATGTTTAAGGTTTGAAATGTAAGAAGATTTTTAATTCTCTGAAAGGCATGATGCCACTGCTTCCCGCTTGATTTTGCTAAACTTAAATTATTTAAATTTCGAACGCACATGAAAAAAAGGGTTTGTAATTTATACAATCGAATATAACTTTGTATGAAAGAAGTTCCAAACTCAAACCAACATTAAAGGAATTTTGTAATTTTCAAAATTTATTCCTTAGGATGGTAGAGGATCCAAATTTAAACCGACATTAAAAAAAGGGTTTGTAATTTACACAATCGAATATAACTTTGTATGAAAGAAGTTCCAAACTCGAACCAACATTAAAGGAAGTTTGAAATTTTCAAAATAGAATGTTTCTTAGGATGGTAGAGGATCCAAACTCGAACCCACATTGAAAACAATTTGTAATTTACACAATCGAATAGTACCTATGATGAAAGTTGATCCAAACCCAAAGTTACAAAAAGATTTGTAATTTACACAACCGAATATTCTATTCTTGCAAAGTTAGCATGTTAGCATCACTTCCTAAATTTGAAAAGAAATTAAATTTTAAATTTCCAAAAACAGTACTTACGTAAAATTAATTCAGACTCCAATAGAAGAAGAATTTTGTAATTGAGAATAATTTTTAGAATTATTCCTGAGTTCATGATGTAACAAAGGGGAAAGTTCTGCAATATACGAGACCGATGAAGTGTGTCTTTTGCTCTTGTGTGGTTCACCTTATCAACTATATACACTATATAATGAACAGCATATATAGATCCATTCCTATACGGCAAATCGGAACTTCAAGAATAAATGTTCTACTATATGTACGTCTAGGGGGGGAACAAAAGCTATTTATGCTGAAAACGAATTGTTTCAGTTCAACATTATAGTTTGCCTCTTGAATTGTCTCCTGTTCGTAATTTGAAGCAACGATAAACTTCTTTCGAAATCTGCTTGATAAAATTCTACTATTTGTCTGCATCTAGAATAAAAACTTTCTCACTGGCATCAAAAGCACTGGAAATTCTTTTTAACAGAAAGATTCTCTTTTCATTATAGAGAAGAAAATTTGTCTTTTGAGATTAAAAGACAAAAAAAAACTTAATTCCCGTTTTACGAAGAGTTGAGGAAGAAAATTCTTATTTTCTCAAGATTATATTTAATTAAATTTAGTTTTTAAATATTTCGGTATAATGAAGTAGCATTGCTGCAAATATTTCAAGAACTATAATATTCGTTTTCTTGTTTTTACAATCATTAATTATAAACTTAATTTCGATTTCCAAGATTTTTAAAACATATTTATTTTTTTTGAGACTTGAAACTCGTATGCATTATGCAGCACGTACACAATATATAATTGATTCAATTTGATAAGAGTCGAGATAAAATCCAACATAAGGACATTTTTTTCCCCATCTTGTAGGTATTTTCATACTCTTCAAGAAACTTGTTACTTGAAGATATTTTGGATCTTCTGAATTCTAATCTGATCCTAATTTTAAAAATTCTATTCAATACTAATGTTAAAGAATAAAAAAACGTAATTTCCACTTTACATTCTGCTATTTTTGACGTTTTCCAAAAAAAATTAATTTTGAAGAACAAAAAATAGAGGAATATATTTTTATACATTGTCAGAGTGATTCTTGTTTTTCTAATATATAAACAAAGAGGTAGAAGAGTCTGAATAATTTATTAAATAAAAGATATTCGATGCTTTCGAAAGATTCCAAGACCTCTGCCGAGATATTAAAGTTTCTTTCATGCATTTATAAACTCATAAATATTCGATGGAATATTTTGTCTCACTTATGACGATACCGGAAGTCTACTTAAGAATCGATTTTCCCCTTGATTTATTATTTTTTCAGAAGGGCCAAAATTTTTATTTCACGGAATATTTATTTATTTAAAAACAAGAAGAAGAATTAGAAAAGATTTGTAATTTACACAATCGAATAAAGAGTAAAGGAAGTTCCTTTAAATCAGATTAAAAAGTTTTTGTAATTTACACAATCGAATATTGCATGGAAGATCCAAACTCGAACCGATAGTAAAATAATTTCTAATTTATGCAATCGAATGTTTAGAAACTTTTAAAACTAAAAAAGTGCAAAAGTCCGGAAAAGGAATTTTTTTCTCTCTCGACATTTTTGTCGTCAACTTTCATTACAATAGAAACCTTCATAAAAGTTACGAGACATTTTAAATATAAGTTTTTAATGAGCTTTTCTCGATTTACTTACAAGCAAAATTTACTTGAAATAAAACATAAGAAGTTTTTAATAAAACTTGTAAGAACCTTTTAATAATAACATAGAACGAACAAGTAACTGGTAATGGTAAGATTGAATAAAATATATCCCGTTTTGCCAACAGCGTTTATTTACGTAAATATATTTTTGTTATTCTGAAGAATGTTGAATTACTTTGGAAAAAAAGCTACATTGCCAAATCGAAAAATTGAACGTTTTGAAGTCTTGCAAAAATTTATTCTTTTGTCAAAGTCTGTAGAGATTTCACATCAACTAAATTTAACATCGACTATTTGCAAAGAAAAAAATAATAAAGAACGGAAAAAATATCTTACAAAGAAGTACAAAAGTCAAAGGTACAATTGTACACCTCTCTCCTTTGAAGGAGATGCAATTGTAAAAAATGTGTCCTTTTGTTGTTTCCTATTTCTCTGGAACTTAATATGTTTTTCAGTTTTTTAAATTAAATTTCGTTTCTCTACAGTGTCGTAAGATATGTAAATTTAAATGATTATTTTTTTTAGAAGGATCATCACTTACATGAATCCTTAAAACTTTAATTAGTGGGTTTAAAAAGACAACCTGGAAAAATTTTTTGAAAGTGTGGCCTGATTTAAATTTTACACTCGGCTTCTAATTAGAAGGACCTTAAGTAACATAAATACCAAGTAAAGACAGTTAATTGCAGAATGACAAGTTTATTTAAAAAGAAAAATTAAATTAGTTGCACTATTTACAAGTGCTTATTAACATTACCAAAGTCCAGACCAAAGTTGTTTTAACTACAGTATATTAAGTGGAACTTCCCTCAAGTTAGGAAAGACAAATTTAACAAACATTTTTCCCAGTGTATTTATAAATGTATGCTTGGCTCGCGATTGCACGCAGAAGTTCAAAAGAGGACATTTATTATAAACTTTGCTCATACCATGATCATGCTGGGAACATATTTGTAAATGGAAGTAACACCGATAGCGTCTCCTATTGCCGGAAATGCAATAGCGGAAGTGGAGAAACTTCTTATAAACAGCAAAAAAAAATTTATACGTATATAACGAAAATGATATTGCAAGAGATCAAATGAAAATCATGGTGAATTTTAGAAAAATCTTATATACGTACAACTTTTTACCTAGAATTTATTTTTTTACAACTTATTTTAAAATCACAATATCTTCTATAGTCTGATTCTAATTTTTTGTTTTGGAATCTTAAGTAATGGGAAGTATTTTGTATTTGTAGAAACATTATGATCGAGAAAGAATTTTTTATATTATTCTGAAATTCTAATTGAACCATCGATCTAGGATTTGATGGTACGCTCCTGAGTTGTCATGGCAACCGCGCTTGCGCATTAGGAGAATTCGTCAAGGTAGCAACAGGTCGCGGCTTTTGATCACTTTTGTTCTTCGTCCGCTAACTAATACACTTGTTCTCCCATAATTTCTTAAACCGACATTAAAAGTAATTTGTAATTTACACAATCGAATATTAGTTATGAAGAAAGTTGAAAGATCCAAACTCTCGAACCCAAGTTAAAAGTAATTTGTAATTTATACAATCGAATAATAGAGATTCCAACCTCTAAATAAATTTTCTATTTCACTTGTCAATAATATAGAAAATATCTCACTTCTAAAAATTATTGTTAGGCTAGTTAAATATTTTAGGCGTACTGCCCCATATCCAACCGTTATTTTTTTATAACTCTTTCACGTGTATAGTACAAGTAATAAAATATTTATCTAGTGAACTTTTCTCTCTGTAAAAATGATAAAAGTTTTCCAATAACCTTCACACTGCCAATTAAATTGACGTTTTCTTCATAAAAAATCGAACGTTAAAGAATAGAACGATAACTAAGTTTAATTATTAATTTAATTGATTGAATGCCATTGAATTAGTCGACAACCCTTTTTGTCAGAATTAAAAAAATAAGTATCCCTCCACCATGTTTTTTTACAATAATGTAAATTTTTAATTATAGAAATGAAATTAATTTCCCTGTGAGGTATTTTTAATAAATTAAATAATAATGTTCGTTATTATTTAAATATACATTTAATTAAGACGACTCTTGCTCATTCAACAAATCCGGTCGCAATTTTAATTAAAATTAAATCGGAAAATAAAATGTTGGTTACTTGACGTAACATTGTCTCTAAAGATAATAATTTTATGATTTCTCCAAATTGAATTAATTTACTAATTTAAAATTAAGTCTCAATTTATTCTGTAATTAGCTTTTGAAGTCAACATCTGAGAAAAGTCGATAAAACCCGCTTTAAGTTTATTGATAATTAAAATTAACTACAAAGATTTAATATTCACAAAAAGAAACATCTTTATCTATCCCTCTGAAATCAAAGTGTGGAAAATTTTTACTAATTATAACTAATTACATTTCTAATAAATTTCAGAATTGTCGGAAAAAATGTAAATTTGGTTAATCATGGTCTCATGGAATTTTGCAAATTAACTTCAATGTTCATTTCAGGATAAGCTGACATATATAATAATCATAAAGGAGAATAGAACAAAGTTATTAACTTTATTAAAAGCTTATTATGAAAACGATTGATGCATTTTACATGATTTATTGCATACAATTTGTTTTATGTCCACATATACGTATAATTGAAAGCCATTAAAAGTGTATTTAGAGGAAATTGTTGAATCATTACATATGTGTGTATTGTAAAATGCGAGCACACATGATTTGAAATGAAAAAATTTACAAAAATGTTTCAATTATGTATTTATGAATTAATTAGGTAATTACTTAATTAAATTAATTAGCTTTTTATGGAAAAAAAGATAAATTATTATTATCTTGAACAATGAAAATTGGTGAAACAAAATATTGTATACGTATATTTTCTTCCACAAGTTTACCTTCGTTTCGCAGCGGAGATTGAATTCATTTTCTCGGGCGCGCTTTTGTGTGAATGTGTGTATGTATGTTCTAGTAAGTTTCTGCTTGATTTCGATTCTTTCATAAAAGGTGAACGACTCGACCTGCCTTGGCCGAGGATAATCAAAGTATCCAGAGTGGAAAAACACATAAAATCCGATAAGATGAGCGCTCTTTCTCGACGTTGAGGATATTAATTTGGCTATGTGGTCAATTTGACAAATGTTTGTTATTAAATTTAAGGTTTATTTTTCTTTATTTTATTAGCATTTGGAAAAAGGAGGCGAGAAATTGTTACCTCCGTGAAAGAAATAGGGGAATTCGTTTGTCCTGCGGAAATTAATTTTGTAGGGAACAAATCAAATTATTGTCGACTTAGTTTTGGATGTAACAGAATTCTATTGGGTATCTGTCTGTGTACAGTCTGTGTACAAAAGTTAGTCTAGAAGTCACCTTTAAATCAATTGCCAGTGTTCTACGAGTTAGGCTAGGAAATGCCATCAAGTCAGTTGATCCAGAAATCACCACCGAATCAACTTCGCGTCTTCTTGTCAGTCCATCAACAGCGATCAAGTTAGCTAGTTGTGTATTGTCATCAAGGTAATTTTTCGACTCCAGTAAGGAAAATCTCTTCAAGTACCAAGTGTATTCTTCGAGTCTCGTCATAGTCAAGATCATTCAATCAGATAATTTCTACTGCGACGTACATTTCTATTTTTTAGACTACATTATCTCGACATCAACGTCAAATCAATAATTCAGTCACTCTTAGGCTAGGCAACGTCATTTCTTCGACCTCACACTGTAGGACCCTGTTGGGTCTACGACTCTAAGAATAATTTTGAAAGGTAACTAATTAGGAGTTTTAAAATCGTCCTCATTTAAATTCATGACTTTGTTACGTCCCCGTAACTTATTCTATAAACAAGGAAATCAACGAACGATCAAGAAGGGACCTACTAAGCAACTTCCCCACAGTCCCACTCAAGCATTGAATCAACTTGTGAGGAGCAGCTAACCGAACCCACTTAAAATCCAAGCGATGATTCAAGTTTATAATAATCACGCATAAAATTAGAAAAACAATGAGGGATAACCAGCTCTCCATAATTTTAGTTAGCATCCAAAGCATTAAGCTTATGGGGGAAAGTTTGATAAATAAAGGGCACCAGCTCTCTGACATTTAGAGAGTAATTTTTTGAAACACCATCCATAAGTCACCTAACCAGAGAGTTAGACACATCGTCTACAAGTGAACTAAAAGAACATAGTTTAAAGTGAACTACCAAGTATTAAAAATCAACCCAAGTCTATCAACAAGTATTAATTTCCAAACAAACATAATTTGAAGTGAACCCAAGTGTTAAATTTAAAACGAACTTCATTTTTAGACTTTTCCCCCGAGTCTAAAAATAGAACTTTAATAAATTCTCCAAAATATTATTTGGCAAATAGTTTTCAAGTTTCGATAAAATCTATATTGAAACAAGGCATTCCAAATTTCGAACCATCAACATTTGCTCAACTGGCGACAACCGTTTGGAAGGAAGCAAATATTTTCAAAATACAATACACTATCTCTAGTCTAAACAACAATGATAATATTCTACCACTAAGGACAACTGTCGGAGGCCCACTTTGTGAAGGCCCCTCTCAACATCATTGAAGATCTGATTAACAGATTACTATCACCAGTAATCGTTATTCTTAGAGTAAGATTTGTAAATTAAAATTATATTCATTGTATTTTTTTCAATACTTTTCTTTCTTGTTGGTCTTTAAATAAATTATTCTCTCACAACATTAAGTAGGCTCATTGACTTACTCTCATCCCAAATTAGATTCAATTTATTTGAAACTAATTTAAAACGTGGAACGTTAGGTATATTTATAAAGATTTCTCGTTTTGACGTAAGAACTGATTCCATAAAAGTCTAATTTTGTTTCAGTGTTCCTAAAAAGTGGATCTAGTCTTTCTCTCTGATTCTAATTGTAAAGGATTCGAAGAAAAAAATTTAATAAGCGATGTAGGTATTTTGAGGTTAGGTTGCTTGACGTGAGGAACCTGGAACAGTGAAAAAGATCGATAAAGTAGATTTCTGGAATGTCTGAGTATGACTCAAGTAGTGTTCGAGAGAGTGAGAAGAAGGCGCGAATATTTAAAAGAGGAATAGGAAAGAATGGAAAGATGAATAATAATTTCTATTTAACGGTTACTGTTTCTCAAACACTGTCCCTTAATACCTCCAATGGCGCAAAAAATTAATTTAATTCGAGAAAAATACAAATTGAAATCATTAACATAAAGTTAATACATAGAAATTGTACACAAAGGAGAAAAACTGTCCGCTTTCATAAAGAGAGTTTTTTTAATTTTCTTTTACCCCTTTCTTCTTTACTCTCTATTTGGTTTAAGTTTGCGTGAATTTGGTGGAAGGGTGTCACTGGGAATTGTCTTATCTAACACAGTGGTAGTAGTAGAAGAGTTCAGAGCGCGCTAACAAAAGTTTTGCACTGTGCATGTTTCTTCTTCTTCCTCAAAAAAAAGAAAGACATTTCGTCCAAAGGACTAAAGATAACATATATATATATGTATCTCAAGACACAATGAAAGAAATCAGAAGAATAAACGGTAAAAGGGGGAGAACAAAGTAGGTCCCTTTGTCGTCGTCGGTATCACAAATTTTATTCTAGTAGCGATTGGCAACAATGCTTTTTTCCTCAAAGAGCTAAAGTGATGACATATTAAGTCTCCATATTTTTCGAAATAAAATTCGAAACTTCTCCACTCTTCATCGTCTATTTTCCTTTGCCTTTCCTTTTTATTTCAATTACCATTTTTTTTCTATTACAGATTTCTGGTAAGCTCCATCGTAAATTTCATCTGCAGGTGACGAATTTTGTCAAACATTTGAGATTCTTTTAATTCTATGATGAATTTTTATTTTACTATGAGACTTAAGTTAATTTAATTAAGTTATTAAATTTCCTTTATCGATTATCTGGATATAGTAATTATTTTAATACCATTATTTACAGTATGAAAATAAGAGCATCTCCTAAGTGCGGATATGGAACGATTATACGATTTTAAGAGGTCTAATAAAATGTTTTAGTTTATACAGCGTCTTATGTACTTTCTCTATATATATATATAAAATGTCTTATGAAAATTTATGAGACTCTGAAATATCATCGAAATAGTAGATAAAAGGAGGTTATCAATATTTTATTGGATCCATTTATTTTGTTTCGTGTATACACAAACATTTATAGAGGGTTCATAGTTTTCATTAGTTTTGTTAAGGGTCTGAATATCGTTCAAACATGTGCTTTAAGGGAAACAGATTAAGATTAAATATCAAGTGGAGTATTTTCTTTCAAAAGATTTATAAGAATAATATTATTATTCAATATGGACAAATGAATTCTACACGAAAAAAAATAATTTCTTATCAGTGAAAACTGTAAAAACCATATTTTTTTAAATTGACTAAATATTTAATTCAAAATGAACGAAATTCATTTTTTATGGATAAAGTTTCAACTGTAACAGATAGTCAGAAATATCAGCATTTACATGATGTTTTCAATTTAATTTGCAATCTTGGTGAAAATTTAATTTTAGATAAGAGAAGTAAATTTTCTTTTAATAATACTTCCGAAACTAATTCAACGGATTTTGTGTAAAAATTGAAATATGTTGTAATCTGGTTAAAAATTCCAAAGCTTTTGAAAACTGAAAACTGTGAAAAAATGGAATGCTGATGTTTTTGTAAAAAAAAATTTCTTAAATCAATATATATATATATATATATATATATATATATATACAGAACACAAGAAAACTTTTCCTGGGAAATTGATTTTATGCATCTGAAATGCTTTATTAAATGCTCAAAAGAAAGACTTTGATGTTGGAAAAAAATTTACTTTTTCCACTTAGTATTTGTGTTTGCCATTTAAGAAATGAGAAAAATACATTTTGTGCTGAAAATTGTTTTAACAAAAAGTTTTATTAATCAAGTTCTAGTACAAAGAACATGTTCGTTGAAAGAAAAAATGCTGTTCTCTTTCACAATTTTTTTTTATATTTATATATAATTTTGATAAAAGTTATGAAAATAAAGGTAATATTTACAAATAATATTTTTTACTAAAATATAAATATTATATGATTTTTACAAAATTTTTTTTTCTAACTTTTTATAATTTTTCAATAAATAACTTAACATATATATAAGTGAAGTATTAGAGATTAAGGCTGACCAAGACCTGTTTATCCTACTAAAATGACAGCAACGTCTGACTAAAATATGTACGTTTCACTTAAGCGTATAGTTAAAGGAAGAAACTATAGTTGTAGCTGGAAGAAATTAATAATTTTTAAAATAAAATCACTATGATGCTTTTAAAAATAAAAATTATTTTTTTTAAAGTAGGGAAAAATTACAAATTCCGCTATAAAAATTTTTCAAAATTCTTTTTTTTTGTTCAGGTACTTAAAAACGAATTGAAAATTAGTTTTATTTGATTTTTTGAAAGATATTTAATTAATTATGAAAAATTTTAGTTTTATGGAAGAATTTTAGTTAAAATTGCTATAAAAGAAATTGAATTTTTGAAAAGTTACAAATTATTTTGCAAAAATTCAATGATGTTCAAAAATTTGAAAAAGTTCTCGTCAAAATTTAAATTAATTTTAAAAATAATGAAAAGTCTCAGCAAAATGAAAATTATTTTTAAAAATAGTTAAATTTTTCTTAAAATTTAATTATTTCCATACATAAAAAAAAATTTCAAAGGAATTCAATGATGTTTAAAAATTTTTAACAGTTCTCGTTAGAATTTAAATTATTTTAAAAAATAATAAAATTCTCGTCAAAATTTAAATTATTTTAAAAAGTAATAAAATTCTTCTCAAAATTCAATTATTTTCATAAATATAGTAAATTTTTTCCAGAGATTCAATTATTTTCGTGAATAATAAAATTCATTTTAAAATTTCAATTATTGTCATGAAAAATAAAAAAATTTTAAATTCTTCGAAAATATTCAATTATTATTTAAAAATTTGTTAGTAAAATTCTTTAGAAACATTTAATGTGAAAAAACATTCATTTATTACTTAATGATAATTTTTTTTTATTTTTGTATTTAATAATTTAAAAATTTTTGATACTCGAATATTAAAAGTATTCTAGCATGAATTTTTTTAAGTAATTGCATTTTGAAAAATTGTATTTGTATTTTTTATAAAATTATGTCATGTTTGAAATTTTCTGAATATTTAATTAAAGAATTTCCGAATAATTAAAATTTCCATGAAATTGAATTGTAAACGAATGGTTTTGAAAATTCCCAGCAAACTTCTCTAGAAACTTTTGCAAAAATTAGTAAAAATAATTAATAATATTGTTCATTTATTTCATTCGAAGAATTTTTATGAATTTTTGAAATTAATTATGTTTCAGGAAAAATTTATTTTAAATTTTATGAAAAATATTGGAAATTAATTTAATTTATTATTAATATTATTTAAAATCTTATGAAGAATTTTATAATTTAGAAAAGTAGTTAAAGTCTTACAACGATTTTCTATGAAATTTTTTTTAAATAATTAAAATCATCTGAAGAATATTTTTATTTGTGAATTAAAAAAAGTGAATAAATAATAAGAATAATAATAATAATAACATAAATAAATTACTTAAGCTCAAACTGTCAAATTCTGCATCTCTCGTCAGGAATAATATTCGATTGGGTGAATTACAAATCCTTTTTGAAATGCTAGTGGTAAAAAATAAAAAATACAGTTCAACACATATAACTAGAATAACTCTCTAATGTTTGTTGAAAAATTTATTTCTTAAAAAGAAATACAAATGCGGTCCACTTGCATTTAACGGACAATATGGTACACATCAACGGATTCAAAACGAAAATATTGAGATCGAAAATATTATTTCTCTTATTTTTAAATCGAGTCGAAATAAAAATATACATGTGTCAGACTCGTGACACCCTCAAGTATGCCATATGTCGTTAAAACAGTTTTTATAAATAAGTCTCGCTTTTTCACAGTTCAACAAATTTTCCGCTGCTTATCATATTTGACAGACACCACGCACAAGTATATAGGAATCTATAAAATTTTATTATACCCTTCATGCGGCAAAAATAAATAAAAACTCGAAAGATTTCTCGAGAACAAAACAGTACACGCGTCCATAATATTAATTTTGTTTTTATTCTCACATATTTTACAAACAAATGATGTCAAATGGTGTTTACATATTTTAGCTTTATGGTCATTTTTGCATCCTATACGAATTTTTAATGTCCAAATATTTCAAATTTCTTGTGACTCAAAAATTGTTTGTTTTATTGTTATTTGATTTCATTTACTTGACCGAAAAATATGTACCTAGATTTAAAATTATTTCTCTCAATAAAGCAGCTAGGGGAAATAAAATTTCTAATTTACTGTTAATACTGGTTCTCCCATCATGCCTTTCAGATTATAATAAATAACTTTTTTGTATTTCATTACTCTTGCAATTTTACTTTTTTTCAATGCTAAACACAGTGAAAGTAGTTTTAAACGAAAAGATTGAATTAAATTTTCGACCCTCAAATATATTGGGTTTTTAATAAACATATATATTGCTTATTTACATATTTGTGTTCGTGTTGGATAAAAAGGACATGCGAAGAATTCGATTTGTGTCACTCATAATATAAAACAACTGTCATGTCATTAATGTAAACATTTTGCGACTTTGTATATACAGATAGATATAAAGATATAAATGATAACATAAATATTTGTATGCCCAGAAAAAAAGGAACGAAAAACTAATAATATATAGGGAAAAAAATTATTCACGTCGAAATTCTTTTTTTATTCAAAAAATTATTATTTAAGAAAAGAAAAGTTCTAATTTTCGACAAAACCCTGTTTTGAACTAAACTGTATTTGTGTTGAACTGCATAACTGCCTCTGCCCTTGAGTGTTAGCATTATTTATGGGTATAAAGTGATACTCTTATCCACAGAGAGCAATTCAAAAACTAGATCGTATCCCACACGTCTCTTTCTAACTCTTGATGATATCTTGAAGAATTCCCAGGCTTCGGACTCGAAATAATTGAAAATTACATTCAATTAAAAATAATCTCAAAATGTAAGCATTTTCGGGTAAATATCCGGACTTAATTTTAATTAAAAACCATTTGTTGCAATTAGATTGAATTGAAATACACTATTTTCTTTAATTAATTTTTGTTTCTCAAATCAACTACAGAAAAAAGATAATTTCAATGTTCGAGGTCACTTAAATCTGTAACAAATTGAGGTCACTAGATCATCATTTACCTCTTTTTTTTTTGTTCAAGTTCCTATTACAAACTACTGATTCTACAGTTTTGTGATTGCATCCTTTTTTTTATTGAATATTTGAAAACTTTTTCATTCCCTCTGTTTTTTTTGTGTTTCTTTATTAATCGATATGTTGTGGTTATAAATACATGTATAGTTATATATGTGTGTGTGTGATGTACATATATCATATATATGACGATAACAAGTTTTCTGCCAATTCGCAATGTTCTCTTGTTCCTTTTAGTTCATAAAAAAATTGGCTTCATTCACATCTATGTTATAAACCCAAGAACAAAAATACTAAAAATCGTTGATGGTTTACAACCGTAAATACGTAGAATTCATCCTCTGTATTGGAAAATTCAAACCAGTAAATACCAAGAAAAAAAAGAAAATATCGCGATATCATGTTTTATAGAAATTCATATAGTTCTTTTTAAATTTATGCGCCATATTGGATCCGCCATTTTGATTTTTAAAAATATAAGTCAGCGAACCTAAAAAAATACGAGTAAGTAATAGGTTGCCATTCAAAAAACGGTTCTATTACAATTGTTATTTACGTATTTCTTTTAATTATAAAAATATTCAAAAACATTCAGATACAGGCTTTGCACTCTTCTACTAAAAGCTACTATTTGCTACTTTTTTGATACGATGCTAGTTTTTGGCTACTTTTTTGAGCCTTATGCTACTAAAAGCTACTTTTTTGAACAAATAGTCAAATTTAGATTTTTAGTTTTCACATTTCCATTTAAAAACAGTGTTAAAAAGTAAAATCGTTAATGAAAAACGACCGCCAATAAGATAAAAGGAAATAATTTTACCGACATTTACTCTATCAATAGTGACTGATTATAAATTGTGTTTCACCTTTAAATTCCCCGTTTTTCCCGGTTTTATTTTCTCATCAAATTTTTATTCATTTCATTTCGAACATAAATCTACAATTTGGAAAATAATTCAATTATAAACAAAGAATTTTTTCAATTTTTCAAAAAAAATCTTGTCTGCTCATAATTATAATTGAAAATTTGATTAATTCAATTTCATTAAAATTTATTGATACTAATTAAATTTCTGCAAAGAATTTTACTATTTATAAAAGTAATTGAATCCTTTAAAAGAATTTTATTACATATTTATGAAAATAATTAAATGTTTGCGTAGAATTTTATTAAAATTTTTAAAAATAATTCAATTGTAGGGAACAATTTAATTATTTATAAAGATAATTGAAATTTCGGAAAATTTCAAAAAAAAGTTAAACATAATTGAATTTTTGCGGATAATTTTATTTCTTTTGAAAGTAATTGAATTTTTTTTCAATTTTATGGAAATTTATGAAACGAATTGAATTCTTGTGAGGAATATTTTTTTCAAAAATAATATTTAAAAGAATTTATTAAATCGGAAAAATTTTGCTATTTATAAAAATAATTGAAATAATTGAATTCCTTAGACAAAAATTAAATAAATTTTTTTAAATAATTGCATTTTTCGACGAATTTGATTAAAATTGTATTAAACATAATTCTATTTATGCAATGAGTTTTATTATTTATGAAAGTAAGTGAATTGTTGCGAATGGATTTTTTTTAAATTTAGATAAACTCTATTTTTAATAATTCAATTCTTATGAAATTTTCATTCTTTTAAAAAATAATTGAATAGTTTTTGTAAATTTTATTACAATAGTAGACATACAAATTATTGAAATAAGAAAAATTTTTGGAAATAATTGAATTGTAGAGAACATTTTAATTATTTATAAAGATAATTGAAATTTCGGAGAATTTAAAAAAAATGTTAAACAATAGAATTTCTGCGGAGAATTTTATTACTTTTGTAAATAATTGATTTTTTTATTAATTTTATGGAAATTTATGAAAATAATTGAATTCTTGTGAGGAATATTTTTTAAAAATAATATTTGAAAGAATTTAGTAAATCGGAAAAATTTTGCTATTTATGAAAATAATTGAAATAATTGAATTACTTAGACAAAAATTAAATAAATTTTTAAAAATAATTGCATTTTTCGACGAATTAGATTAAAATTGTATTAAACATAATTCCATTTCTGCAATGAGTTTTATTATTTATGAAAGTAAGTGAATTGTTGCGAGGATTATATAAAAAAAAGTTTCAAATAATTGATTAAAAAAAAAATTAGATAAACTCTATTTTTAATAATTCAATTCCTGTGAAATTTTCATTCTTTTAGAAAATAATTGAATACTTTTTGGAAATTTTATTAAAATAGTAGACATTTAAATTATTGAATTAAGAAAAATTTTTGAAAATAATTGAATTCTTGTGGTGAATATAAATTAATTTTTGTTATTTATAGAAATAATTGAACTTTTACAATGAATTTTAATAAAATTCCTAAAAGTAATTTAATTTTGTCAAAGTTTTACTATTTAAGAAAATAATTGAATGTATTGTGAATAAATTTTTTAAAATAAAATTATAATTATACCGTGACTAACTTCCCTTGATTATTTTTCAAAATTAAAAAAAAATTCTTAAAAAGAAGTAAATTATTTTTAACAGAATGTAAAGAAATTTCAATTACATCAAAAATTTTCAATTATTTGTTTATAAAAATTCAATTATTTTGAAATAACAGGATTAAAAAATCTTATTTTTCAAAATTGTCAAAAAAAAATTCCGAAAATTCAATTTTATTAAAAAATTTGAGGTGTATATTTTTTTAAATTAACTAATATAAATTTTAATTATTAATCTTCGCACTAAGAAACGTGAATACATTAGAATACGACTCCTTATAAAATTTAATTATTTATCAATTGTAAAATTAAAATACTTTAAAAATTCTATTTTTTAAAAAGTTTTTAATTAAATTCCTTATTTTTTTGTCATTGAGGCTACTATTTCCTACTTTTTTTGTCATCAAAGCCACTTTTTCCTACTTTTTTTAAACTCATAATGGAGTGCGAAGCCTACATTAATAACATTAATAACATTATTTGGAAAAATGTAATTAAAATTCCTTGCAAGAATCCAAAATTATTTACGAAAATCGTTTTGTAATTTATTTATTTAAGTATATCTAGTAAAATCGTGGAGAAATATTTTCCTCGTTCATTTTATTGGAGAGACTTGTTTTTATGGGAATAATTTTTCTAAAAGTGAAGATTAAAGAGAAGCAGTCATAATTTCAATAGTTCATCATTGACAATTAAATTCATCGACATTTGATTGAAAATAACGCACGGGTACACAGTATAGGCGAAGGGTGTGACGGAAATCACTGGTGCAAGCGACACGCCAACTCAATAACACAGAGACCTTCATGTACAAATATATAGTAATAGGAAATTAGTTTCCGCTATAAAGACAAATGTAGATGATGTTTAATTTTTTTTAAATTTCTTTTTCCATTTAATTAATGCTCAATTGTTTTTAATATCAATTTTTTCCATTTACATCAATTCAAGTGGATCAGTTTGGGAAAAATTTTCTGTTAAAATAATTCAAATATATATGGTGATATTTAGTCAAAGTTCACGAAAAATAGGTTTGTGTGTTTTAACAGACGAAAAAAAAGTAGCTAAAGAGTTGATTTAAACACAAGTTTGTGTGGTTTTATTTACATTTTTATTGAACCAAAAGTGACTTTTGATCATGTTGGCTTCAGGACAGTTCTACCTTTTGATCGAATTTCCGTTTCAGTAAATTTCCATTTAATCGCTTTTTCATTTCACTAAGTTTTCATTCTACCAATTTTAATTTTCACAGATGATTTATTTGGTTAAATTTAAATATTAGCTTTGCTAAGGGATGCTAGAGTGGTAATTTCGATGAATTACGAATTTTTTTCCTGACAAAGGATACAAGACAAGTTTATCATTAAAGTAGTGGGTCTTATTACAAACTTGTAGTACAAAATTTACATCATATAAAATGAGTATACGATCGCTGCATTAATAATTCTTAATAAGACATATTAAGAAAGTTCCGAAGGCTTAGTTAACTTATAAAGAGATTTTCACACGTAAGATCATAAGCTCTGATATACAATATCAAATGTCTGACAACTTTTTTGGCAAAAGTTTTTATTAAAAACTGTTTCAACTTCGGACATTGGTAGAGCTTTATTGCATTATGAAGTAAACTGCAATATTGGCACATTTTTTTTGTGTTGTAAAAAAAGAACTAGTCAGATAGTGTTGTGGATTTTTTTCCCTTCCACCAAAAGCACATATTGCAAATTAATATTGTACTCTTTTATTTTAGAAGTGTTTTTTTCGCAATCACAAGCAAATAGCAGAGTTTTAAATTTTTTCTTCTATTTTTTTAACAAAAACAATTTTTTATCATAAGGCGAATTGATTTTCCATCTAAACATAAAATTACTGAAATATTTAGAATTTTTTTCCATCATAGAATAAAACGATTGGATTATAATGAAAAATTGTTGAAGAAATTCTTTTCGCATTAAATGAAAATTTTTCCTGTTTTTGAAATAGACTTTTTAAATCGTTAATCGAGAGTTTATAAAGTGAATTTCTATCGTGTTTCAAAGAGTTAAAAAAGAAGAACAATTATCCAACTAAAAAAGTTGATTGCAAATATTGTTCCATTCTTCGTTTAATACCAGAGAGATAAAGTTGCGAGTAATTTTTCGTTTTTCTATGTTAGTTTCTTTACTTAATTTAAAAAGAGAAGGGGGAGGGGGAGAATTAAAAGAGAAAAAAGAAGCAACTTTTTTTTTTTGAAACAAAAGACACGATTATTTGATTTTTTTTTATTCTTTCACTATTATTGGACCAATTGGAGTGTCCAATTGCTAAAGGGGGAGAGAGAAAAAAGGAGAATGGAACAATGAAGAGTCATTTCAAGACAACAATGGAAGCACCAACTTGTCCGCGTAAACTTTTTACTTCAATTTACACGTGTAACAATTCTATGTGATAAAGTGGTTTACCACGTTTGAAGGCGTCTTGTGTACATGGTGAGGCAATATTGGTTCCTGTCTCATGCTACATCAATCGATCTGCTCTCAATCTGAGTTCCCTCTCGACCAATGCATTTCTTCTATCCGTGATTCATTCCATTAGAGGCAAGAAAATAACGAATTAAATTACTTATCAACTTTTATACTTCACTTCATATTTTTAATTTACTTTTCCGCTCTGTAATTCTTTTTCATTTATTTCTTGCAAGGTACACATTGGAAATGTGTATGGAAAAAGAAATTATTAAATATAGAATTACTGACGAATGGTATTTTGGAAAATTGTTTTTTTTTCTTTTATTATTATGGATAGTATTTCTGTAAGGAACTATTGTAATAGTTTTGGGTTTTTTAAAACTGTAAACATGTGATTGGTTTTACGACACTTGAAGCACGCAGTCGATCTGTCTACTGCCTAAAAATTTTGTCCCATGTGGACATAAAGTAGGCATTGATGATAAGTCACTATCGTTCTTCTCCTAATGAGGCACAAGTTTATTTTAATGTTAGCAGACTTTTCTAGACTGTCCTCTTCTTTTGGGTTGGTGACTACAACTGCGATCTACATCCCTCAGCAGATGGAATCTAAGACCTGACACCCTTCTGATTTTTGATTTTACAAAGACTTTCGCTAACACCTGTTGGACGACTACTTCTTGAATAAGTTAATCTGGGTCGCGGATTTCGATCTATTGACTTTTACCCTTGGCCTCCAACCGATTTGATAACCTCAGAAGAATAAGTCTCCTAGTACGTCCGTCTTCTGATTTTAATGAGAAGGTCCCTCTTCTTAGTAGCTCTTGCTGCTACCACTCTCGTATGGCTAAAGTCTGGGTTGACCTTGACGTTACCCTTTTTGCGAAGTTTACTCAGAATATCAGCATATGTTGATTTCTGACCGTCTTGGATCAACATAGTGGATCCTCTCGTGACCTCTGTTTCCGGTCCTAATGACGGTTTTGAGTTAACACTTACTCGAGGCTCCCTCTGACAGAAGGAGTCTTTTTAGGGTCCGGAGTGTACTCTAACAATCCATTGACTGTACCTTCACTATAATACCTCCAGGGACCCAACATGTTATCCCAATGAGACCCAATGGCCTCCAGGGACCCAATGAGTTATCGCCTAATGACTGCGGATTGTATGACATTAAACGCAAAGTTCATTCTTATTCCGAATTCACGACGGCGGAGATCAGTGGATTTATCTACTGAGACACGTACCTCCACACGGTTTCTCCTGGATCATCCTATGGGTGAACTAAATCCTGTAAATCTCGAGAGCGAATTCTGTTAAGTTAATTTTTCTGAGACGTGGATGGATCCACTTGGTATGTGATGCTAGAAAGGCAAAGGTACAATAAGATTGCGGACTTAAAGGGATAGTATGGACAAAAGCTTTAAGAGATACAAAGGTGAAGTGCCAACGTGGTATTTGGACGAAGGAAGTGAATGTCCAGAGAGCTGAAGTGTACGAGAATATGAACAATCAAATAAGGAGAGAATGTTGAAAACGTCAGATCATTGGTAGGAATCATGCTAGAAGACTGAATAGATTCCTCAATCTGGTATTCGTACCTGAGTCTAATGGTAGCACGGAAAGCTTTTCTTCCTTAAGGAAAGAAAGACTTTATCTGATCAGTAGGTGACATACTCATAGGAGCAGTGGTTAAAAGCTCACATCACTAATAACCAGACACACGAGAAGAAACTGATTCCGAAAGAGATCAGACTTTTTTGAAACAGTAGATCTCAGGGAATCCCAACTTACATCAGGGGTTCATACTGCTCTATCTAAACCGTTAGGAAAAAAACTGTTTTGAATCAATGCTGTAGAACGAAACTTTGAACGATGGATATACATTAAGAGTTACGAATCAATTTGCGAGTTACTGAAAAAAATAAGTTTAATACGGACTTTCTCTAAATGTATAGAATCACCAAACTCAAACCTTTTGCATAAAATACCCCAATTTTTATAATATTGAAAATTTATTTACCACTGCTTGTTCCCGACTTTATAGTCAAATTACCTATCTGAAAATATTTCATTGAAAAAATGTATAATGGAAATTTCTATTAATATTCACGAAATACAAATTCTCTCTGTTTAATTGTTAATTTAAATTTTAATTGAATTTGATCGAAGTGAATGCTTGACGAGGCTTTTGCTTCATTACAAAAAAAAACAAATCTTTTATAATGTGAAAAATAAAGAAAAAATTGCGAGCACCGGCATAAATTTTGATTTAACTAATTTTACACGCATTAAACAAAAAAATATTCTAATGAGCAAAATGTAATTAACCTTTAATTCATAATTATTTATACTAAAATTGATAACCACTTTTTAGCAAACTATAACATAAATTCAGTCATATTGTGAGGAAAATTTTTTTTGAAACTAAAAAAGATGTTCTAACCATTCTGAAGAAAAAGTGTTTCACTCTTTAGCATTTATAAAAGGAGCATTGCCATTTTATGGAATGCGTCACTTTACGAATTCTCTAACGCTGAAGTGAAAACAAAGATATAATTATTTCTAAGGAAACGAAGAGAGGAACATTAAGAAATGACATTCGGTACAATGAACATAAAAGGAGCGCGAATGTACCTCTTAAAAGTGTACGTATATATATATTGAAATCGTAAACTGCGAAAGTAGAACATGAACAGAAATTACTTATATGAAAAATAACAGAAACCTTACTAATGTGAAATGAGTATCTTTTTCCGCGTAAATATTCTTTTAAATAAAAATTCATATCCGTGACAAAAAGAAAATTTACTTGAATCAAATTTATTAAAACAAAAATATATTAAAGAAAATATATAAATGAAATATGTTATTCAATATTTTATAAATAATTTATCAAGCAAGCAAAAAAAGAATAACAGCTATATTTTTTTCGAGAAAAATTATTTTCATTCCAAATATATACATATATAGAGGGAAAAGTCTATCGTTTACTTTTGTAGGGAAAACTTTTCAAGGCGTTTCCCGAGGCTAGACACACAGTGTATATACTGTTTGAATGAATGGAAGAAAACTAATCGAGAAAGTTGCTCTATTAAAAAATTGACTTGGGTGAGCTTCATTATTTTCATTTTTATGCATAAAGTGACCTGAGGAATTATGAATAATTTTTTTTCGAATTTTTTTCACATAATCAAAAAACAAGGATTATTATTCTGATTATTTAACTTGTATTCATGTTTATTTCATGTCTTTTTTTTAAAAACCGTTCTCTTTGTTCTGAAAAATGTTGCATTTCAAAAATTGATAATAACTTTCTTCCGCAGCGAATAGTTTTACATTTTTTTTGGAGCAGTAAAGTCAAATGTATAAAAATGTTTTCAGCTTTTTATGGAAGCTCTTTTATAGGGCTCTTGAAAAGATAACCATGTTGATGTGTATATATGCACAGGTATGGTGTATACGGTTTTTTCTATTGTGCTCATCGATGTAAAAACTGTCGGATGTCATTCGAAAAAAAGGGTTTTTATTGTAGAGAGGAATTCTTTTTCCTGTTACAATGAAGTGTAACAAAGGACAAGGGGTGGGGTAGATTAGTCATTGAGATGTCGTGGGAGTTTTATGATTATTTTAGATTAGAAGAATGAGTTGGTATGCATTTTAAAATATAATTTTTAGAAAAAAGAATCTTACCTATAAAAACCTAAATCAAATTTCTGGTTTAAATATAGAAATAGCAAGAAATAAAAGATTATAAACATTTACAGTTTGTAGTTTAGTTTAGTATTATTTAAGATTCTAGTGAAATTAATTGAAATGTAATATTGTAATGGTGGGTCTTTTCACTAAAGAAAATTTGAACAGCAATAAATAAAGGATTATAGACATTTAGAGTTGACAATTTAGTTTAGTAATAATTTTGGTTCTGATGACATTTTTCGGGAATGTATTTCGTTGTATCTCAGCTTTTCACTCATTAAAATTTGAACAGCAAAAAATAAAGGATTATAAACATTTGGAGTTTGGAGAAAATTTGAACAGCAATAAATAAAGGATTATAGACATTTAGAGTTAAAAATTAAGTTTAGTATAATTTTGGTTCTGGTGAAATTTTTCGGGAATATGTTTCGTTGTATCTAAGCTTTTCACTCATTAAAATTTGAACAGCAAGAAATAAAAGATTATAAACATTTAGAGTTGACAATTCAGTTTAGTAATAATTTTGGTTCTGGTGAAATTTTTCGGGAATATGTTTCGTTGTATCTAAGCTTTTCACTCATTAAAATTTGAACAGCAAGAAATAAAAGATTATAAACATTTAAAGCTTATAGTTCAATTCGGTAATATTTATGATTCTGGTGAAATTAATTGGAATGTAATATTGTAATGGTGGGTCTTTTCACTAAAGAAAATTTGAACAGCAATAAATAAAAGATTATAGTTCTGTTTAGCAATAATGTTGATTTTGATTAAATTTTTTGGGAATGGGTTTCGTTGTATCTGAGTTTTTCACTAATTAAAATTTAAACAGCAAGAAATAAAAGATTATAAACATTTAGAGTTGACAATTCAGTTTAGTAATAATTTTAGTTCTGATTAAATTTGTTTGCGAATGTATAGTATTTTCGACGGTAGGAGAAGCTGTTAATATATTAATTAATTAAGGTGACCCCTCGTAAAATTATTCTTATAAATAGAGCGCCTGTTAAAATGCACAAGCACTAAGTTTTTAATGTCACTTTATAGATTCAGAATGAACGTTTATTTTCGAAACAAGAAAATTGCAATTTTAATGCGACAATAATTGGAACGTGAAAATAAATTCTTGAACATAAAGTATTTAATAGTAAAAGGAATAAAAAAAATTGTTGATTAATTTGAATTTACGTGGAAAAATATTCCCTCGGTTATTAAACATTTATAATGGTTCCGTGATAAATTATATGGCGTTATCAGGAATTAATTTTAAACACACATAAAAAAATCTTGGTGTTGTATATTAACGGTGGGGCAACGCCTACGTCAACGGTAATATCGTGCATGTCGTTTCCGGTCGGTTGACTGTGGTTGGAGGCAAAAAAAAGGGGAAAGAAAGCCGTAGGAAGCAGTGCTCCTGCGTTCAAACTTTAAGAATTACGAGAGAGACAATAATTTCTCCCCTTGCCCTGACATATTATATTGGCCAGCTCGAAGCAAAATCATATAAACAATTCTGAACTTACGATAAAAAAAGAAGTTGAAGATATTATATTTCCGTCTGATGGAAATAAATTAAATTACCCATGGTAGAAAAAATGTTTCGTTTTTTCTTTTTCCTAATAATTAAATAGATATTTAGAAACGAAAAAACAGAATATCAAATTACGTTTTGTAGAACAATGGCAAATTTTAAAGTTATGGTGATTGATTAACATACAAAATCAATTAGTCGCTTCTGTTTTATCATTAAAGCATAACTGTTGGGTAAATTATCGATCGTAGGGTAATTCATATGTAAACTACGATTCATATATTTATCTCGAATATGTATACGTATGTAGAGCTACGTTTATCAGTAGTGTACATATATGCAGGAAGCTTCTATGTCCTAAAATCAACGATTCATTTTAATGGATCCATCTTTTGAGTTTATGCAAACTGTGATAGGTATACCGCATTTTGGTACATGTGACCCAAACAGAGATTCACTTGTGTTAGTGATAACTTCTTGTAAAGTTAGACTCACTCCTGGGAGACGTTAAAGGGTTCATAAACGTCGTGTTGAATTTTCAAGAAATGTTATCTGAACCCAACTTGGGAATTGCTTTTCAAACTTTTTCCTTTTTTTTCGTTTTCATAAAAAACATATTCCATCAAATAGCTTTTTAGGAAATGTACACCCTTTATTTCAAAACGAAGAAAATTCCCACCATTCCCCCCCTGTTT
Organism: Leptopilina myrica (nomen nudum); assembly: GCA_032872475.1. Classification (NCBI taxonomy): domain Eukaryota; kingdom Metazoa; phylum Arthropoda; class Insecta; order Hymenoptera; family Figitidae; genus Leptopilina; species Leptopilina myrica (nomen nudum). Next base: position 8,266,228 of record CM065464.1, on the reverse strand, counting down.
GGAAATTTTCACACCCCAAATCTTTATTTAGGACGTTCTTAGAAAAGCTTTATCAACCTATAGGCTTAATAAAAAAGTTACTAATTAATAATTTCCCTTTTTAAATCCTAAGCAATTTCCGAAAGTAAGCTATCTAAATTAAAAAATTTTTAAGTTTTAATTTTTTTAATTGTCCAAATGGAACACAAAAAAAGAAAGATTTGAAAAAAATCCAAAATTATGAATTCTGAAAGCATAGAGCGTATAAGAGGAAATTACTCGTCCTCGCAGTTAGACTATTATTTGAAAAGTACAAGGTTTGCCATATCACGTGAGGTCAGAGGTCACGCCAAGAGGATATATGGTTAGAAATTCATGAGTGCAAGGAAAATGTTATTCGTCCGACTATAGGAGAAATCGAGTGGTTCTGCATGTATTTGAGGTAGCAATACATTTTTATTATTATATGATTAAAACTTTTCTAAAAACTAATATTTCAATTTAAAACTTTTACTAATGTGAAAATTCTACTCATTAAAAAGCGGGTAGACGAAAAAAAACGAAGGTTTATAATAAGAAAAAGTTGAAATTGAACATTACCCATTGCTGCTGTTCATTATAACCATTGAAATGCGATATAATTTTAAAAGTAAAATACCATGGGATTGAAGAAAATAAATTACACATAATTTTTGATTGAGTTGAAAATTGGAAACTTGATTAATTATAGGATGATGAATGTCTCTCGGGAATCACCTGTTCTCTATTAGAATCAATATTAGTGCTTTCATATTTTAGACAGCTTGAGGATAACTCTTGAATCTAAAACTTTATACTGACAATGAGAATACACAAAAGCACCATATTCATTCCTAATGAAGCTTGAAACTCCCGTTTTCATTGTGCCTTTAAACAATACTCATTATTATACATACTGAAATATAAGAACATTGTTTTTATTTAATGATTTAAAATTTATTGTTCTGTTGAACTTATGAAATGTTGTAGAGTAATAATCAGGAAGAGTTTTTAATTAGATGGACATGTAACAATTTTACAAAGTAACATTTGAACAGCAAGAAATAAAAGATTATAAACATTTAGAGTTGACAATTCAGTTTAGTAATAATTTTGGTTCTGGTGAAATTTTTTGAGAAGGTTTTTGGTTGTATCTGAGGTTTTCACTCATTAAAATTTGAACAGCAATAAATAAAGGATTATAGACATTTAGAGTTGACAATTTAGTTTAGTAATAATTTTGGTTCTGATTAAATTTTTCGGGAATGTTTTTGGTTGTATCTGAGTTTTTCACTCATTAAAATTTGAACAGCAAAAACTAAAAGATTATAAACATTTGTAGTTAACAATTAAGTTTAGTAATAATTTTTGTTCTGATGACATTTTTCGGCAATATTTTTGGTTGTATCTGAGCTTTTAACTCATTAAAATTTGAACAGCAAGAAATAAAATATTATAAACATTTAGAGTAATAATTTTGGTTCAGGTGAATTTTTTCGGGAACGTTTTTGGTTGTATCTGAGTTTTTCAGTCATTAAAATTTGAACAGCAAAAAATAAAAGATTATAAACAGTTAGAATTGACTATTCAGTTGAATAAGAATTTTGATTCTGATGAAATTTTTCAAGAATGTGTTTTTTTTATTGAACTTACGATATGTACTAAAGTAATAATCAGAAAGAGTTTTTAATTTAATCGACAGCATGTAACAATAGATCTATCTATTCAGCAAATTGATACGTAATCATTATTCCTTTTACGTTATTTAAAATAATACTTTTCTTTCTTGAATTTGGAATAAATTTTCAAAATTGTTAAAATTTCCAAGATGGCAAAAAAAAAACTTCAGCTGCTTCTTATGCAAAGGGAAGTACAATGAGAGAAAGTCCACCAGACACGTGTTTAATTAAATTAAATTGTTTTTCTCTTAATATCCCTACCATGTAATTTGAGCTTCACCATTTATTGATTTTCTGTTAAGACGATAAGTTTCTCAATATTAAATTTCAATCTGAATTGAGTATTTCTTTCCATATTTTTAATAATTGAAAGAAAATGATATATATTTTTAAAAGAATATCGAATTCACCTTTTTTTCAAGAAATTATTTGTGCGGAATTAAAAGAATAGATTTTAATATACATTTTGTTGAGAAATGTGTCAGTAGATATTTGAAAAAGTGAACTTACATTGATATTCTGTCAAGGAACCAATGAAGCGAATTGAAATTGGAATTGTCTTTTAAAAGAGAATATTTCATCTATCACATTTTTGTTTCTCTCTCTCAAATATTAAACAAGGCCAGATTCCATCAGACTGGTAGACAAAATCTGCGTTACCACCCACCTGGCATGAAAGGAATGGATGATGAGGTCCCTAACATTCGAGGGTTTGGTGTATAAATAAAAATAGTAAATGAATTTCACAAATTCAGAGAAAGTATCCCCCCAAAAAACGACTCCATCAATTTTATCCCACAAACTCAAGTATTAAAATGTCATTAAAATTTTTCTGTATTTTTAAATTAAATTAAATTCTTATTCTATTTTCTAATAGTTTTTTTGTATGAAAAAAACCCTCTAACAGCTTTGGGTTTTTTGAAAAAAAAGCTTCAGCAGAAATATTAAAATCCCTGTGTATATAGTTCGCTAATTAATTCACTTGTTTTTACTTTCAGATAGAACGAGTTTTTGAACTTTGTTTAACGAGAGAACATATTATTTTATCGCTTCCCTCTTCTATAATATTATACAAATCGGTACTTTAAGTTATATTCAAACTCGTGTTGAGTTGTAACTTTGTTGCTTTAAAAACAAGCTATAATTATATGAGTCATAGATGAAGAGATAATTCGTGAAAAGTACAATTTTCAAGCAATGCTAATATATTTAATTTTATTATTTCATTATTACATGAAAAGATAGTAATATCATATATTTAGTAAAACAGTAACAATATATTGTAATTACTTTCATTTAAATTCCTCACAATACCGATGAAAAGAATAATTTGTTTGATTTTCACTTTTTCCAACAAAAGAAGCAGTTTTTACTACGCACTTTTGAATAAATCTAATGAAAACCAAAATAATAAAAACTACTTGTCGAATTCCACCGTCTAAACGTCTTTTCTTCTCTAAATATTTTTAAAAGCTGAAAGCTTTTCCTCTTAAAAATTCTCCCGAATAAGGAACGTATACTTGTATATATAGATCAAGTCTGGCTGTTATTCTTCCACAAAATATTGATGTAGGGAAAATAATATTGAACAGTATAAATGTGTACTATTCGTTATTTGAAATTATAGCAGGTGTTATATTAATTTACTATTTTATTGAATAAGGGTTGCACCAGTTGTAAGAAAAATATAACCATTTTTAAAGAGTTTTTCTAATAAACCGCTACACTTTTTTATAAATATAGTTAAATGTGTATATTTTGGGATTAAATATCAAAAATATAATTTCTTTTAATTCAGACTTCAATGAACCATTTAGGGGATCATATTAGGGAAAATTTTAATTTTCCCTTCACAGATACTACCACGAAAAGATAGACAATTCCCAGAATGCAAGAAGACTGGTGCCTGATGAAATGGAGAAGCAGTTAGTTGCAGTCGTATTAACCCCGACAATATCCCATCACAATGAAGCAGTTACTAATTGAAAGGCATCTGAACTATAACTAAAAGATCTGGTTTAAAAAATTCGTTTATAATCTCAAACTGTCAAATTTAAGTAAAAAATAATATAATTTTTATTACATTATTATTCCCTCACCAACTGCATAGGGACTTTTGGTAATACTGCTCACAGATACCTTAGATTAATAAACATAATACTAAATGTTTCGTCTACATAAATATCTCTTTTTGACAAAAAATTATTTTTCCTTCTAATTACAAAATTGTCTATAAGGTAAAAATTTCTAAACTAATTATCATGTTTAAAAACTAATTAACTTACAGCAAAAAAAAATTCATTTAAATCTCCAAGTCAACCGTGGAGAATTAAGTTTGAAGCACAAGTGGCTCTATGATAGATACTAATTTCTAGGGAAATTTGAAGTTGACATATGAATCAGTATATTTTAGCTTATGAACTCTAGTTCCCTTGATAGTAAGCTCAGCTTTCAAAGCTAACGATTCTAATTTCCGAGTTCTAACAGGTTCGAGCACAACCAAACAATTAACCGCATGCGTTACGAAATCTATTCATCTAAAGCTTCATTTTACAGATAATCGAGTATAGAGTATAGCTGAAAATTGTTCTCCTAATTGCATTTTCTTGTATAATATTCATATGCACTCGAAAGCAAAGAACGCATTATATTTTCTAATAAAATTATTCCACCAAATTTAGAACCTTTAGAAAATTAATACCCACTTGTTTTCTAGATTCTAGTAATTTTGATGCTCTAAATAGGAGGAATTGGAAAATAATTTACGGAGACATCCGATTTTTTAGAATATAAGATATATATTTTTTAGTACTTAAAAATATGTTTTGAACATTAAAGTATATATCTAGAATAGTGATCATTATGAATTCAACCATAATGCTGAATTATTTCAATGTTATTTCAAAAATACATGAGAGATATTTTATCTTGTTTCTAAAAAAGATTTACAGTCAGAGCAAGGAACATATTCCATTTATGATGTCTGTTGTTTCAGTGGTATGAAGGAACAATACGTTTATGCATAAGTTATGTATATTAAAAGAAACCCCCATATAGTTTCATGTTCTTTTTTTGCAGCTGAGTTTAGAAAAAAAAATTTACATCTCGACTTTCCAGTGAGTAGAAAAAATTTTAATAAAAGTCAATAATATCATTGTTCTCCTCTTTTCTCTTCCATTTTATTTACCTTGAAACGAATTTTGGCGCCTTTTATTTCCGTTTTAAGTTAATTATAAAAATGTCATTTTACGACAATTTCATTTCCTCAATAGTTTTCATTTGATATTTTTGTATTTATCAATTATACCTCAATTTAAACTTTCGAACACTTTTGAAAAATGTCACTTTAAAAATAAAATACTTCTAATAAAAAATTCAAGACTTCATTACAGAATTTTAATTAATAACGAATTTTATAATCAGTTGATTGACATCCATTTTTTTTAAATGTATGCTTTTAAAATTTTTACTCTTCATGATATTTGATCGGCTTTTCCTAAAATAGTATTTGCGGACTGTTTGTAAAAGAGATGATAGAATTAAAAAAAAACTAGATGCGAAGAAAAGACACTGAAGTACGAACTTAATTAATTTAATCAAGAAGCAAAGTCCCACAGTGGTGGTACTATGTATCTACTTGAAGCAGGCGTCAAAGAGTCGTAGTTCTTTTAGAGAAAGGGGTTGATTATGTTCCGAGAATGAGGTAAAAGTGAGATGAGAGTTTGGGATTTGAGGTTTGCTAGGGGAGAAAATCATATAGACGACGCACTGACGCACCATCGATCCGGTTCTCTAACTGTATATATAGGGGTCGTTATAATATCGTCACAAACCAGGAGAAAATTCGATTAACAACCGCGTAATATACTATAATATTGATTCACACCTACTTAAAAAAAGGGGGGAATAGATTACTTGATTTTATTCATATCCAACAATCGGAAAAATTTCGATTAAGAAAATAATTTATTACGAAACGTGACTGCAATTCTTAAACCGTAAAATTTATTGACTTGAATTTTCATATTTTGTACAAGGCGAACATTTTTATGGAATTTTTGACTATACCTCTGTCATAGATTTTACTTCCTTATATATATTTTCACTAAATAAAATTTGAACAGCAAGAAATAAAGGATTATCGACATTTATAGTTTACACTTCTTCAGTTTAGTAATAAAGACGTTGTAAGCCGATGGACAGATCTGATACTAATGTTTGTGAAGTCTTTCGAACGATTCATGAGGATTGAAAGAAGTCTCTTGCAAGGGCTAAAACTAATTTAGAAGGATAATGGCAAAAAGAGAACGGATTTTTTTGGATCGGGGCTAACAGTAGATCATATTAGTTACGTATTATATTGTTATTTATTTGCATTTTTTTGAACCAACCCCCCCATAAACTTGCAGTTAGACATCCATTGGAATCTTTAAGATTTCCCAAAAATCCCAGTGCACAAAAAATGTCATTATCCCAAATTGACCTTTTGAACAAAATTGGACATAAAGCGAACAATTTGAATTTATAGTATTGATACGAATACCTGCATCGAACAGAGACGTTAAATAGACAGATGGTGACAGCGGTGGGATCCACTAAATACAAACTTATAGCTAAGGAAACAAAAAAATTCGTGCTCCTCTCCACTTTTATTTTGCCACAGAAGAACTATCCCCTATTCCGGGATTAATTTTAATACCCAAAAACATTAGAAAGATAAATCAAGACTATAAAAAACGCCATAAAATAAAGGCAACAGGCCAACATAGAAGAAAATCACGTCCGATAAGTAGAAATGGATTGTAAGTGGTGGTTAGATCGTCTGCGTGCTTTAAGTGCGGTGAAGTCGATCACTTTTAGTGGGTCAAACAGAAAAAGTGTAGTTATCAGCGCAGAATCACGGTGTACCAACTCTAGGTGAAAAAAAATTCGCACAAAAAAAATTACACACATGAAAAATAAATTCTTCTCACATTAAATACAAGAGAATAGTAATTAAAAATTATCACCAGAATTTTTTAATGTCGCATTTTTTTCGCTACTAGACAATAAATAATGTTTAGGTCATTTATGAAAGGGCAAAGTATATTTCACAAAATTTTATCATTTCGACTGTTTGGATGCCCAATATAAAATGCAGTTCACGTACATATATGTTGAGATTGCAGCTCGGCATATCTTGCTTGGCTTACTTTGAATATGCGTGTTATACTACACACATCGTGCATTTGCCGTGCCAAACGATCCGCGTTTTCTCAACAATATTTATTACAGGCGCAACTTCCATTATTTAAATTCAATGGAAAAATGTATTCATACTGAAAAAACTCGTGATTTTGCTATCAATTAGGATAACTTATTGTATTGTTACGTCTGAAACTAAATACATTTTAAAATCTAGTTATGTTTCTGGTTTGAAATTAACTCTCTTTTGGAGTTAATTTTAAACTCGAAAAATTTAACTCCCGAGTCCGTTAACTCCCTAAATTATTTACAGTGTATAGACTTTTTTAGAACAATAATTTAAGTAGTTCACTTTGGAAATAATATTGATCCTGATAAAATTATTTTGGGAGTACTAATCATGGTGGCAGTGCTTCTCGCTTAGTAAAATTTGAACAGCAAAAAATAAAAGATTATAAACATTTAGAGTTGACAATTCAATATAGTAATAATTATGGTTTTGATGACCTTTTTCGGAAATATGTTTTATTGTATCTGAGCTTTTTACTCATTAAAAATTTGAACAGCAAAAAATAAAGGATTATAAACAGTTAGAGTTCACAATTCAGTTAAGTAATATTTTTGGTTCGGGTGGAATTTTTCAGAAATGTTTTAGGTTGTATCTGAGCTTTTCGCTAAGTAACATTTGAACAGCAAGAAATAAAAGATTATAAACATTTAGAATAATAATTTTGGTTCTGGTGAAATTTTTCGAGAGGGTTTTTGGTTGTATCTGAGGTTTTCACTCATTAAAATTTGAACAGCAATAAATAAAGGATTATAGACATTTAGAGTTGACAATTCAGTTTAGTAATAATTTTGGTTCTGGTGAAATTTTTCAGAAATGTTTTTGGTTGTATCTGAGCTTTTCACTCATTAGAATTTGAACAGCAAAAAATAAAAGATTATAAACATTTGTAGTTAACAATTAAGTTTAGTAATAATTTTGGTTCTGATTACTTTTTTCGGGAATGTGTTTCGTTGTATTTGAGATTTTCACTCATTAAAATTTGAACAGCAAGAAATAAAAGATTATAAACATTAAGAGTTGACAATTCAGTTTAGTATTAATTTTGGTTCTGGTGAAATTTTTGGATGTACCTGAGCTTTTCGCTAAATAAAATTTGAACAGCAAGAAATAAAAGATTATAAACATTTAGAGTTGACAATTCAGTTTAATAACTATTTTGGTTCTGGTGACATTTTTCGGCAATATTTTTGGTTGTATCTGAGCTTTTCACTCATTATAATTTGAACAGCAAGAAATAAAAGATTATAAACATTTGGATTTGACCAGTCAGTTTAGTAATATTTTTGGTTCTGGTGAAATTTTCCAGAAATGTTTTTAATTGTATCTGAGCTTTTCACTCACTAAAATTTGAACAGCAGAAAATAAAAGATTATAAACATTTAGTTTAGTTGAGTAATTATAAAAATTTATGGACTTACCAGTATCATGTTAACTTTAACAAATATATTTCCCTAAAATAGTTGTGTATTGAAATACACCTTTGGAATAAAAATATATCTAAGATGAAGATTAAATGGCTTTTTGTAAGTATATATTAATTGAACTCGACCCGCTTGATATATCTCAAGACTATCGATTTTAAGACCTACTTGAGAGAAAAGCGTCAAGTTATCCAAGACATACTGTAGCTGTTGAAGTGTATACATATCCACTCAATCAAGTTTTCTACTTTTATTGTCGGCCTTTCCGAAGCAGGGGAGTAATTAATTTCACTTGCTTACATAAGTCTTCACCCCACAACTTGCTTTACTATATAAAAGTCTATATAGTACCTACATTCTGAGATTGCCAATGTTCATGAACCACGATTTTTTATATTGTCATCTCTAAGGTATTTACTTACAATTAGTAATAATAATTTCGAGATCTAAGGAAACAATTTTCAAATTGAACTACTCAACTTTATAACTACAGAAACTAAATTCAATGCTAAAAAATTCAAGTAATAATTTAATTTCAAATGTATTTATAGAAATAATAACTCAGGGTCATCTTTGAGATTCGAGACGAATGCAATAAATTATGAAAACGGGGGATGAATAATAAAATACAACACTTGAAGTGATTTGTCAAGAAATTGAGAAACTTATTTTCAGCTGTGAGACATTTCGTTTATTTGAAGTACTGTTAAAATGTAACGCTCTTAAGAGAATTAATTTTAAGTAGTAAACATTTTTATGAGTTCGGCATTCGTTTGAGATGAAAATCGTTGAAAATCATAATTGTCAAGAGGCATTTCACGCCGACTTACAATTTGGGATAAAAATACATTTCTCTTTATGTATATCTTCGCAACATCTTTCGCTACCTTCAGCCAAAGATTCAAGTGTTTATTTTTAATTTTATTTTTACGACCCGCTTCTACCCTATATTCTCTTCACCCTTTTCATTATAAAGAAGTTTATATTTAATTTTCCTGTTTAAATTTAGCCTTCTGTTTTTTTTCTATTGTAAAAAGGGACAAATTATTGGAAAAAATTAATAATAATAATAAATTATTGTTATTGTAAAATTGATTGCTTTGTTCAGACACAATATCCAAAATTACATAATGAGAAATTTAGTTGCAGTTCATTTAATTATCGTACATTCAATAACACCTATTATTTTTATAATATGATCAGTAAAAACTGTTGCAAAAAGGGGTATCGAGCGTCCATTGCAGTCCACGTATCGTATAATTTGTGCTCATATAGAAGCTTTTTGAATAAATAGGTCAACACACGTATATAGAGTTATAAAAAAAAACTTCTTAATATTTGTAGTGGCACTGAACAAATATTATCTCGGAATTTGAAAACAAAAATTAAAAACATGTGACATGAACGTTTACCTCTAAGTTAGAATGAATATTTAATTTAGGTCTTTTAATAATAACATATAGAAATCTAAATGAAGATAAAAAATCTTTTTCTGCTTCTTGGGTAAGGCAATCCAAGTCACGAATCTTGAGAGTAACTCTTCAATCTATCGAGTGCACCTTCTACATACTTTCAATGTGGAAAGTTTAATGACCTCTTGGATGAAATTGATCTTGATAGAGTCGCATCTCATTTGAATCAAGTGGTCACTTCTTGAGATGAGCTAGCTAGACTCTAACGCACATTTTATGTGCTTTGTGTTCGGGCATTAAGTCTAGAACCAAGAGAGCTATGTACAGAGGTGGAGAAGGAATTGATGCTTGCGGTAACGGTAGGAAGGTCTTCTTAACTTGTTAGACTGTTGAAGACATTGTTCTACGCAGATTAACACATGTTTAGAAAATTACGATAATTTTCGGTTCATGTCGAACAGATACTCGAAATTGCTTTTAATCTAAAACAAAAACAATTGTTCTGTATTTTTATAATATTGGAAAACTGTATACTTTTACGAAATGCCAGATGGAGAATGCAGAAGGATTACAGAAGCAAACAGATGTCGCATTAAAGCCGTAAATATGTCCGTGGTTGTCATCCGTTAAAAAAAATTGAACAACTATGCCCAAACTATGTAGACTTAAGTAAAACCTGTAAAGCTTACGAAAAAAATTCAGATAAAGATTATTAACAAAACTGTTTTTCTGTTACAGAATACAGATGTTATGAGAAGTCAGTGACGGAGGATCAAGCAACAGATGTTCCATCCTAAAAATTGAACTATTCAACAATGGCGAACTCATTCTTCAGGACATAGAGAACTTAATGAAGATTTTTTATGACCATGATGAAGGTAAACGATTTTCCAATTCTTTTTGAAGCTAAAAATTTGGGAAATTAGATTAAATGAGTATTTAGGAAATTCTCTAGATTTGAAATTTTCTAAATTACTATCCGTGAATTTTTTGTGTCGCTGATTAATAGTCCAGCCGAAAAATACAAACATTGACAAATATAGAAATAAAAACGTCGTGTTAAGAAGAGAAAGATGAAACAAATTTTACTTTTTAATTCACTGTAGTGAAATGAAAAAATTTCAATAAAAAATTATTGCTACATGATATCGAAAGAGCGTAAAAATATTATAATCCATTTTCTCACCTGGGCATTGTCTTTTCTCATTCGATGACATTCTCGAATATGCCCAGTTTCCTCGTCAATTGAAAGACGTCTTCTCTCTAGGAAGGTCATTAAAAGTTATTCGCTCGTAATTCTTTATCGACGCTGTACGATGGAATCGAGAGTTTATCTGGATTTCCTGTTTAAAATGCTATTTTATTGAAATTGTCGAACCCCTCGTTACTTATGTTCGATTTTCTGTCAACCGGAATCTGATTCAATTTATTACTCTCATGATATAGAAAGAAAAAAAAAGAAAAACATTATTTCAAATACTTATGCTATTTCTTCTCATGTTTTTTATTCATAACAATTTTTTTTTAACTTTTAACAGTTGATTTAGATATATTGAAATGATAATTTAATTCCTTACCGCTGAATGGCAGCTATTGCCTCAGAGGACAATAAAAATAAATCTTTCACAATGTTCGAAAAATACTGACGCCTAAGAGTGTGGTCTATAATCTATGATCTGTATTTAGCAGGTGCCTTGCGGCTAGAATTTTTTTAGGAACCCTTCTGTAATTTCGGTAGGACCTAGAAAATTATTCATTGGATTTACTTGACATTTTTTTGGGAACAATATAATAAATATCGATTTTTGGCAAATCCTGTTTGCCTTCTAATTCATCTGGGTCTTAATCATTTAAAATTAATGGACTATTAAAATATAGAATTGGAAAATTTTCAAAAAGGATTTTTTTATTCTTCAAAAAATCCTATTATTTTGAAAAGGGTTGTGTTTGTATTTTCCACTTGTAAACCGAGTGGCAAGGAGAGAGAGAGAGAGAGAGAGAGAAATTAACTTTTACACCGAGAGGAATGTCTTGGAATCCATGTCACGTTCCGTTTCAAATTGACTAATCCTATACTAAGCTTTCGCACACTGTAATCTTCCTTGTCTTAAAGTATATCTACCGAAACCTACCTTTCTAAATGTCTCTAGACGTCCTTTTATTTGAGTTTAAAGGAAAAAAAAATTCCTTCTCTTCTTTTGCCTGTATAAAACTTTTTGACTTGGTTAATCGAATAATACAATTTTACCGAAAGAAAAAAAAAATTGGACACTTTTTCTTTGAAAGCAATTACAAAAGTTAAAATTTATATTTCATAAATCAAAGTAAACTTATCTGGAAACTTTTCTTGTTGCTCAAAGCTACTGTTGAATTCAAGGGAACTCTTTATAACGTACCACGAAAGTATAGTACTTTATAAAAGGAGTTTGAATTTATTATAACTGGGGAAAAAATTGAAAATAAATAAATTGCGGTTTATTTTTTGCACTAACTGAAAATTGTATTTCAATTGTAAACTAACATTTTAATGTAGAACTTTCTTTTTTCTACTTTAATGTATACGCTAAAAATTTATTGTTATTATTGTTATTGTGTTTGAAAAATTTTATCAACATTATGCTACAAAAGCCATTAACTCCTTGCTCGAGATGTAAAGTGGTATCTTATAAACATTTTAAACTCATCCCTTAGGGTCCATTTTCCGCCACTTCGCACTGATGCTCACTTTGCAGTTGAAGGACGCTCACTTCCACTTAACGGACTCGATCCGTGTATTCGCATTTAAATTAATAATTTTCATGAATTACAAAAATCCCCTGCACTTCATGAGGGTTTTTTGAAAAATTTAACTCGCAACGCCTCAAAATGTAATGTTACATGAAAAATAGAAATGAAAAACTCTGTCATATACCTTTAGCATATTTTTTCTAGAGATATGGTAAAATTTTATGAGCAACAACTTTCAAGTTTACTTTTGAATTTTTTAACCACATAGACGACTAAATAAAAAATTCAATGATATGCAAGATAAGCTTTGCCTTTTTAGCATCCAGAAATCATTAATTACCGCAAGGATGTGGTTCTTCTGGTCGTCTAGAATCATAATTCCAAAATTCTTGGGAAGAATTTTTTTTAACAATATTAATGAAACCATTTTACATTACACCATTGAATCCTCTATATTCTAGGGCCTTATGATGAATCTTCTACATCTTTAGTAAGATTTACAAACTTAAATATAACTTGGATGTTCATTGCCATATCTAAATTGTTCACCAAAGCATTTCTGAAAATATATTCTGTGTGGGTTGTCTAGTTTTCTTAGTAGTAACTAAAAAACATGATGAAAAATCATTAACCTAATAAACTACGAACAGTTATGAATACATGATACTTTATTGTTTGCCAAGCTTTTGAAAGTTGTAAGTACTTGGAAAATTTCTTTGAAAGTAAATACAAATTTTAAGTACAAAGGGTCTGTTTTTCTTAGTGAATTTATTAGCAAATTACCTTTCATCGTTAAAATCTTGTAAAAGCAGAGATGCACCTCAACTTTCAAAGTAATTAAATCAATAAAGTATGTACGAAATAATTAGTAAATTTTATTTGAAAATAAATTCATTAACATTTTTTTTTTTTGCAAAATGAAATTTATATTCTAAAGAAAGTTTTTTGAGTAAGTTGAATATTTTTTATCTAACTTCTTAATTAACTGGATAAAAACTTACAAGTTTTCAATATCGACTGTAATTGTTTAAGACGTCAATACGCCCACACGGCTTATATTTCGATTATGATTCGAGAGGGGGGATTTTATTTCAAAATTCCGAATTTGGAGGGACCCTTTTTTTTATTCAAATACGAATATTTCTCAATTCCCTTGAAAATATTACACCAGCTCGGTATCTTTTCCTGAGGCCACACGCGTCATTTCATAAGCCCGTTTTCCATGTAGTAACACGATTTTTAAATTTTCTCCTCACTCTTCATTCGCGCATGTGGATGTACTTTCAAATAGGGACAGTCCCTTGGGCAAAATGCCATAAGGCCTTCCGGAAGAGGATGAACATTTTCATACAACTTGGTAATTATTTATTTAAGTTTCTAAAATAACTTGTCCTTTTAGTGGTTATTATTTTTTCACGTCGTAAATTGTAACCTGTCCGGGGCGGTTACCAGGACTCTTGGTGGGGGAAGCCCGGCCTTTCTACAACGTCCGTGCTCTCGATATGACTGACTTGTTCTTCTTTTGGTATCCGTATATCTCTCAAGGTCATCATAATTTTTTATATCACGATCCTTGACTTAATTTCGGGTATAGAAAATTTCTTGAATAAAATAAAAATTAATGAAAGAATCCTCTAATTCGATACAGTGATAATTCGGAATGATGAATTTTCACATAGGCATAGCAGACTGTACGTCGAGAAAACAATATATTCATTTATGATTTCGTCTCAATTTTCAGTTGGAAACTACTTGTTTCACAGATCCTTTGGTTTATATTCAACACCCTTCTCAATTTTCCTTCAGATCGATAAAGCAATGTTTCCAACTTTTCATAACGCCCAGTCGGACCCTCGTGAGTTGGGAATCTAATAAGGTAAATGTTGAGGAAAAAAGGTTCTGATAAAAGAAAATAACACCTACACTCAAATATGGATTACGTCTAATTAAAAGTAATATCCTGCGGAATTTCTTTTCAAGTGTAATTTAATAACCTGCAATATTTCTAGTTAAATTGCTATCATATAATGAATTCGATAGCTGGAGTAGAAATAAAAAAAAAACTAACATAACATTATTATTCTACCTCTATGGGTGAAAATTTCTTTTTAATTTTCTTCATCAGAAATTATATCATCGGTTGTTTTAAAAGCTTCAGTATTATTTCTGCCCGATAATGATTATATGGTAGCAACATTTTTAAGTACTGCACACATTAAACATAAGAAGAAGATTAAAATAATAGCACTTTTATTTTTCATTCCCTCTTTTTGAGTAAATAAAAATTTTCTATTTTTCAGATTGAAGAAACTAGAAACTAGAGAAGTTGGTTGGATCGAGAAGCGATGAAATGGCGCCATCGTCGTCGCGATCATTACCGCAGCAACGATTATTGCCACTTGATAATTACATGAACTCATTAAAAACGAAAGTATTGAGAATTGAGAATTCCTAGAAATAAAAAGAAAGAAATAAAGAAAATAATAGGAAGAAAAAAAAATCCAATTATCATGATGAACGTGACATTAAGTGAGGGTTTCAATACCACAAACTCCACAATCAACAACTGCCAAACGAACTTTTCGTTAACTTCACTAATAGCTCAAGTCATCTATTCAGGTGTTTGTATTGCTGGCCTTGTGGGCAACACAATGGTCATTTATGTTGTTGCTCGCTTTTCAAAAATGCAAACCGTCACCAATATTTATATTCTGAATTTAGCCGTAGCGGATGAGTGTTTCCTAATTGGAATTCCCTTTCTATTAACAACAATGTCAGTGGGTGCTTGGACATTTGGAACAGTAATGTGTAAAATTTACATGACATCAACTAGTATCAATCAATTCACCAGCAGTATTTTTATTTTCATCATGAGTGCTGACAGATATATTGCCGTATGTCATCCAATATCGTCGCCGCAATTTCGAACGCCCTTCATCTCAAGAATTGTGTCACTTGGCGCTTGGATAATGAGTGCACTATTCATGATACCAGTGTTTCTTTACGCAAATGCATTGCCCAGTGAGAATGGTTCACTTAGCTGCAATATTTATTGGCCTAACGAACACGGCGGTCAGACAACATTCACCATTTACACATTTCTCCTTGGTTACGCAATTCCATTGACACTTGTCTTGGTCTTTTATATTCTCGTCCTAAGGAAATTACAAACAGTAGGACCGCAAAATAGGTCCAACGATAGACGACGTTCAAATAGAAAAGTCACCATCATGGTACTAACAGTCATAGCGGCGTACATATTTTGTTGGGCACCATATTGGGTAACGCAAATGTCACTAATCTACACTGAACCCAATGAATGTCAATCGGAATTGACAATTACAATTTTCCTCATGGCCGGAGTATTCTCCTATTGTAACAGTGCTATGAATCCAATTCTCTATGCCTTTCTTAGTGATAATTTTCGAAAGAGTTTCGCCAAGGCCTGCACTTGTACCGCCAGTAAGGAGGTGAATGCAAATTTACATTTTGAAAACAGTGTCTTCCCGAGGAAGAATAAAGGGAATAATGAGAGACATCAAGCTGATCGTATGGTTGTATCGGCACAATCAAAGGATGATCTCGATGATAAAGAGGATGAACGAGGTTTATTAATTAGTAAAACATCAACCACAAATGTCACAATGACTTCGAGGACAAATATCACAATTAATAGTGGATCTCGAGAGCAGGATGAACAGGAGATTGTGGATAAGAATCTTCTGAAAAATGGTGCACAACACACTTTGCTGACGCAGGTCTAAAAGTTCTGATTTTCTTTTGTGCTTAAAATTAGGACATGATGTATCTTGTGTGTCATTAATCAGCAAAGAAAAGTTGAATGAACATTTTATTATATAGACATAATTTATATAAGATAGAGAGATTATAAGAGTTGTATGTTACAATGATTTGTGAGATTATTTGTGATCATATCAAGTAATTAATCTTGCAACGGACACTAAAAGGGTACAATTTCGAGAAAGTGAAATTAGATGGAATATAATATTTTAGACGCAGTATAATGAAAAAAAAAACCTACAAAGGTTTTAGTTTCTAATGGCCTAATTTTTAATATCTTAAGGGTCATTGTTACACGCAATGTTGGGTAGACTGTTATCGATAGGATCTCAATTCAACATCTGAGATATTATCACCACAATCATTTGGCTAATACATCATTTTTTAAATCAATTCCACAATTTCTATTGCCAAGCACAAATACACTAAAGAAGTCTTCTACTTATTTAAGGAATTTGATTTCATTCAAAGTGATTATAACATTAATTGACAGTTTGTGATTACGTAACTTGTATTTAGCTCAAGACTAGACTTCTTGCTTTTTATTTTGCCCCTCCAAGTGTTTTAAATTTTTTTCCAGTGTTGTACACAAACCAAAGAGTTGAGATTCTAAGGAGCTATAGAAAGATTTTAAAGAATTCGACTTTCCTTCCTATTGTCAGTAACTAAAAATATATTCCTTTGTACAGATCTTCCTAAAAACGAAAACTTAACGAAAAACCGTTTAATTCAGTTTTCCAAAAAGATTTCCTTATGTACAAAACTAAAAAGGTGGAAAGAATTTTACGTTCGCGAATATTTTTCCAGTGCAATTCTCTACTACTGAAAAAAAAATCTTTAAATTGTATACAAATAAAAATAGATTTTGCAGGTACTAAATTATTGTCTACAGTCTCCATATAGTTTATAATATTGTAGACAGAAATAGAACGATAAAGAATATAAATACTAGAATTATAAAAGAAAGTAGATGTTAAAATTCTACATCTATAAAATAATGGAAACTATTTTAACTGTTTTCGAAAGCGTAACTTATGTGTAAACGAAAAGAATCTTATTTATTGGGCCGTTTACATTTGTATAATAATAATTAACTGGTAAAGGCCTACGATACTTATTTGAGATTTATAAAAAATTTAAAAATATATTTATTGAATATTAGAATTATAAACACAATTATAAAACGTTTCCAAAAAAAAATAAAAGCCAGAATGTGAAATTTCGAATCTTTCAATAAAACATTCATAAGCGAATGTATAAAGTGTGAATTGTAATTTTTCAAACAAATGTAAAAACGCCTAAATAATTTACGTTTGTTTCAGATTGTACGAATGTTGAGAAAAAAAAATTTTTTTCCTAAAAAAAGAATGGACAGGGTTTGAATGTGTTTTTCCTTCTTCGACACTTGTTGCACACTCTTTAGTGACTTACATTATACATACTTTTACGTTTCATGTATATATATAAATTCTCAACATTACCTTCACGTAAAACCAAAAGAGACAATTTTGTAGTTACGAACATTTTTCACTTTAACTTTTTTTCTCCATTTTTTGTTAACAATTTTTTTGTTTTAAGCGTTTCTAGCATAAATCTTCTAGTTTGTGGAGAATAACCAAAGCAGCACATTCTGAATTTTAAATCGTATCCTTAAAAGTACTTTTAAACGACCACCACACGCTGATTTTCTTTTTTTTTAAAACTACAAATAAAAAGCTTATTTTCCATTATTACAAAAATTTGCGAATTACAAGAAAAAGAGACACTTTTTAATATAACAGTATTTGACACTATTTACTTTAGTATTTTGACTTTTAAAAAAGAAATTTTAATTTGAAAAATTATAAACTTAGTTTTCTTTTACTTATGAACATTTATAATTAAGTGCAATAAGTGTTGAAATATTATAGGATTAAAATTACGTCTAATGTTTTATATATAATGATAAAAATTGTTTGATTTTATCATTTAAAAGAGTGGCGCTGCTCAAATATAAATTTATGACCGAATGGATAAATCAGACTTCAATTAGCTTAATGCGCAAAGTAATGAATGATAAATTATTCAGAAACGTCTACTTCGAATCGTTCAATTTTACTCCAGACATATTTCAAAATTGGAAATTTCCTACTATATAAACTGAGAAAGTTTTCCATGATATCCTCTATTTTAAAAGTCATTTAAATATAATTTCTCCCGAAAAGAATTAAACGTTTATTTGAAAAATTGGATAAAGTTTGCTCATAGGAGAAAGCGAAATTAGAATTTAAGTAGCATTATTCTTTTTTTTTAAATTTACCTCAATGCTCTCGGCAAATTAAATTTATATTAAATTTTTGTTGGATAAAGAAAAACTTGTCCTTAACTAAATAAGTGGATTTTTATGAAAGTTGGTGTCTAGGAGTTTTTGGGGCGTTAATTGACTAATTTAAGGATCTTGACACTATTCAAAGTGGTTATAACTTTAATTGACAGTTTGTGATTATGTAATTTGTTTTTATCTTCTGGGTTTGAAAATCCTCAGGACTAATGTTTACCATACTTTGAGGTTCTCTTTGAGGAAATAAAAAATTCTGTTCCTCACACATGGCAGGATCCTTCTTTCTCCGTCTGTAACATATGATTAAAAAAATTAACTTCAATTTTTATATTTTAATATTTTACTATTGCGAGAATATTCATCATTATGAAAATGAAAATATATATTATATAAATAATAAGCGTCAAGTATAAAGACCAACCCGATAATAATATTACAGTGGCATTAAAGAGCTAGTGCACGATGAGGTGTTAATAAATTTACCGATGTGGTGATGCTCTAATATCTTCAATCACGTGTAACTTATCGATTTCCTCTGCCGCATTACCTTTACGTAAATTCTCCTTTCATATCCAATTTGTTCACCTAAAATTTCAATATCTTATCACCGGATAAAATAATCGATTAATTTCAGCGGTAATAACAAAAAATCCCCCCCTGTAATAATAATTTACCGATTTTCAGCAATATATTTATATGTACGAAATTTTGATTTTGAATTTTTTTAATTATTAAATTTTGAGAAAAAACATTTTTCCAATTTGTCAAATAAAATTTTACATCGCCAATTGCAAAGTTTTTTTTTGTCGCCTTTCACTGCAAGACGTTGAGTGTTAAAGTCCTGCGAGATAAAATTACTTCCGCATAAAGTCGAAAACTTTTACAATTAGTCACTAGTTTTAAATTTATGTGATTCCTCCTCTTATTTTTAAAGGTACTTTCTTAAAAGTTCATTCTGATCTTCCAAGTTTAGAAAATTCTCTATAATTGAACATAAAAAACTTTTTTCTTTATTGAGGTAGAAAAAGAAAATAGTTTTCCTATTGTTTACATTTTGCAATTTAGAATATGTTTAAAAAATTTATATTTTTTTAAATTTAAAAACATTCCTCTGGAATTGTAAATTTTGTTTTTAAAAGTTGAATACTGTTCTGGATATTATTAAAACTTTTACATATTCTATTTTTTTTAAAAAATGTTTTTCGTTTTTTCATTAAATAAATTACTATGAGGAAAGAATTTTTCAATTTAA
Organism: Leptopilina myrica (nomen nudum); assembly: GCA_032872475.1. Lineage (NCBI taxonomy): Eukaryota > Metazoa > Arthropoda > Insecta > Hymenoptera > Figitidae > Leptopilina > Leptopilina myrica (nomen nudum). The sequence goes on along the minus strand of CM065464.1, from coordinate 8,246,365 downwards.
AAATTTGTTTTTTTAAAAATAACTGAATGTATTCAAATATTGAGGGAAAAAATCCTGCAATCCATTAATTTTATATAGAAAAACTAACATTTCTCATCCCGCACTACATTGAAATGTTTCTATTGTTTTTTTTAACTATTCATTTTTTCTTCTATTTTTTTAAATGACCCCAATTAAAAATAACAAAATGAAAATATATTCCAAGAGAATATGTCTGTCAAAATGTATATTTCATGATTTCGAGGATCATAAAATAGTTAACGTTTGAGCGGATACGATCTTGAAATTCCGATTTCCGTAGGAACTGTACTTGGGTTTGTTACAGGTATGCGCTTAAGTATGTACGTGTGCACACACTCTAGTGCATACTACACAGTATGATGATCACTCTCGGTGAAAATTCCCTCACTATTAAGAACTTGAATGCAATTCTCTAAATTCTAGAAATTCTTTTCTAGACTTGACACCAGAGAAATCGAGACATCAAACATGTGTTTTTGCATACATTTTTTTTTATTTTCTGTAAACAAACAAGAAATCACTTATTTTAATTTTTTGTAACAAAAACAGTGGGGTTTTTTTTTCAAATTATGATTAGAGACCCCGTTATAGGGTTAAATTTAATCAATCATTCTTAACTAGAATATATTTATAAACAATTCTGGAGAAAAATTATTTCGATTCAAAGATAGACTGATAAAGTTAATTGATGTTGTTAGATAAAGTTAATTATAAATATTAAAAATAATAATATATGACTGTGACTGAACGTATATAAATATATTTAAGGAATTTTAAATATAAAAAAAATGGGCTAACGACTGTTATATTATCTACGACGTGTAAATTTATTGTATATATATATATTATAAAATACACAAGTAATTTATGCTTTAGAGAAACTATATATGTGTATAAATGTTAAAAAAGCGACCGAATATTTATTATAATACATTTAATGATAATCTATCAATTTTTATCAAAAAAAATTTCATACATTTTTGTCTCTTAATAATAATTTTCAAGAAAGTACAAGTTTTAGTAAAAAAAAGCGACCAATGGAGAAAATATTTAATTTTTTACTTCAAAAGAAATGTTTTGATTTTCAAATGTTAATCAAATTAAAAACGATCCTTAATTGTACAATTTTTTTTTTAATTTAGAATTTAGTGCGTGTATAGTTTCCCGTCAAAATAGAAAGAAGACTGATTTTAATAAGTTTTTAATTTTCAAACGCTTTTGTTTTTTTAATTAATGAAAGAGAAGAATGACAAACATTTAGAGAGAAAAAAAAGACGTATTTTAATTTAAAAAAAAGAAAATTATAAGGAATTAGATATTTTATTGATAAGTTGTATAATAATTTTAAATAATGTTATTTGTTTGTGGTTATAAATATATATAAAAAAGAACAGTGTATAGATGGAATAAAACCCTTATATACCTCTAAAAAAGATTGCATTTTCATTACACTTTATTGCATTAAAAATTTTAACGCTCCAAAGAATTTATTAATCCTATTTGATTATGAATTTAAAAATATTTATTTATTAAAACTTAAATTTATAAAATACAGTAAAAAATATTAATAAATATTTATTTACCATATATTCGATTTATAAATAAATTTACGAATATTTATATACTAAAATTTAAATTTCTGATTACTTCTTTGACTAAATATTACTATTCTAACATTTTTTTCATTTAATTAAATTTTATGTTTCAAAATACTTTTAGTTTGAATAAAATTTGTAAATCACAGAATTTACAAGTAAATTCTTAAAGAAATAGCTCAGAACTTCACCTTAGAAAAACTTTTTTACTGCTGTCTGACACTTGTCAAAGTAAAGTTGACAGAGATTTCACTGTGGCAGTTGGACTACTAGCGCCGTCTGAACGGAGACGCTTAGCAACCTCGCATGATTCGTGTAAGTTCGTGGATACTCGTATGGCGACGAATTTGGCATCTGTCTTTCATTCTATTTCTCTGCAACAAGAAATAAAATAAAAAAATAACCATATTATACATAAGAAAATAAATATAATAATTATACAGCATAAATTATTAACAAAATATGTTTTATAATAATAATAAATTTTTGACAAATTAAATGCCAAAAAAAAAATTTGATTGAAAATATAATTATTCCAAAGGTCCTTAGCCAATATTGTCAAATGTTTATCCTCATTTATTATTTACAGCCATCGCGAATAAGTTCTCGTATTACGACAACGATACATTGAATATGTCAAAAGCAGTTTGACAAAGTAATAAATTTTCCTATATATGACGTCAATTTAGATTGTATGTCATAGTAATAAATGGGTATTGTTTCCCAAATTTCCTCACAATAGCCATTGCATCCTGATAATGTTGTAGCATATTTTGCGGAGAACTTGTACATGACGAGAGGAAATATTTTTCCTGATGGTTCGATGAAAATCGAACAATATTAACCTGTTCCCCTATGCTATTGATAGTTTAAAACGAAAAACGTGTAATTATTTCTACCTATATATATAAAACCAATTTCAAATTATAACATTCCTGAATTTTGTTTTACTTAATTACTTACATTTTATCGTCATTTTGTTAAATTTATTATTTTCATTTTTACATTAGCTGATAAATTCATCTAAGAAGATTTTACTGTCTGTCACTATTGTGGTAATACATCTTTTTATTTTTTTCAATAAGCAAATATTTGGTTTTCATAAGAATATTCTTGAAAAATATTTTTTGCTCATGTATCACTGTCTCGTCTCAACGGTATTAAAATTTTTCAAATAAGATTTGCCTTACAATAAGTATACTTATCATAAGATATGATTCTAAAATACAATTTTCAGTTATTGTGAAAATTGATGTAACTTAATTGACCTTTTGTAAATTGTAACTAATATTCATTGCAGGTATCGATTCAAATGATAATTACATTTCACGCTCAATTTGTACATTGTTTTAAATCATTGCCCTTTTAATTTCCTCACTCATCATACGGTATGATTGAACAAATATGTTATAATCTCGTAGAGCAGTTTAAATCTGTTTAAAGTATTAAATTTATTACAATGAATAAACAGCTTTATTTTCTGCTCAATAATAAATCAAAATAATTTCATTTGTTCCAGCGTAACAAAACCTTTATTCACTTCACAGTAAATTTTAACCAATTATTTCGCAAAAAAAAAATCATCGCTAATTTTTAAAAATTAACTAAATTAAAAACATTTTGATAATTATAAATTTAACATTCAATAACTAAAAATAGAGTGCTTGAGTATATTTTAAAAATGAGATTCTCCTCTCTTCTTTGGCTGGAAAAATGAAATAATTATCGTATTGCAAAGGAGAGTTAAAATTTGATAATGATCATAGAATCTTCATTAGCTTTACATTGAAGATAAAAAAAACCGATCGTCAAGCTTGTGATAGAATAAATTTTTTATCTTCAGAGTAAAGTAAAGATGGTAACGAGAGCTATTTTCTATTCTCACTTCCCTTATACATACATATTTTGTATACCGGAAAGACTTCTCACGAGATTGAGAATGCAAATTTTCAACAAGAAGTAATAAGAGTAATTTATATAAATCTTGAGCTTTTCTCAGCTTTCAGCTCTTAAATAAAATTTACATAAATTAATATTAGCTTGTCATATATATATATATATATATATATGTGCCGGTTATATTGCACATATTAATGAAAATTTCAAAGCTGAAAATACAATTTTACAAGTTCGCACCCTCTTCATTAAGTTGCAAATGGAATGAAATAATTATTAATTAGAGTGTGTTCATTAAGTAAAAATGTTTTAAATTCAATCCCCTTCGCTCTTTCTTTCGCCTTTTAGACTTTAAGAAGTACTTTTTACGTGGAATTAAAATTTTACTGAATATCTCCTACTTACAAAAAAAGGTATGTTAAGAAAAAGGTAATATCCCACCGTTTCGTCAGGGGTTAATAATTTTAATTTAGAATTTTAGTCGTAAATTCTGACAGCTTGTCAAATGCAAAATTTAACAGTGGAAAAATTGAATATGCTGGAATTTTCTTTCTGTTAGAAGATTAAAGGAACATGAAAGAAATCAATGTTGAATTTTCGATTGAAATTAATTTATTGAATATAATTTTCTAAAAGGGATATGATTTTAGCAAGTAGGGTAAACGTACCAATTGTCGAGGGTGGTTCCTATTGTCGAGTAAACAATCTTCGAAATTTATTTAAACATTGTAGCACATTGTAAATGAAAAAAAGTGATAAATATTAATTTTCTTATGCATTATAAATGTGAAAAAAATTTATTAATACTATATCCACAAACAAATGAGACATTTAAGACAGTATTTTTTGGTTATTACCATGGTAACATGGACAAATGGGACACCCTCGGCAATTGGTACACTTACCCTATGTAATTTGAATGAAAAGTAGGCGATTGGAAAAATAAAGAATTGACATGGGAAATAATGTTGGGGCATTTAATGAGATAAAAATGTGTCTAAGGATCTCATGCCTCTAGGGTACAGAGAATTGAGAACAAATTTTTCAAAAATAAGTTAATTTTTATGAAAGTTGGTATCTAGGGGTTTTTGGGGGTGTTGTTTGACTAATTTATGGAACTTGATACCATTAGAAGTGGTTATAATTTTAATTGACAGTTTGTGATTATGTAACTTGTTTCTATTTTGTTGGTTTGATAATCCTGAGGACTAATTTGTACCATACTTTGAGGTATGGTATTCCTCTTTGAGAAAATATTCAATTTCTTTTCTTGTACCAGCCACGATCCTTTTTTTCTCCATCTGTAACATGTTATAAAAAAAATTAGTATATTTTCGTTATCACAGTAAAGATTGTTTTGTAATATACAAAATCCGTGTGTTTTTGACGACCACCTGTCAGAGGAATGTTATCGCTTATGTGTCAGAATGTATCTCTTGACGTTGAGCAAATTTTAATTACAATGGATAAGTTGTGACCTGATTAGAAAGTGACTGACTCGAGTAGTTAGTTGCATTAAAGTCTACGCAACTTGAGTTTCAAGCAGTCATAACTGGCGGCTCCGGTAGAATCCATAACAAGGGTCTCCAGTTATGACTACTTGAGATTCATCTTATCTTAACTTGAATGCTACTACTGGAATAACTTCTGTAGTTTCCAGTTGGGTCACATGTTGTGATAGTCATTTGCTCTCCGTTGGTGGTCAGTCTAGTGATACATTCCACAATAATTCGATATTCCACAATACCTCTGGCCTACAAATAATAACAGACCATAAATATCTGCTAATTCGATTAATTCCTAAATTAATTCTTAAGGGACTCGCTTTAGAAGAGAGGTCACTTATAAATACCATCCGCCTGGAACAGATTGAGTCTTCCCTTTCTCCCTACGAGGAGAATAGATTTATCTAGAGAGTTCTCGACATATCACAAAGCAACGTTTTCCATTCACCTCGGAAGTGAACGTTGGAAAAAGTGTCACATCAAAGTTGGGAGATTGATACATTTTTCAAACTATAAAAGAAAATTCTAAACTGACTTTAAATCGATATTAAATTTTATTTTCCCTATTCTTCGCCAAATTAGGAAAAATTTGATAAATTTTCTTTAAGTAAAAATTTTTTTTTTTTTTTCAAAAAAATTTTTTTAAATTGAATATTGAAGTTAATATACAATAAAATCTTCTTCTTTGCATCAAGACGAATCGATTGGTATATTTAAAGTATAAATTGTATGAGAGTTTATAGAGGTAATGACAATTAAAGCAAAAAAATTACCTTTTTTTATCAAAAATTTAGTTCTTTCATCAAAATTATATTCCGGTACAATAAGATTTTACTCATTTTTTTCAATAATCTTATCCGTTGCATTAAAACGGATCGATTGGTATATATAAAGTATATTTTTTATTTGAATTTATAGAATTAAAAGAAGTTGTTTGTTTTTGTTCAAATTGTCAGGAAAAAAGTGAAAAACACTTTAAAAATATAATGGTGAAAAGTTACCGAAATCTCAAATTTCAAAATTTAAAAATGTCGGCTTTTTGGAATAAGCACTGTAACTTTTTTTATTTTTGTCCTAGAAAAATGCGTCTAAAGAAGAAGTTGTTTGTTTTTGTTCAAATTGCCAGGAAAAAAGTGAAAAACACCTTAACAATCAAATGGTGAAAAGTTCCCGCAAACTCAAATTTCAAAATGAAAAAATTTCGGTGTTTTTGGAAAAAGGTCTGTAACTTTTTTAATTTTTGACCTAGAAAAATGCGTCTAAAGAAGAAGTTGTTTGTTTTTGTTCAAATTGCCAGGAAAAAAGTGAAAAACACCTTAAAAATAAAATGGTAAAAAATTACCGAAAACTCAAATTTCAAAATTTAAAAATGTCGGTCTTTTTGGAAAAAGGTCTGTAACTTTTTTAATTTTTGTCCTACAAAAATGTGTCCCGAGGTGAAGTTGTTTGTTTTTGTTCCAGTTGTCAGGAAAAAAAAGAAAAACACTTTCAAAATGAAATTGGAAAAAGTTACCAAAAAATGAAATTTCGAAATGCAAAAATGCCTGTTATTTTAGAAAAACCTTTGTAACTTTTTTAATTTTGGTCCTACAAAAATGTGTCCAGAGGTGAAGTTGTTTGTTTTTGTTCCAGTTGTCAGGAAAAAAAAGAAAAACACTTTCAAAATGAAATTGGAAAAAGTTACCAAAAAATGAAATTTCGAAATGCAAAAATGCCTGTTATTTTAGAAAAACCTTTGTAACTTTTTTAATTTTGGTCCTACAAAAATGTGTCCAGAGGTGAAGTTGTTTGTTTTTGTTCAAATTGCCAGGAAAAAAGTGAAAAACACTTTTAAAATAAAATGGTGAAAAGTTACCGAAAACTCAAATTTCAAAATGAAAAAATGTCGGTGTTTTTGGAAAAAGGTCTGTAACTTTTTTAATTTTTGTCCTAGAAAAATGCGTCTAAAGAAGAAGTTGTTTGTTTTTGTTCAAATTGTCAGGAAAAAAGTGAAAAACACTTTAAAAATAAAATGGTGAAAAGTTACCGAAAACTCAAATTTCAAAATTTAAAAATGTCGGTTTTTTTGGAATAAGCACTGTAACTTTTTTAATTTTTGTCCTAGAAAAATGCGTCTAAAGAAGAAGTTGTTTGTTTTTGTTCAAATTGCCAGGAAAAAAGTGAAAAACACCTTAAAAATAAAATGGTGAAAAGTTACCGAAAACTCAAATTTCAAAATGAAAAAATTTCGGTGTTTTTGGAAAAAGGTCTGTAACTTTTTTAATTTTTGTCCTAGAAAAATGCGTCTAAAGAAGAAGTTGTTTGTTTTTGTTCAAATTGTCAGGAAAAAAGTGAAAAACACTTTAAAAATAAAATGGTGAAAAGTTACCGAAAACTCAAATTTCAAAATGAAAAAATGCCTGTTATTTTAGAAAAACCTTTGTAACTTTTTTAATTTTTGTCCTACAAAAATGTGTCCAGAGGTGAAGTTGTTTGTTTTTGTTCCAGTTGTCAGGAAAAAGAAGAAAAACACTTTCAAAATGAAATTGGAAAAAGTTACCAAAAAATGAAATTTCGAAATGCAAAAATGCCTGTTATTTTAGAAAAACCTTTGTAACTTTTTTAATTTTGGTCCTACAAAAATGTGTCCACAGGTGAAGTTGTTTGTTTTTGTTCCAGTTGTCAGGAAAAAAAAGAAAAACACTTTCAAAATGAAATTGGAAAAAGTTACCGAAAACTGAAATTTCAAAATGAAAAAAATGTCTGTTATTTTAGAAAAACCTTTGTAACTTTTTTAATTTTTGACTGTAACTTTTTTAATTTTTGTCCTACAAAAATGTGTCCAGAGGTGAAGTTGTTTGTTTTTGTTCCAGTTGTCAGGAAAAAAAAGAAAAACACTTTCAAAATGAAATTGGAAAAAGTTACCAAAAAATGAAATTTCGAAATGCAAAAATGCCTGTTATTTTAGAAAAACCTTTGTAACTTTTTTAATTTTGGTCCTACAAAAATGTGTCCAGAGGTGAAGTTGTTTGTTTTTGTTCCAGTTGTCAGGAAAAAAAAGAAAAACACTTTCAAAATGAAATTGGAAAAAGTTACCAAAAAATGAAATTTTGAAATGCAAAAATGCCTGTTATTTTAGAAAAACCTTTGTAACTTTTTTAATTTTGGTCCTACAAAAATGTGTCCAGAGGTGAAGTTGTTTGTTTTTGTTCCAGTTGTCAGGAAAAAAAAGAAAAACACTTTCAAAATGAAATTGGAAAAAGTTTCCGAAAACTGATATTTCAAAATGAAAAAAATGTCTGTTATATTAGAAAAACCTTTGTAACTTTTTTAATTTTTGTCCTAGAAAAATGCGTCTAAAGAAGAAGTTGTTTGTTTTTGTTCAAATTGTCAGGAAAAAAGTGAAAAACACTTTAAAAATATAATGGTGAAAAGTTACCGAAATCTCAAATTTCAAAATTTAAAAATGTCGGTTTTTTTGGAATAAGCACTGTAACTTTTTTTATTTTTTGTAATATTTCTTGCCTCGTGTCTCGAGAAGCCGGTCGCGTCTGAACTATACACTAACCTAACCTTCAACTCTGCGGCGCGAGCGCATTTCCTGCCTGCTACAAAGTGGCGCGAAACTCATTCAAATTCAAAAATCAATTATCAAACGAAAACACAATGCGCAAAATATTCAAAGGAAACGAAATAACAATAATTTCGAATCCTGGTTATTAAATTCAATTTAAAGTTAATATTTTATTTTTCTAAAATCGGGATGGAATTAAAATGAACTTTACTGAATTCAATCTTCAAAATAATTACAAATAATGCGTTTTAGAGAAAGAAGAGCGTATTTTTACGAAAATTGAAGAGAAAATAGTCGCATAATTTATTATTTATCAAAGGAAAGAAAAAATTTTACGTCTCAAAATATTACGTCACTAAAGTTAATAAATAAACATAATTCATAACCTCAAACGCGTGAAATATTAAAATAAAATAAATAAATAAAAACTTTCAAAATCAATAAATGTCTTTTAAAACACGTTTGAAAAGAAAATTTTTTCCAAACAATAAAAGATTGAAACTTTTAATTCACTGAATCATACTTTCCACTTCGTTACTTCTATTTTTCTTTCCCCCCCCTTTTTTTTGCTTAATAAAACCATTAATTATTAGAGAAAGTCGAAAAAGCTTTTCCTCACTTTATTTGCGATCAATACCATTAGGATTATTTTTTTTTTTTGCAAATATTTATCATTCTTTCAAAATAAATATGGAGAGAAGTGTTGAGAGATCTTTTGAAGCAGAGAGCGCGCAGGAGAGTTGAAAACATGAAAAGATGCTCATTTTCTCAAGCATCTCACTTTTTTTTCTAGATGAATCGCTTTGCATGCGAAATGTGATGATGAGACCGGATCAAATAGTAAAGTGAGTATTGATTTGCAATTATGAATGCCTTCAAGAGTCAGCAAGTATTACGACTGCAGAACAAGTAAAATAAGTCAAAAAAAAAGAGAGACAGGAGAGAAAAAAAAGAAAGTAAAACATAAACGGAAACAGAAGTTGTAGAGGAAATAGAGGGAAAAAGTCAAAAAGAATAGAAGGAAAAAAGTACGCATAATTAATTAATGATACCTTTCCTCTGACATTAATTTCTAAGGATTAGCCTCCTCGGGAGTTCAATTAGGCGCCGAAGTGAAAACTATGTCTTTGGAAAATCGAATCATATATTCTTCTTTTGACTATTAGAAGCCATTTAATTGCGACAATTAGAAAAAAATTATACATAAATGAAAAGATAATGCTTCCAATAATCGTCTCTGATACTGTCTTTAATTTCCGTTTTTCTAAATTTCTTAAAATGAATCCTCAATTTTGGCCGAATTTTTAAAATTTATTAAAATCAATTCTCAATAGCGGCCGAATTTTTAAAATTTATTAAAATCAATCCCTAATTGTGGCCGTATTTTTAAAATTTATTAAAATCATTTCTAAATTGCGGCCGAATTTTTCAAATTTATTAAAATGAATTCTCAATTGCAGACGAATTTTTTAAATTTATTAAAATCAATTCTCAATAGCGGCCGAATTTTTTAAATTTATTAAAATCAATTGTCAATTGCAGCCGTTTTTTTAAAACTTATAAAAATCAATCGTCAATTGCAGCCGTTTTTTTAAATTGATTAAAATAATTCCTAAATTGCGGCCGAATTTTTAATATTTATTAAAATCAATCCTCAATTGCGGTCAAATTTTTAAAATTTATTAAAATGAATTCTCAGTTACTGCCGATTTTTTAAAACTTATAAAAATCAATCGTCAATTGCAGCGGTTTTTTTTAAATTGATTAAAATAATTCCTAAATTGCGGCCGAATTTTTAAAATTTATTAAAATGAATCCTCAATTGTGGCCGAATTTTTAAAATTTATTAAAATCAATCCCTAATTGTGGCAAAATTTTTTTAATTTATTAAAATCAATCCTCAATTGCCGTCGAATTTTTAAAATTTATTAAAATGAATTCTCAGTTACTGCCGATGTTTTAAAACTTATTAAAATCAATCGTCAATTGCAGACGTTTTTTTAAATTGATTAAAATAATTTCTAAATTGCGGCCGAATTTTTAATATTTATTAAAAGGAATCCTTAATTGCAGACGAATTTTTTAAATTTATTAAAATCACTCCTCAATTACTGCCGATTTTTTAAAACTTATTAAAATCAATTGTCAATCGCAGCCGAATTTTTTAAATTTATTAAAATGAATCCTCAATTGCGGACGTGTATTAAAAATTTATTAAAATTAATCCCTAATTGTGGCCGAATTTTTAAAATTTATTAAAATCACTCCTCAATTGCTGCCGAATTTTTAAAATTTATTAAAATGAATCCCTAATTGTGGCCGAATTTTTAAAATTTATTAAAATCACTCCTCAATTGCGGCCGAATTTTTAAAATTTATTAAAATCAATCCTCAATTGCGGCCGAATTTTAAAAATTTATTAAAATCAATCGTCAATTGCAGACGTTTTTTTAAATTGATTAAAATCATTCCTAAATTGCGGCCGAATTTTTCAAATTTTTTAAAATGAATCCTCAATTGCAGACGTGTTTTAAAAATTTATTAAAATCAATCCCTAATTGTGGCCGAATTTTTAAAATTTATTAAAATCAATCCTCAATTGCGGTAAATTTTTACAAAATTCATTTAAAACCAATTCTGAATTAGGAAAAATTTGCTAATTAAACTAAAATTTCATGTACTCTACATTTAAATATTTTAAACCTTTCCCTAAAGCTGTTTGAATAAAAAAAAATGTAAAATTTTTTTTTTTATGAACGTCATTAAGTGGATTTTATTTAAATCGCTAACGAGATATAAAATAATGCAATCAGCAATATAGCCATTGAAAATTACGCAGTAAGTATATGAATTATTAAGAAAAAAGAATTAATTTAAAATTAAATCTTCTTTTTATTTAACATTATTTTTTTTAAATAAAATAATGATGCATAAATTTACTCTTCAAACCCCCCATCCCCTTTCATTTTCCATAAAATAAAAGCAATTAAAAATCGTATCCACGAATTCTACATGTACAATAACTAAATATATAATAATCCTTTCAATAAAATTAAAAAGAATTCTTCGTTATGATTGTAATTAACGATTTTTTAAATAGTTGAAATTACAATATACTAATCGACACTAAGAATCTAGACGGTGGCTGTAGATTTAAAAAAAAAAAGAATTTACTCAAAAATAAATTAGAATCATACATAAAGTAAAATTATCTATTTAACTAATTTCATGAAAAATTAGGATCGGGTAAAATTTATTTATTTCTAAGTAGAAATTATTCGCAAAAATGTAAGTAAGGGAAAAAGTTTTTTAACGAAATTCATTAGAATTGTTTAAAAAATATTTTCAAAAAATAATATATTTGAGTGTAATTTTCAAAGTTCGAGAATTGCTTATTGTTTTCAAGAATCTTTAAAATCTTGAATAAAAGTTTCTCATTTTCCTGCTTTATCGACGAAAAGTGAATTCTAGTGCCATCTTACAGATTCTTTTTTATTCTCTATAAAAGAATATGATTCTACAGGTTCTCTTTTATAAAAATATTCTTATCATAATCAGGAAATAGAAGAGAGCAAAATATGTTCTTTCAAAAATTAATCATCCTTTGTAGTCTTCAAATTTTGACAGTTAAAAAAAATATCTAATTTTACCAATTTATACCAAATTTTGATAATTTACTAAAAAAAAAAAATTTTCCTTTTTTAGGAATATCTCTGCGAAAGAAACGGATACTGATATGTTTGAAAATAATCAATATATTGATAGGAAAGTTGTTGAGAATGTTGAATAAATTTTACATTATCGAAGATGTTGTATCAGATTATAATTTACTTTCTATAATAAAATTTATGTTCTGAACAAAAATGTAAAGAAATCCTATTTGTCAAGAGGATAAGAGAGTAAATTTACAATTTATACTTTGAAATTAATATCCTTTTAAAAAAGGGGGTAACACATCTTTTTTGAATCTGTTTTTCGTGAATTTTTTTAAGACACAGAAAAAAAGTAAAAAAAAAGTTGCACTTAGAACTTTTACTTTTAATTTTAATTTCCATCCAAAATTTTCATTTTCAATTTCACTTAAAAAATTGTTGGTTAAAATTTTTTTCTTTTTAAGTAAAAGTGAAAATTCTTTGGGTAAATGTTGGAAGTGAACATTTTTTTGCGTGAAATCCAAAAGGAAAAATTGTTTTTGGTCTACAAAAAAAAAACCTTGTAGACCTGTGTAACAAATCCCCCTTCAAAGCAATTGAGAAAAAAAAATTTTTTTTAATACTTTCTTTCTAATTTAAATTCTATTTTCCTATTCCCAAACTTCTAAAGGTACTAGAAAATGGTAGCGCATCGACAAATTTCTCTTTTACGTAATTTACAATTGCATCACGTATTTTCTGACGTACGAAAAACATTATCACAGCTGTTACAACGATTGTGGCACCGAATGCATATAATAGATATTTAATACTTATGTCCATTATTTAATTCGTTGTTGTATGTGAAATTCAATAAAAATCAGAAATATTTATGCTCTTATTATCTTGAATTTTTTGAAATCCGACTTCAGATTCTTAATCAGCGACCCCGAAAATTCACCTCTATTGTACTTTTTGATAAAAACTATAAGATAACCAAAAAAACATTCCCCTTATAAGATTGTATAAATACTTTCCTTGTGAATCAGATGATTTTTTAAAATTATTTATCTCCCCATACTGAATTTTGCAAATCTGACATGAAATTCATAAGCAGCGGGCCAAAAAACTCCCGTGTAACAAGTTTCAAGCGATTTCGGGTACATTTTAAAAATACCACCGCCATATTGAATCCGCCATTTTTAATTTTTTAAATCAAGCTCAAAATTCGTCATCTCAGGGAGCTAAGAAACACTTTTGTAGCAATTGTTAAAAATATTCAATTTTGCCTTATTGTAAAGATATTTTATTGTTTTGAATATCTTTTATAACTTTAATAATCAAATTTTTGTTCATATTACTTTTTAAAAAAAAACAAATTTAAATAAATTGTTCATTTCATTTACTTCAAGTAAGAACTTAATTAACAATTACTTTCCTTTTTAATTAATCTCTTTTTTCACTGAATTTATAGTTCTTTTTTCAGATTCATTCACATTACGTAGCCTTACTCAATATTGAATCGTCCCTCATTGGTGAAAAAAAAAATTGTCCATGTCACATAATGCGGGAGACAAAATACAACTAACTATATATGTATATATCGAATCTACAGAAAAGGTTACATCACCTTCTAAATATATCATCAATAAAATTTCAATCTAGACAAATCACTTTTACCTGTAGAATTTTTATTATGAATTCTCACTTTCTTTTGACAATTTTTTTTTTTTTTTTGCATGCAAGTATGGAGAAAATATTCGAGCTTAAATTAAAAAAATAAATATAACCAGAAAGGTAGAAGGATATTAATTATTTATTAAATATAAAATATTAAGAAAAGAATTTATTTTAATAATATAGAAAAATATAGTGTTTGCTTTAAGAAACAATTTTGTTTTTGGTTTCAAATTTGAACTATTAATAAGAGTAAAAACAATATTTAATTTTTTTCACCGTTTTCAGTTCATATAATTTTGACTGATAAATAATGGATATGTCAATCGTCTACATGGTGATCACTGGATTAATCATAGTAGTTGCTATGGTTTTGATATTTTGCATTTATTTTGACAAAATAAAAGCATTATTTAAGAAAAATAAGGATAATACACCTGAAACTAATGCAACTGCTTCATCAGTTACTACACAAGGTGGTTAATAATTTTAGTAAAATTATCGCAAATAGTTGAAAACATCCTCAATTCGTGTAGTTATACTCCGGAATTTTTCTACTTAAAAAATTAATTAATCAATAAATAATAAAACTAATAAATAATTAATACCATGACAATTAAATATAATTTTTTTTAATTAATTAATAAAAAAATATTATAAATAAATTAATTATTTTAAGAATACTAAACCGATAGTTCCTTTAAATTCGGTCTACGATCGTGAGTGAAAAAATAAAAAAAAAAATTTCATTTTAAGAGTAAAACTGATAAATAAATAAAAATAGGGTCAAAAAGAATTTCGAAAAAATATAGTAAAAAAAAACTGATCATGCGCCTTTCCTATTATTATATATGCAGAAGCAGTTCACGTTCTTCGTTTGAGAATGAAACGAAAGGGTTTTCAGTCTGTTCGCGCACGCCTTCGTTCACTGTTGTAGAATTTTCAAGTCACTCGCGCATTGATTAAAAGACACAATTTTAGAGTGCCGGGAAATTTTTTTTTTTCAAAAACAAAATCAGATATGAAACATTTTCATCAGGTGCCATAGAAGTGATAATAACCAATAGTTTCCAGTGAGGTAATGAATATTTTTCTTTGCTATATTTACAAATAATAATACTGTACTTTTATTTTGCTTTTTAAATAATTTCTTAGAAATTTGCTACTTAAAAAATTTTCAAAGAAAATAATTTTTTTTTGCTAGTAATTAACTATATTTTATTCCAATTATATTATTATATTTATAATTATATATATATATATATATATATAATTATATTTATTCCTATTATTAATTTGTTGATAATTCATTATTATTGTTAAATAAATTAATTTCTACACATTATAATAGTAAATAAATATATAAATTATTTTCAAATTATTTCAATGCATCAGTAATAAATAATCTATCACAAATCATTCTAAATAAGAATTATCAACAAATTTTTTCAATATGTAGTTAATAAAATAATTTGCAAAAACAACAAACAAACTTTTGGAAAAAAAATGAATTAATGTCACCCTAACGCATCCCTAGGACTTTATTTATTTTATTTAGAAAAATATATATATTTATATTTTAAATAAAATTTTATTTTAATATTTTTAATTTATTATTATGGAAATTTCGCATTTCTCTATTTTACGCAGGATATGCGTAGTCGAAATAATAACAAATCTCCCTTTAAGGTAATTCACAAAAAAAAAAAATTTTTATACTTTTCTCATAATTTAAATTCTATTTTGCTTTTATTTTCCAATTATGCCTTTAGCAGCTATTTATGTAAAGCTTTTCAGAATTTTTCAGCTTTTTGAATCATTAACCTCTAGAGAGCCAACAAATGTCCAACAAATTAGAATTTGAAAAGAAGCCTTGAAACATATCGTTTTAAAGTTTTCAGGGTCGCTGTATACGAGTATGGAAACAAAATTTCAAAATCCAAAATGGCGGACGACTTTTTGAAAAAATAATCCAATTCACTTGTTACTGGGGGTTTTTAACGTCGTTGAATGTAAATTTGCAAACAGAATTTCAAAATTCAAAATGGCGGATCCAAACTTTTTTGTAATGCAGAACTACTAAAATCTGGGCAAATTTACCAGTCCTCTAAGTCTATATGAAAAATACTACCACAGCTGTTATTATGATTAGGAGAATGAATGGAGGTATTAGAAAGAAAATATTTACTTCCATTATTTAATTGGTTGTTATATGTGGTATTAAATAGAAATCAAAAATATTTATACTCTTATTAATATTTTACATTTGAATAAGTCAACTTTATTTTATGCTAGTTCTTCAATAATTGAGATATTTGAAAAGAATTATTATTGTAAGAAGTAGAAAAACTAGAAGTTTTCTATAATAGAATTCGTGATAAATAAGTTTTGCTTCTCCTTCAAACAAATTTTACTTTTTTTAAAAAATTTTAATATTTTTACCTCGAGAGATATAAATTTTATTAAAAGCCGAGTATATTTTTTCAGGCATGAATAAAATTAAAGAAATTATAAATAAATATATAAATAATTTATTAATAAATTAACTAATAATAAGCATTGGTAAATTAATTAAAATTGCTTATTTTAATGTATTAAACTTTGGGAGTAATAACAGAAAAGATTGTTAATACTACATAACCTTAATAACTTTGACGTTAGGTAGCGGTACGGATTACTACTTTTCCAATTAAAACTTTAAAAAGTAAAGACTTTAAAATTTTTACAAGTAATATTCACAATATATTGAATGTAAAAAGTAATACAAAATTTAATGCAAAATTACAATGACGATTTAAAAATTAAAATTCTTAAAGCAACTTTTAAAAGTGAATACTGTAATAATGATTACTATTAGTAAATTCCACTGACAGAAATAGTAACATTTACTTCATGCGAACAATGAATAATAATTTTTTAATATAAAACTATAATTATTACTATTCCATAAAAATTTTTAACTCGCCATATTGGATCCGCCATTTTGAATTTTGCAAATCTGACATGAAATTCATAATCAGCGGGCCGAAAAACTCCCGTGTAACAAGTTTCAAGCGATTTCGGGTACATTTTAAAAATACCACCGCCATATTGAATCCGCCATTTTTAATTTTTTAAATCAAGCTCAAAATTCGTCATCTCGGGGAGCTTAGAAACCCTTTTGTAGCAATTGTTAAAAATATTCAATTTTGCCTTATTGTAAAGATATTTTATTGTTTTGAATATCTTTTATAACTTTAATAATCAAATTTTTGTTCATATTACTTTTAAAAAAAAAACAAATTTAAATAAATTGTTCATTTCATTTACTTCAAGTAAGAACTTAATTAACAATTACTTTCCTTTTTAATTAATCTCTTTTTTCACTGAATTTATAGTTCTTTTTTCAGATTCATTCACATTACGTAGCCTTACTCAATATTGAATCGTCCCTCATTGGTGAAAAAAAAAATTGTCCATGTCACATAATGCGGGAGACAAAATACAACTAACTATATATGTATATATCGAGTCTACAGAAAAGGTTACATCACCTTCTAAATATATCATCAATAAAATTTCAATCTAGACAAATCACTTTTACCTGTAGAATTTTTATTATGAATTCTCACTTTCTTTTGACAATTTTTTTTTTTTTTTTTGCATGCAAGTATGGAGAAAATATTATTCGAGCTTAAATTAAAAAAATAAAATAAATATAACCAGAAAGGTAGAGGGATATGAATTATTTATCAAATTAAATAAATATTAAGAAATTATTTATGTTAAAAATAAATAAATTTATAATAATTACATGTATTTTAAAAATGCAAATTCACACTCAAATGTTTGAATCAAACGGATTGCAGAACAATGATTTTATTTTAATAGTATATAGAGAAATAGTGTTTGTTTCATGAAACAATTTTGTTTTTGGTTTCAAATTTTAACTATTAATAAGAGTAAACATAAACATTAATATTTCGCACACTTTTCAGTTTCTACATATATTAAACTGGTAAATAATGTCGATTCCAGTCCTCTACGTACTAATCGTTGCAATAGTCTTAGTACTGGGTACAGCTTTAGCAGTATACTTTTCTTATGACATAATAAACAATCTTTTTAAGAAAGATAAAAAGGGTACAGATGCAACCTCTTCAGATAATGGAGGTACTTCTTCACCTGGGTCACCTCCTGGAAATTCTGTAAGCTCAAATTCTGATGGTACAGGTTCCCAATCAACTCCTACCGGATAATGATTTATATCAATTTTAGTGAAATTATCGCAAATAGTTTAAAACATCCTCAAATTAAAATTAAAAAAAAAAAAAATTTTTTTTGTTATTACATTTGTAGATAGATATTTATTAAGTTCTTCGTTACTAATCTATAAAATATGTAATCATGTTATTCAACAAATTTTACCGTGATTTTATGACTTTTAAAACATTTATTAATAAATAAATAACTAATAAAAATAATAAATAATTAATACCATGACAATGAAATACAATTTCTTCTATTCTTAAAAATACTAAAACCAAACGCACCCACTTCTATTTTAATATATCTTTACTAAATTTAACAGTATTTTTTTTAAATTTTGAATTACAATAATATAAGTAAAAATCAATCCTTTATAAATAAAAAGAAACTTTTTTTTCTTTTTTCTTTTATTCACCTCGTGTTTGTCACTTGTTTTACTTTTAATATATACTTCTGTAATTTTTCAACACTCTTTGACATATGAATAGAGAAAATGAACCAATAGTTCCTTTAAATTCGGTCTACGATCGTGAGTAAGAAAATTTTTTTAAAATTTCATTTTAAGAGTAAAACTGATAAATAAATAAAAATAGGGTCAAAAAGAATTTCGAAAAAATATAGTAAAAAAAAAACTGATCATGCGCCTTTCCTATTATTATATATCCAGAAGCGGTTCACGTTCTTCGTTTGAGAATGAAACGAAAGCGTTGTCAGTCTGTTCGCGCACGCCTTCATTCACTGTTGTAGAATTTTCGAGTCACTCGCGCATTGATTAGAAGACACAATTTTAGAGTGCCGGGAAATTTTTTTTTTTTTCAAAAACAAATGACAACTCAAAAAACAAAATCAGATATGAAACATTTTCATCAGGTGCCATAGTAGTGATAATAACCAATAGTTTCCAGTGAGGTAATAAATATTTTTCTTCGCTATTTACAAATAATATTTTTCTTTAATTTTGAAAAAATAAAAGGAATTTCGAAAAAATTTCTTACATACAAAAGTTTAATTCTTTAAAAATTGGCAAAGAAATTAAAAATTTTTTCCTTTTGTGTTTTAATTGGCTATATTTTATTCAAATTATTAATTTATTGACAAATAGTTGTATTTAAATAAATTCATTATTGCAAATTATTGTAAATAAATTATTTATTACAAGTTATTGGAAATAAATTAATTTATTAAAAATTATTGTGAATAAAAATTATTCCCAAGTTTTTTCAATACATAGTAATAATGGAAAATGAACAAACTTTTAGAAAAAAGATATTCGCAGAAAGTTTGAAATTCAAGTAAAACTTATTTTTGCGACGAAAAGAAATTTTTTTTTCAATTTGCAAAAAAAGATTATGTTTAGATATTATGGGTAATTCAATCTGAAAAAAAGTAAAAATTTATAAAACTATTATTTTAGATAAACTGTAAGAAATTTAAAAAAAATTCATTGTAGGGGGTAACCACTCTTAAAATAAATTTTAAAAAATGAATCCCTTTTCAGGAGGTTAATTAAAAAAATTCATTCTAAGGGGGTTAAAAAATTAACCCCCCTTCCAAGTTTAGATCGATAAGGATAATTCAATCCGAAGGAAGGTAAAAATTTATAAAATTATCATAAACTACTATATAAATAATATAAATAACATTTTTATAAATTATCATAAATATTGAATGTCTATTCGTAAATTAATGTCTTATGGGGGGAAAATATTTTCATTATATATATTTTTTTTAACACACGAACACGTTTGCAAGTAACTTTGAAATTAAGAAAAGTTGGATTTCAAAAGAAGAATCGTCGCCAAATAAAAGTTTCTTGAAGTACTATAAAGAAACTTTTGCAATAGCAGCCTTATGTTGGGGGGATTTTCGCGATGAACGGGAATCTCGTGGATAGAATTGCCAATGCGCTTTGAAATTCGCAAAGTAAAACGTGCACATTCCTTTGCAACTTGACGATATATATTAAGCGTAATGGAGCAATTTAATTAGAGTAAAGCGAAGAGTCTTTTATGAACTGCATTTTTATAAATAAAGCCCAATAACGACTCTTAACAATAATTTCAACTAAAAAAAAAAACAATTACAGAATTTATCCTCAGCAAAAATACATTCCACTATAAACAAATTTTTTTCTATATGGTATTTTTAAATTAATTTGTTTTCACAAAAACTAAAAAATTATGTTTAAAACTAGATCCTGTTTTACGGGTACCCCAAAAGTCAAGATTTCGTAAAATTAGTAAAAGTCCATTTTCGACCAATACTAATAATACCTTCTCATCAGATGAAAATGTAAAAATCACTTTAGTGAAAGTTAATTAAAATGCTAATTTTGAAAACACATTTTTATATACAGCTTAACTGTTTTTAATAATATGGTTACTAATTTTTTTTCTCCTTCATTTTTTATTGTTGAAATGAAAAGAAAATTTTTCTAGTTCTTATATTACTACGGTTAATGATGACACTGAGGTTCAAAGAAACACTCAAATAAAAAGGAGTCCATATAAAAGAAAATAGAGCTCCTCGGCACTCTTGCACTGTGCACGCATTACGTGACCAACTTATTCTTAGCGGAAAGGACCTCGGCGTTTGTACTTTATTGCGATAACGTAAAAAAAAAAGAGGGTAAAGAAAAAAGCTTGAAACTGAGGAAATGAGATAATCTCAACTTTAAGCTTGACAAAGTGTTTGATTAAAAGTTTCATAAAAGCGTACGCTTTTATATTGCCAGCTATATGTAAACGGAATGTGCAATTGAAAACAATATTTTCACTTCATAATCGGAAGCTAAGTTATTCGTCAATATATTTCTGACAGTCAGACTCAAGACTTGTAGCCAGTGACCCAGAAAACACCTAGGTACCAAGTTTCATATAAATTCAACTATTTCTTAAAAAATCTGTCCGCCATTTTGAATTTTGAAAATCTGACTAGGTTCGTAATTCGGTATTTGTACAAGAAACAAAATTTTACATTTGCTCAAACAGAATTTCAATGTAAAATCATGGTAAACATTAGTTGTCCTAAAGAAATCGAACAAGTTACGTAATCACAAACTGTCAATTAATGAAATAACCGCTTGTAATTGAATTAAATTTTCTTAAATCAACAACACTCAAAAACCCCTAGTTAACAAGTTTTGGAAAAATTCAACTTATCTTAAAGATTGTCCGCCATATTGAATATTGAAAATCTGACTTCAGGTTCGTAATTAGTACATCCTGGAACCTCCGAGTAAAAGTTCATCTTGGTTTCATGTTCAGCGTTGAAAACTATAGACTTGTAAGTAGCGCAAGATACATTTTTGTGTTTAATATTATGAAAAGAATTTTTTTTATTATCCATTTTGATCACGCGTCAGCTATTTATGACATTTCTTCCCTAATAGACAAGTGATATTGATGAAATGAGGTCGCGCGCGAAGTGAAGCATATATTTATAATTAATAAATTTTTTAAGTGGGGATTTCAATTTATAATTTTTATTAAATGACTGATTTTGTAATCACTACTCTTTTTTTTAACATAATTAAAATTGATACAAATTTTATCACTACAACATTTTTTATAATTTTTTCAAGAACCACAACTTGTCAGTGAGGATGAGTCTATAATCAACTTCTTTACGGAGAACACAAAGGTGAAAAGTTCACTGAGAACCATAGGGTATTTAGGGAACTTTTTATAATTTTCAATAATTGAATTGAACTTTTATTAATTAATAATCTATCAACATTATCCTGTAATCTTGACGAAATTTGTAAATCGTGGACTATTCTGTTAAATGGGTTAGACGTAAAGCAATATTTAATGTTATTGGACAAATGTATTCTGTTAGTTCTGCTGAAAAGGAACTATTTCATTTTTAATTCATGTTAATGACAGTTGAAGATGCTACAAGTATTAAGAACATTTAAGGATGCTACAAGTATTAATAACAGTTAAGGATGCTACAAGTATTAAGAACATTTAAGGATGCTACAAGTATTAAGAACATTTAAGGATGCTACAAGTATTAAGAACATTTAAGGATGCTACAAGTATTAAGAACATTTAAGGATGCTACAAGTATTAAGAACATTTAAGGATGCTACAAGTATTAAGAACAGTTAAGGATGCTACAACATCCCAGACAATTGGGATTACAAGTTACTTAACATTTTTTCAATCTAAAAAGAAGAGTCAAGAAAGATGCCACAACAATTTCTGCATTTATTGACACGTATTTTAATGTATCCTAATCCACATCATATATATATATAATAAAATCCAAATAAACTATGCCTGATGTCTTAATATTGCTACAGAATCTAAAAAACATCCAAATTGCTCTTTATATAAGAAAAAATACATCGCTAAAATAAATACTAATCCTTAAGGACATAAAGAATATTATCACAAGAACGAAAAATAAATGTAAGATCAGCAAAGGCACAGTCGTGTCAACAAGACTCCAAGAATATTTACCCACGAATTCTAAGTTCCTGTCACAGAAGGGGAAAAATTCAGTCCAACAGAGTGGAACACTAAATTATTAAAAAAAAATTTAATCTTCCAATAAAAAAGATGACAAACATGTCAAATGATTCTCAATACATCCACTTGCTCGATGACTACATTAATTTATTAGACAAATATAAAGAGATAATGGAATATTCTCTGCAATTGTACAACAATTGGTTTCAATGTAAAACAGAATTGATATTACTTAAAGAATCCAATGATTCTCTAACAAAAACAACTCCACTGCCAAATTTACAAAAAAAACATTAATTAGAAACACAAAAAATGCATCCAGTTCAAGTGAAAACTTGAATTTACTCTCAAAATAAATTTCCAAAGTTGCAATTCTGCTTTCCAATGAGAGAACTTATTGGAAAATAAGTTCTAAATCTTTTCCTTAAAAACAGACTAAAAAAGAAATGTGATCGAGTTTGACACATCATCATGGATTGGCGGAATTATTCTTTTTTCAATTATATACGTCGTAGTTGCTGTATTTTTTATAAGATCATCTATGAAATAAAAACATGCAATGAAACACAAAAACAGAATCTAACTAAAGATTGAGCAAAGAAATATGCAACGAAAGAAATTAAAAGACAAGAAAAGGGGCTGCTATTTAAATTTAATAGTAAGAAAAAAGAAAAATATTAAACCTTTAAATAACAATTTTAAATATAGTGAACAAAAAAAATTATGGAATTTGATAAAGAAACTTTGTTTTGGATGTCTGGAATATTAGTAATGATTATCACCATCATTACTGTAATTCTGATAACAGTATTTTGGAAATAAAAATATACAAGTTTATAAATCGAGACTAAACATAACATTAAAGAAACCGTATGTGATGAAAAAAAAAACGAAAACTTCTAAAGGAAACAATTTTTTTTCCTCCCATTTCTAGCGCATTTTTTTCCAATATGAATTTCTGTTTTGTCAAAAGATCTAACTCATAGTTGTCAATAATTTTTAGCTGATTTCAAAATATAAATACTGTATTCAGTATGCTGCTGTTTGAATCTAAAAATTCTTCTATAATAAGAGAAAACAAAAAACTCAATTTTTTACTAGCAATTGCGAATATTAAACAGAAAAAGTTATGGAAATGGATTCATCACTATGGCTTCTCATTGCAGCAATTGTTGTAGCTATTGTCACCGCTGTTACTGTAATTTGCATAATGGTATTTTGGAAATAAAAATATGAATTTTACTTAAAAAAAAAGAAACATAATTAAAGATTAAACGAAAGGCAATTGTGTTGCAAGAAATTAAAAGTCTTCAAATCACAAAAAATGTAAAAAAAAAAATTTTTTTTTTCTTTCGTTATGGAAAGAAGAATGTGAATAAAAATTGGCAAAAAAGTTAATCTAGACGTCAGTCATACAATAGTTGAAAAGCTGAAGTTTTATTCTTTTTGGGGAGGTTATACGAAAAAAAATTAAATTTTTTGAATACAAGTGGTTGTAATATATGGGAATTTCAAGATATTTAAAGAAATATCATTATGAAAAACAAATTCCTAAAAAAAAGGTGTCAGACCATGTTTCGGCTAATTCTTATTTGTTTTTTGCCCGTACAATATGCTAAGTGTTGCAAACATAATACTAAAGACTATTAGGTCCACAGATAGGATCCAAAATCGTGTTTCAGCAGACAAGTTCGGCATTTTTCTTTTAACTTTATGGACATTTAAAAAAAGTGAATAATTGAATATTTGTTTTTTCTTATTAAGATGAATTACTATAGCATAATCAATAGAGTATTTCAAAATTAAAATAAAAAATTTATTGTTTCATCGACGAAAAGTTTTGTGACTAAGGTTAGTTCATAATTTCACTTGTAGACAGTTCTCGTATTTATTAAATATAAATTTTTTTCATTAAATATTATTTTCCCCTCCAAAAAGGGGTCCATATTTATTGAAATTTCCTTTCCCTAGGGACTCGATTTTTAAAAAATTATTAATAAGAAAGAAACATAAAATCATATAGAAATTAACATTTTTCAAAGAACAATGGAAGAAATGGATTCAAAAACGACAGATATTTCAACAATGATGATGATAGTTGCCTTTACGAGTTTTTGCACTGCTTGTTTAGTGTATTATTTTTATAATAATTTACAAAATTTTGTCAATAATCATATTCCTGAAGCAATACGCAAGGCTCTTTCTATTTAATCTTGCCGAAGTTCACAAAGAACGTTCGAAACATAATGAATCGTTTTAAATTATAAAATTGAAAGTTTTTTAAAAATAAATTTTTTTTCCTTCATTTAGAAGGATGGTTTAATCTTTTATTTCTTGCTGTTCGTGTTATTGTTGGGGAAAAACACCACCACCACAATACTACATTTTCAAAAAAATTTCATCAGAACAAAAATTATTACTAAATTGAACTTCAAAATCTAAATGTCTATAATCTTCTATTTCTTGCTGTTCAAATTTTCATAACTGAAAAGCCCCGCTACTACGTTATTAAATTCCCAAGAAATTTCTCCAAAAACCAAAAATTATAACTAAACTAAACTTTAAACTCTTAATGTTTATAATCTTCTATTTCTTCCTGTTCAAATTTCTCTAAGTAAAAGACCCGCTACTACGTTACTACATTCCCAAGTTTTTGTGATACTTGTTTAGTGCATTATTTTTGATAATAATTTACAAAATTTTGTCACTAAATATATTACTGAAAACATACGCAATACTCTTGTCGAAGTGCACGAAGAACGTTGGAAACAGAATAAATCGATTTAAATTATAAAATTGAAAGTCTTAAAAAATAATTTTTTTTCCTTTTAATTAGAAGGATGTTTTAACTGACTCTTTTTGTTGATAATGGAGAAGAGGTTAAGAAACAGAAATACATGGTACCATTGAAGAATTATGGCAACTTTAATCTATGAAGTAATGCAGAGATTAGTTAAAAGCTTCTTTTTGTTGAATTTCTGATCTAGTAATTAACGTTAAATAAATGCATTTTAATAATTTTCTTGTGATCAAAAAAAATTTTATTTTTTAAAATGTTTTCTTATTTTAATTTTATTTCTTTTTCTCTGCAAGTTTGAGTGCTACGTGCCATTTCTCTGGTACGATTTTTTTTCCACCTTCAACTATTTTCGCATGATATTTATATGATAAATAAATTGATACTAGATTTGCAGTTAATAAGAAAACTATATCTTCAGGAGAATCAAACATTCTTTACTTTTATTGAAGTATAAAAACTTCAGAAATTGTTGGACTGATTTAATGTTATTTTAACTCTTATTAATAGACTAAGGAATAGTATTAACAGTCGATTAAAAATCATTGAATTTTGCAGTACAGATTTTTGACTAGAATTTGTGAGTAAATAAAATTTTTTTTAAAATTTGATCTGCACAATTGAAAAATTTCATTCATTAGAAGTATTACATTGTTTTTGAAAAATAGGTCAATTTTAGAATAACCTAGTTATAACAGATCCTAAGTATAACTATCCAGCAAACCGCATTAACAGATAAAAATCTAAATAGAGTTCAGTACGTATATATATAAGCAAATTAAACTATTTCTCTTCGTGTTGTAATAAACTCGACATAACAAGAATTTTTAAATGTGTTACTGCCTGAGGAATATCGGCCTCCTTTTATGTCGCAATAAATGTAAATCAGCGTGAAATATCACTTCATACAGAAACAACAGTCAGGCTCCGGGTGATATTCTTCTTAAATTCTACTCCAACGGTAACGCGATTTGATCGACAACAATTTCCCTCATTACTCAATACCTTCATTTGTAACATACAAATAAAACATCTTTTTCACCTCATAATTCTACAACAAGATTTTCTAAACTTTATAACAAGTACTAAAATGTTATAAAATAGCATTTAATTTAACATCAAATAAAAGTTTATAAAAAAAATAGTTAAAAATAACATTTACTTTATAAACTCTCTCTCTCTCACCGCTTTCGAAATGTGAAACTTTTTTAATACATCCAACGATGACAGAATGACAGTTAATCGTTCGCCAAAAAAGAAAATCCTGCCGCGGGTCCTCTATTTTTTTTTCTTTTACTTCTTCGAAGATCTGATAATATATTTTATTGTCTTTAGGACCAAAATTATATCCGACTCTTAAAGCCTAAAAATTATTTGATTCAAAGCACTAAAGAAATTTAAGGGACTAAAGCCCAATAAAAAATAAATTCCACCCAATAAATCTCATATAGCAGACGTTAATTAAAATAGTGAAGGAGCTTCACGTTTCTTTCAAGCTTAAATCTAATGAGCGAAGATTATTCATCTTTCAGGATTGACTGCAAATTTTCCAGTACCCTAAAGATTAATAAATATCGTGATAATTTTTTTCTCTCAATTTTTCTATCTACTTTAAAATAAAAAGTGAACTTAAAAAATACAATCCGATAAAACTTTTCATTTATCTTGAATGAGGTATTACGTATGTTTCTATAACTTGTGGATATTTGCCGTTTTTCCTTGACCGGTCTTTCATTCTTTAAAAGACATTTAAGATTTATCGAGGCCTACTTGAAAATTTATTAATGCTGTACACGAACTTCAAGATTCTCACGTTCATCGTTATTCTTCAGGAGCAAAAAAGCCCTTCATTACGCGGAGTTGTCTCACGTGAGAAAGAAGAGAAAGGTGACGAACTTGCGTGGCCGTCTATAATTGAACAAAGTTTTATTAAAATAGGTTACCATATATATGTGAATATTACAATTTAACTATCTATTAATTTTTCTATATTTATCTCCTAAAGAGACTAAAAAAGTCTAAATACACAAGCGGAAGAAAAAAGTCATCAAATTTGTCTACTACTACTTAAAGTAAATCGAGTGAGAGTGGAAAAGTGTATCACAAACCTCTCCATAGGAGATCGATTATTATTGATGTCCCGTGGTCTTTACCGGTTTTCTTCATTACACTTAAGTTCCCTCTAGTATACAATCAAGAAAATTTTGACTTTCCGGTAAAATCCATTTATAAAAATCAGATTCCCCTTTTATGGTGTGACAAATAATTACTTACTCTGAATGATATAATGATACACTCATAAAAGGTAACGCTCTAATTCCACTTTTTCCCATGTCTTTGGAGTTTATTCTCATTTCATTAGGTAAAATAAAATGTACGAATTTAAAAAAAATTTGATGTTTACAAACAAAAAGATTGTAATCAAAACGTAGACTTCAAAATAAACCCAAACTTTTTGCTCTCAATTGGAACATTGTTGGAATTTTAAATTTATTGTCACGTGAGTGAACAACACCGAACGCCATTAACTATTGCTTTGAAAATGGATATTACGTCAAAGCTAGCTACACTTAAACATTATTGATGTAACAGGCTCAAATATACCAAACACCCATATATGAATTTTTAATAGATTTTCAAAAATTTAGAACAATCATTTTTCTGCAATAACTGCTTAAATAATTGTTATCGTGTAATAATTTTTTTTACACTGGAGAGTAGTTAATTTTTCAATCCATCGAGACATCTGTCCTATAGAAATCAAATCAAAGAAAAGAATCTCTTAAAAATTGAAAGATTATTTATGTAGAAATATTTTTTTGGGGAAAAATCTTATATGAAGTGCGTGACATGTATGACAAAAAAGCTTTTGCGAGTGATTTTGTGGACAGCACGCTGTCATGGGACAACAATTCTGAATGTATTTGAGATGAAGCATAAGGGGGACCCTATGCGTATGTATATATTTGATGGATGAAACCACGTTTGCCACCGACGCATTTTTACACATCGTCAACGCATCAACCTGTACACATCAAAAACCCTTCTCGATTCTATGATTTATAGAGTGTACATAATTTCTCGATAGGCAGGCGCTTTAACGTGTTTTATCTTGTTAGTTCGTTCAACTGAAAATGATCGACAGCTTCGAAACTGAGTTTTAAAGTGTAAATATCACTTTTAATTAATTGTTGAAGAAGTTTATTTTAATAATCTTAATATTTATTAAGATTAAACTGAATTGTAAATTTTAAATGGTTATAATCTTTTATTTCTTGCTGTTCAAATTTTCCTTGGTAAAAAACACCGCCACGACAATATTGCATTCCCAAAAAAAATTCATAAACACAAAAATTATTACTAATCTTAACTGTAAACAAAGATTATATCTTATTAATTAACTCTAAATGTTTATAATCCTTTATTTCTTGCTGTTCAAATTTTTCTTGGTGAAACACCTTGCAACCACGATATACATTCCTAAAACATTTATCAGAATCAAAAGTATTACTAAACTGAATTGTATATTCTAAATGTTTATAATCCTTTATTTCTTGCTGTTCAAGTATTCTTTAGTGAAAAGCCCCATCACAACAGTATTACACTTTTAAGAAATTTTACCAGAACTAAAATTGTTACTAACTTGAATTGTATATTCTAAATATTTATAATCCTTTATTTCTTGCTGTTCAAATTTTCCTTGGTGAAAACCCCCGCAACCACGATAAACATTCCTAAAACATTTATCAGAATCAAAAATTATTACTAAACTTAACCTAATTGTTTATAATCCTATATTACTTGCTGTTCAAATTTTCTTAAGTGAAAAGCCCCAACCCCACAATACTACAGTCCCATTAATTTTATCAAAATCTTAATTATTACTAAACTAAACCGTAAACTATAAATGTTTTTAATCTCCTATTTCTTGCTGTTCAAATTTTCTTTAGTGAAAAGCCCCACCATTACAATATTACATTCCTTAGAATTATCATCAGTACCCAAATTATTACCAGAGTGAACTGTGTGAACTTTAAATGTTTATAAACTATTATTTTTTTCTAAAGTTAATTTTTTTAAAAACCGCCATTACGTTATTATAATCCCAAGAAATTTTCTCAGAACAAAAATTATTACTAAACCTAACTGTAAAATCTAATTGTTTATAATCTTATATTACTTGCTGTTCAAATGTTCTTAAGTGAAAAGCCCCAACACCACAATACTACATTTCCATTAATTTTATCAGACCCTTAATTATTACAAAACTAAGATGAAAACTCTAAATGTTTATAATTTTTTATTTCTTGCTGTTCAAATTTTTTTTAGTGGAAAGCCCCAACACTACGATAAACATTCCTACGAATTTTATATTCGACATGAAGTTCCATAAAGTAGTAACCTTTGTTCCATCTACAATATCTTAATTAATAGATGCCAGGTTCTAATAGTTAATTGAAATTAATAATAGTTAATTGAAGCATGTAATCAAATATAATTATTGAATAAAGCGAATGCTGAAAGTTAAACAAAGCGATGGGTAAATTTCTTAGAAACATAAAATCACCGGTTTAAATAGGGCTTAATATTATTATCGAGTTAATTGAAACTTTGTTACCAGCACAATTTTCGTAAGCTGCTTACTTTGGAAACCTATACTTGTATGCATAATACATTCACTTAGTCCATACACCCCACAAATGGAGTTTAGATTGCATACCTAATGACATGTTAGTTTACCTATCTAAAACTTATTCATTACGCGCATTGCATTTCAAAACAATGAGAATTGAGAAAATTGTTATTTTAAATACAAAATCAGGAAATAATTTTAATCATAAATAAATTTCAAATAAAATCATGTAGATTTTCATATTGTAAGGGGGAAAGGAAAATAAATTTCTAAAATAGCCAAAATATGATAATTGTATATCAGAGGAATGAATATAACTAAGAGCGTGGAAATGTGGACAGCTGTGAAAGGGAATTTACGATTATGTTCTTGCAGGGTTTGCAGTTGGGCATGCCACTGGTACACTTGAAATGGTCTAGTCTCTTCGTGACGACGTTGTTAACTCTTACATTACTACAGGTGGGTGTAAAGGGTAAAACTTTCACCTTGGGATACATTACGGGCTCAAAGAGACGGCCAAACGACTTTGAGTATCAGCGTCCTGGCTTTCGGATTTCCGGCGCCATCACCTTGGCTGTAGAGGAGGTATATACGTATACGCGATTAGTATTATACTCATGCACCCACATTACTGTTTACCTGCTCCTAAACCACATAATCTTCACTATGTTCCTTGCAAATCTCCCCAAAGCTTTAGCTCTAAACCAAATTGATCTAATCTCACATGAATAATACACATACGTTATACATGCATTTATTATTATTAACTTCGTACTTAATGAAACTTATCCTAAGACTGTACTAGTTGTATTTTTATTTTATTTTCTTATTTCTACTTTCAACGCTATACATAATCATGGAGTGCGGAATCCAAGGTATCTGTAAACAGATTTTTCCAAAAATTCCACAGGTAAATGCTGGTGAGTTAGGTAGACGTGGTCACAAACTGGAATTTCTGATTGCCGAGACCTACGGCGAAGAAGAGACAAGCATTTTGATGACAGCAGATCTTTGGACGAAGAACGTCAGTGCTTATATTGGTCCACAAGAAACTTGTGTTCACGAGGGACGAATGGCCTCTGCCTTCAATATACCAATGATATCTTATGTAAGAAAATGCCTTTCAACAAATTTTTGATTTTTACCAGTCATTCTTGCAGAAAGAACCAATTTAAAATTCAAAAAAAAAAATAGTTCTCGTTTTTCTTAATTAAAATCATAAACTGCAAGTACTCCTAATTCCTAATAATGATCCTGAACTAATTTTCATGTGAGATAAAAGTTCACAAATTTTTACAGTTTTGTACACATCATGAAACATCCGACAAACTAGAATTTCCAACATTTGCCAGAACGCGACCGCCTGATACACAAATATCAAAATCTATTGTTTCGGTACTCACTGCATTTAATTGGACAAAAGTAGGTTCAACTTGTTTTATAAAACAAATCATGAAAATAAATAGTAAACGTAATTAATTTATACTAACAATATTGTAGGTGTCTTTTCTATACATGAATTCAAGTTTATTTGAATTCAATAAAATGTCAACAGTGGCAAGCACAATATTGTCATCATTTGCCCTAGCTGGTATTACAGTCAACTATTTGCAATGTTGGGAGGAGCCCTATCACGTGACCCATATGAAAAATCCTTTTCACAAACTTGTCAGCGAGACGTATAGTGAAACGCGAAGTAAGTACTTGAGTACAAAGCTACTATAAACTAAAGTTTCTGTTGAACTTGCATACGCATACATACAATACCCGTAGAATATGGCGTGTTAAACATGAAGTCCAGATTGGAGGACAGAGTTTACTGTTTGGGAGTTTAGTTTACCATGCAACTACTAAATATATCTTAAATGTAATTCACGTATGTTTGTATTACAACAATTATTTACCATTAGGAAGAAAATCACAATAATAGATTAAAATGTTTAGAAATTAAATTATAGAATACAGAAATCAAATTAATTGTAGGATAATGATAAAATTGTTTCTGTTTATTTATAGCAGCCCGCATTTCACTGCGTGAGACTTAAATTAACATTGATTTGTATTTTTGCATAGAAAATCACCCGCATAACTTTAAAAAAAAACCACATGACAATTATCGTCTGTCGGAATATTGAAAACCTAATTAGTTTACTTAAAACTTTTTCTCTTCTCAAAACAATGTCAAAAATATTTGATGCGGCGCAAATACTTTAAGATTACTTTGATAAATTTATTCAATTGTATGTCACAAATATGAAGTTCAGTACCATCGCTAAAATGTTTATAATCTTCTATTTCTTGCTGTTCAGTACCTTTCTTTAAAATATTTATAATTTTCTATTTCTTGATATTTAACACCTTTCCTAAATGTTTATAATTTTCTATTTCTTGCTGTTCATTTACTCTTAACCAGATTCAATTCAATGTAGAATTCTGAATAATTTCTGAATTCTCAGATTCATAGATGTATCAATAAAACAAATAACTAATATAATAATTTCAAAAATTAAAAAAGTTTCTCTTATATAAATGTTCTCAAGACTAAAAGTACCATAATAAATATTGTTAATTTATTTGGATAAAAAGTTAAAAATTAGGTACACGGCTAAAAATTCGAAAAGTAAAACATTTCATTATCTGTAATCAGTGGACAATATTTAGTGCTTATGACATTATGCTAAATACTTTAGTGGATGACTGTTTTATAAACAACATAACTACAACAGTGTTTATTATTTAAATCTTTTTTAATTCCTTACAGTATATATCATACTCGGGAATTATTACGAGCACATGGGATTATTAATGGCTTTAGACGAGAGAAAACTCCTGGAAAAAGGTATAATCCGCTGTAAGACGTTCAGGTACATATTAGAACGCAACAATGCTTCTTTTTTATAACTGTTATTTTTAATTTAATTCAAATGAATCAACTACAGTATTAAACAAATTACAGTAACAAACATTTATCTTCAAAAATTAATTTGACAAACAAAATATTTCCCCTTTTAGAAACTAAAAGCAAGTAAATATTGTATTTGATGGGAACTTAGCAAAAAGGAGTACGGGGTACAATAGAAAAATTGTAACACTTTTATGGAAGAAATAAAATTTGTGCTTTGATAATTAAACTCATAATGTTTCCGAATTTGCTTGTAATCTAGAAATCATTTTAAGGATTTATTATTGCAGGTGAATATTGGGTGGTTGGCGTGGACATTGAACAATATGACCAACACGAGCCTGATAAGTATTTACGAGGTTTATGGCAGAAACAAACTGATTTGAAAATGTTGAAAGCATTTCGAAACTATTTCAGTATTGTCGCTTCACCGCCTGTTAGTTTCGATAATTTCACAACACTAATTAACGAATACAGACGTAAACCACCGTTCAATTTTAGTAATCCAGTGGACAATCTTGGAGGGGTTGTTCAGGTGGCTAACAAATTTTTCTTTAAAAAACAAATTTTAATATTTAATCCATGTCTTTAGAAAGTACCCTTTTATTACAAATTATTTTACAATATTTTGAATAAAATAGAAATAAAATAAAATGTTTTACTGAAAGATATGAATATTGATTCTGTCACATTGTGTTACAAGGCAGATTGTACCGGAAACGGCATATTTGTATGACGCAGTTCACCTTTACGGGAAGACATTACTTCAAGCGTTAGATGAAAATAGAGATCCGTTGAATGGCAGGGAAATGATATCTGCATTGCACGGTGTTCACTACGAGAGTGCCATGGGGTAAGTTTACTTTTATCTTTGTAATATTCAAGTTATTGTCGCTTTACCTTACCGCAACCTATCCTTAATCTTCACAACTTTTCCAGCATATCTGCTTCCTGTTGATCAGTAACTTGACTATGAATTTCATCCCTGACTTAGTAGATCCTAGGATAGTCACGTGTCTGATTCCAAGATTTTCCCTGTTCAGATTGACTTCTCAAAATGTTTATAATCCTTTATTTCTTGCTGTTCAAGTATTCTTTAGTGAAAAGCCCCATCACAACAGTATTACACTTTTAAAAAATTTTACCAGAACTAAAATTGTTACTAACTTGAATTGTATATTCTAAATGTTTATAATCCTTTATTTCTTGCTGTTCAAATTTTAGTGAGTGAAAAGCTCAGATACAACCAAAAACATTTCTGGAAAATTTCACCAGAACCAAAAATAATACTAAACTGAATTGTCAACTCTAAATGTTTATAATCTTTTATTTCTTGCTGTTCAAATTTTAATAAGTGAAAAACTCAGATACAACGAGAAACATTCCTGAAAAATGCCATCAGATCCAAAATTATTACTAAACTGAATTATCAACTCTAAATGTTTATAATCTTTTATTTCTTGCTGTTTAAATTTCACTTAGCGAAAAGCTCAGATACAACGAAACACATTCCCGAAAAATTTCATCAAAACCAAAATTAATAAACTGATTTGTCAATTCTAAATGTTTATAATCTTTTATTTCTTGATGTTCAAATTTTTCTTAGTGAAAAGCTCAGGTACAACAAAAAAAATTCCTGAAAAAGTTCACCAGAACCTAAAATATTACTTAACTGAATTGTATATTCTAAATGTTTATAATCCTTTATTTCTTGCTGTTCAAGTATTCTTTAGTGAAAAGCCCCATCACCACAGTATTACACTTTTAAGAAATTTGACCAGAACTAAAATTGTTAATAACCTGAATTGAATATTCTAAAATAATGTTTATAATCCTTTATTTCTTGCTGTTCAAGTATTCTTTAGTGAAAAGCCCCATCACAACAGTATTACACTGTTAAGAAATTTTACCAGAACTAAAATTGTTACTAACCTGAATTGTATATTCTAAATGTTTATAATCCTTTATTTCTTGCTGTTCAAATATTCTGTAGAAAAAATCCCCGTCAAAATAGTATTACATTCTTAAGAAATTTTACCCAAACTAAAATTGTTACTAAACTAAATTGTATATTCTAAATGTTTATAATCCTTTACTTCTTACTATTCAAATTTTTTTTAGTGAAAACTCTCGTCACCACTATATTAAATTTTTTAAAAATTTCATTAAAACCAAAATTGTTACTCAACTGTAAACTCTAAAGATTTATAATCTTTTATTTCCTGCTGTTCAAATTTTGTTCAGGAAAAAACCCTGCTTCTTCACTTTGGTAAAACAAAAATTATTACAAAACTACTAAAATCATTATTATTTTTCAAAACATCGACAGACTAGAAAGATTTGTCTTCTGTTTCTTCCTTTTCTATTATTAAAACATTTAATATAATAATAATAAATTCTTTGCAAACTATTCTTAATATAATGCAGATCATAAACGGAAATTATTATAATTTAATATAGAGTTGATCTAAGTGTTAAAAATTTTTTCCAATTTAATAAATTTTTTCATCAAAACTAACAGTTTATTAAAATGATTAATGCACATGAAACTGTTATCAGATTACATAATACTATATTTTATATTAAGTGCTGGTCATATACAGCAACAGGTAGATTGTTAAATTGTTAGCTCTGATGTCTATGTGCAGGTACATGGTGTACATGGATGAAAATGGCGACGCAGAGGGCAATTATACTCTAATCGCTTTAGATAATCGATCCCCAAAGGGACATGGACTTTACCCGATTGCACATTTTATCGGTAAAGACGAAAAGACAAATCTTCCGGTAAATTTTACGCCTTTACTATCTATTTTGAGCTTGGTTTATTGGTTTTATTTTTTATAAAAGGAAAATGATTCTTTAAAAAGTGTATTTAATTGGAAAATATTTGTTGGAAACATTTTTAATGGAAGTTATTATTTTGAAAATAACAACTTGTTTAATTAATTAAATTTTTGATATTAATTAAAATGTCTGGGTAAAGCTATTTTACAAATGCAAAATCCATGTTTTTTTTCGCCAACAGAAATTACATTTTATTAGAGAAATAACATGGCTAGGAAATGGACCACCAGTAGCGGAGCCCTACTGTGGATATCATGGAGAAAAGTGCAACTGTAAGTAAATATTGAATAATGTTTTATAGTCTTGTCACTTTATCATGTAAGTGACGCCCAAAAGTTATAATTTTTTATTTCTTGCTGTTCAAATGATCTTAAGCAAAATATCCCGTCACAACATTATAATCAATGTAGAATTTACATAATTTTTTACCTCTACAATAGAATTATAATTCTATAAAAAGAAGTTTTAAAAAATATTTAGGATTAGAATTTCCTTCATAATCTTTATAGTCCAGTTACATTAATTTATTGATACTAAACATTATTTTTATATTCGAAATTTTTTTTGGAATCTATCCAAAAGTTTAAATTTGAGAAAAACGTCTGTTAGTTTTATGCAAATGCCGTCTTATAAATACAAATACATCTGTAGCATACCCCACATAATATAGTATAATAAAAAGTCTATTGTGTTCTAAAGAAACTTAAGCGTTCAGAAATTCTGCCCTCTCTCTTTTCTCCTTGGAAAAGCTATTCTCATGCTTCTTTGCATTTGCAAATGCTTTCGGCACTTTCTATTAGGTGCATAGCGTAATCTTTGCCAGGAATGCAAAGTTCTAGGCTAGATCCTCTTGAAAACGTATGCTAAGTATTTAAAAGGATTGTTTTTAAAAGATTTGCATACTCTACCTCTGAGATAACAAATACCCCAACTCATTTTACCACTTTGTTGATTAAATTTAAACTCATCTTATAAAATAATGGAGGCAACGATTATTCAAAAGAAACGATTTCATAAACAGATAACCTCTTCAGTTACTCCAATAATTGATAGTAAATTATTAATTAAGTGTAGATTATTAATAATTAATAACATTAATTAAGAAATAAATTTCCTAATTTGAATTACGTAAATGGTAAATAAACCTTCAGTAATTCTACCAAACTAATTTAATGTAAATTGAATTTATTTCTAATTACCCACAGCTTATACTGGTGAAATAGTAGGAGGAACCGTAGGCGGATTGATGCTGGTTTTATTAGCAATATTGTTAATCCTATACAGAAACTGGAGATACGAACAGGAACTTGATTCACTTCTTTGGAAAGTTAATTATAAAGATATCCAATTAAAGGAATCTAAAGATGTCACAGCGAATAATGATCAAATAGTAAAAACAAATTCAAAGGTAAATTTCCGAAAAATTTTAAACGACACTAAATTTGTAACTCTACAATAAGTAATAAATTTGTAATTATAAAATCTAATCATAAATATCTTGTGGGGAATGACGAGTTGCCTCCCCGATGTGAGAGATTTCGTCACCACTTTCTACTCATTGAACAATTTTCTATTATTCTCTCAAGAGAATGTTGAACCGTAAATTAAATATATTTGTGCAGAGTCAGCCTTTCGTAAGAACTAGTCAAGTTTCGCTGAGTTCAAATCCTGATGCTGATTTTCGTTATTCGATGATTTACACACAAGTAGGCGTTTACAAGGGTCGAATTTTTGCCGTAAAGAAAGTGAGGAAAAAATCAATCGAAATTACAAGGGAGATGAAGAAGGAGCTAAAAGTGGTTCGTATTGAAAGCAAATAGTTCTCCCTTCTTGAAATAATAATTTCTTATATCATTTCGAAATACAGAACAATTGGAAAAATATTCCAAAAGCAGATATTTGATGTTATTACATTTAATGGACCATTGGATTAATTTTTAATTGAATTTATTTTAGACGAAATAATTGAAAAAGTTACTATCTCTAAATAGAAAGAATTTCTTCTATCTAAAGTGATTTTTAAAATTAATTCTAGATGAGAGATTTGCGACATGATAATTTAAATGCTTTCATCGGCGCTTGTACAGATCCACCAAATATTTGCATTGTCGTTGAATATTGTGCCCGGGGAAGTTTAAAGGTTGGTACGTACAAAAGTACGTGATCAGAAACATACAATATCTAATTTAAGTTTAATAAAATATTTTATTGAAATTTTCTTAAAACTAAAATTTTAAGAACTTTTTTGGAATAATCAAGAACTGCATTTCCTGGTCACGTCAATATAGTAGAAAATCATTTATTTCCATAAACAAATTGCGAATTTTGAAACTTATGGATTCTAAATGAATATTTTCTGCTTAACGTCAAACAAAATCTAACGCATTATATGTATTTTATTTTGCAGGACATACTAGAAAACGAAGACATCAAACTTGACAATATGTTCATGGCTTCGTTGGTAGGTGATATTGTAAGGGTAGGTGTTTCTAAATTGTTTGTAAATATTTCATAAACTAACAGTATTAATGTTTTGTTCTTATTAAACAACATTGCGTTTTTAAAGGGAATGATTTTTCTACACGAATCCATCATGAAGTATCATGGCTCTTTAAGTACATCAAATTGCCTAGTAGATTCACGTTGGGTGGTGAAATTAGCAGACTTCGGATTTCATGAGTTTAAACGCGATGCTGATTATGATCCAGAAGATATAATAAAGCGATATCAAGGTTGTTTCACTATTCTTTTGAAATTGTACTCTTTTGCTTTTTCTAAAATTCCAAATTTCGAAAAATAAAAAAATCGGTATTTAAAACAAACTCTCTACTTTTTTTTAAATAGCATTACTTTATCGAGCACCTGAATTGATACGAGCATCAAAAATATGTGAACCCACGGCAAGAAATTATCAAAAAGGAGATATTTATTCGTTCGCGATAGTTCTCTACGAATTGCAAGGACGTCATGGACCTTTTGGAGTCACTGATCTGACACCTCCGGAAATTCTCAAAAGAATTATAACTCGAGAAATAAATTCACCTCCTTATAGGTAAAAAAATATGTTACAAATACTATTGCTGAAATTCGAATTAGTTTTAACATTTTGAAATTGTTTCAGACCACCCCTAGGGCAGTTAGAAAATAATTTTGATTTCATAAGGGATTGTCTAATAGAATGTTGGTCAGAGGATCCGGAATTGAGACCTGATTTCAAAATTATAAGAAATAAACTTCGACCCTTACGAAAGGGAATGTAAGTTATCTGAAACAATTAAGGATGTACCTCTATTAACTTTTAATGGATCACTGAATTCCTCTTTATGAAAATGTATATTCGTTAGATAAAATAATTTTTCAGGAAACCAAATATTTTTGACAATATGATGGCGATGATGGAGAAATATGCAAATAATCTCGAAGCCCTTGTTGATGAACGAACTGATCAATTAACGGAGGAGAAGAAAAAAACAGGTAAGCGTTGTATTACTACAAATTAAAATTCTGTGTCCTACTGACTCTTCCAGAATTAAACTAAACGATAAGTCACAAAGAAATTTCCCCTTATATTAATTACTTCTCATCTTGCAAGTAGAATGTAATACTCGTTGACCTTATAATTAAGCAAATTAACACAAATTAGAGTTTTCATTTAGATGCACTACTATTCGAAATGCTGCCAAGATACGTTGTTGAGCAATTGAAACGAGGCAATAAAGTTGAAGCTGAAAGTTTTGACTCTGTCACCATCTACTTTAGCGATATCGTTGGGTTTACTTCCATGTCAGCAGAAAGTACACCACTACAGGTAGGATATATTTTTTAAATTTCATTTACAGATTCTATTTGTAAAAAAAAACTACCTCAAATGATATTTAACTTGGTCGAAATTCCCTCCATATGAAATTCAATCCACCAATTAATTAATTTTTCCATTTGGTCATGCATTCCATTAAAAGAAAAAGAAATTAAAAAAATAAATCCTCCCGTTTGTTTTTCACCTTGGAGAAATAAATTCCAAATGCAAATGTTCGAAATTCAAAAATAACTCTTGTACATAAATAAAACAACCAACGTGGAGTTACTGAAAAGTTTAAATGCTTTACTTTTAGGTAGTTGACTTCCTGAATGATTTGTACACGTGCTTTGACTCGACGATTGAAAATTACGATGTTTATAAAGTAGAGACTATAGGCGACGCTTACATGGTGGTGAGTAATTTTACTGTATAAATACTTTTACTTTCATAAAAATCTAATAATAGACGAAACTGCAATGCAGCGCTTGTATTCTGAATCGTAAAATGAATTATCTCTATTTCTTCTATAATTACATTAATCAGAATGGCTACAAGAAGTGTAACTCTAATTATTATTAGAGTGAATACTACTATAGAAGCAAATTAATCAATTTATCCATTAAATTCAGAACATCATGAAATTGTTTCAATAACGATTTCATTATACTAAAATATGCATAAATTATCTACTGAAGTAGAATTTGCAAAATGTGTATTGTTTAGAATATGGTAGTTCTAATGAAAATGACAATTTAATGGCTCCACAATAACCTCTAGGATGAATATAATGATGTAATTGATACAATAATTGGGAAATTAATTTGCAGATATTGGAACTTGCAAACAATCTGTTACATTGCTATATTCTGTCAGATAATAGAGTTGCACATATATAGTGTGAAATAGAACTTTTTTAATTATACGATAGTTATTTATTTGTTTCTGAAATTGAAACAAATACGTAATTGTTATGTCACTTGCTCCATTTACTTTACTATAGAAAAACGTTACAATGAATAATTTGGTGTACGAATATGTTTATACTTTTTATGAATTTTTCTTCTACTGATCATAAATCTTACTGTTCAAATTTTTTAGTGAAACGCCTTGCCACCACGATATTACATTCCTTAGAAATTTCATCGAAACCAAATTATTAATAAACCGAACTGTAAACTCTAAAGGTTTATAATCTTTTATTTTTTGCTGTTCAAATTTTCTTTATAAAAAAACCCTGCTTCTTTTTTACTATAGTGAAATCCAAATTATTACTAAACTGAAGTACTAATAATATTGTTGGTTTTCAAAATATCTAGAGTAAGAAAAGAATTTTTCTTTTATTATAAAAACATGATCTTAAGAAATAATTTGGTGTACGAATAACTTTTTACTTTTATGTATTTTCTTCTACTGATCATAAATATTTTTTTTTACTTTACCTTCGCTTCTTGTACTGCTTCTGATGTGCCATATTAAGAGTCCATCGTTTGACCTGCAAAATATTTAAATAAATTAAATTCTGTATATATTTGATCCTAGATAAGTAAATTCTATGATATAAAATTTCATTTCAATGGTCGAGAGATTGCAATCTCCAGGCAAAAAAGAATACAGAATATACACTTTTATAATAAAAATAAAAGCATTTTTCAAATGTCATTCTCAACCATGGAAAACATTCAGATAAAAATTTCTTTCAACTAAATTATACCCATCAAATTTCTATGTCAAATAAAAAAATTGTCATTTGGAAAAAAGCTTCTCTATGAGAAGTCCAATGAAGTGCTACGTCTGAATGTTTAATTCTCTTGTGAAATAATAGTTAAACCTGTTTAAAACTTCAAATAGTAGGAAACATACTAATAGAGATAATTTTAAATTAAAATCATAAATGTCCATTTAATCAAACGGATTTAAGTTGCAACAACTGTGAACATGCTGTTAAAATTAATCATCATTTCAGGATTGATAATTTCGAACTGTTTAGTAACAGGAGGTAGAGATACCAAATGGATTGAGAGTCTTGAAGAAAGTGTGAAAACAGATCGAAACATTTATCAGGTGATATTTTTGATTCACGACACATCAGTGATTAAGGATCCTATCTTCAACAAGATTATTGAAAAATTATCGACAACTATTCTGGTTCATCAATGCACCCTGTCGAATTTCAACGAACTCTCAAATTCGGATTTCATTACCTACAATCCACGAATTTCGCTATTTATTCTCACGGATTCTGAAATTAACAGCAAACTGAATGCAACCATCGACTTTTTGGTACAACTCTCTGAATTAAAACGACGACCTAAATGTTTGCTGCTGCTTTACAATGAGATGCCAAGTTACCAAGAATTTTTCGAAACACTATGGATTAAACAATTTTTGGATTTTACTGTAATTGAAATCGTCAAACAGACCATCAAGCTTCTTGTCACTAATGACAACAGTGGAGCACACTACACTGATCACAAAGTGTTTCATTACAATCCTTTTTTGAAGTTGATTACAAATGATACAGCTTCTGGCGAAACAATTTGGTTTCCTGACAAACTGAAAAATCTCCATGGTTATCGACTTGTAGGAACGTTTCTTCATGCTCCTCCAGATGTAATTGTCTCAAAGACATCGAATAAAATCTCTGGATTAGGAATCACGAAATTGGAGAATTTACGAAAATATTTCAATTTTACAATCGTGGAATCAGGAATTACCAATTGGGGAACAATAACATGCTCAAGGGAAGGAAGCTCTGGGATGGTTCAAGCTATGTTCAATAACGAAATTCAAATATCGGCAACCGAAGTGTCCATCGGATTTTGTAATGGAAAAAGTATTGAAGACACGAAAGGTTTACGACAATCAGAAGTTGGATTGGTCGTACCGCTCATCAAGAAAGATGTCAACTATGTAACATTCCAATGGCAAATAATGAATATCCTAATAGTAATGATTCTACCCATTTTCTTGTGGATTATTTCACGAATTCTCCACTTTAATGGAGAAAAATGGAAGTGCGACTACTTGATCCGAATTGTTCTAGGGACAGTTGTTCCAGAAGAACCAACAGCAACAACAGAGAGAATAATTTTCGTATCGTTTGTCATCGGATGTATAATGTTCTCTTCGGAAATTTTCACATCAATAACGCGTATCCAAATACATCCCGCACCGCCATTTAAATACGAAACATTTAAAGATATTCTCTCCTCAAATCTAACAATCATGATCGATAGGAACTACTTTTTTCTCATGAAAGAAATTCCAGACCATATTGTGCAGAAGATTTTAAACAAATCGACAATTATGTATTCCAAAGAAGACGAATGCATGCAAGATTTATTGAAATTTAGAAATTTATCCTGTATTATGGAAATATCGAGAGCGGAGAATTTGGTTCATAATAAAAGAGATAAATGTGGACAGCCAGTCGTTAAATTTTTGAGAGGAAAATTGCCATCTGCTCCAAGTATTAGCCCACTTGGCGCAGGCACACCTTATGGTACCCGCTTTGGTCAAGTGTTGCAAAAATTTATCGATTCTGGCATTAAGGAAAAGTGGATGCAATCATATTCTACAACGGCGGAATATTCAGTAAAAACTGGAAAATCTTGCAATTCTGGAGAATCCGAATCCGTTGTGACAATTAGTCAAATTCTTTCTCTTTTTGTGATTGGATATGTCTGCTCAAGCTGTGTTTTCATATTGGAATTACTTTTTTATCATTATGGGTACATTTCGTTCCTTTTAAGATGTCTCTAATCAATTTCCTTTGAAAGGTCAAGAGGTTGAAATGTCTCATCAAGAAAAGTGCAGACACTATGGATTGAACAATTTTTGGATTTCACTGTAATTAAAATCGTCAAACAGACCATCAAGCTTCTTGTCACTAATGACAACAGTGGAGCACATTACACTGATCACAAAGTGTTTCATTACAATCCTTTTTTGAAGTTGATTACAAATGATACAGCTTCTGGCGAAACAATTTGGTTTCCTGACAAACTGAAAAATCTCCATGGTTATCGACTTGTTGGTAATCTTCTACATGCTCCTCCGGATGTAATTGTCTCACAAAAGTCAAAAATAATTTCTGGATTAGGAATCACAAAATTAGATCATTTGTCAAAGCATTTAAATTTTACAATCGTAAAATCAGAAATTGCATATTGGGGAACATTAAGTTGTATAAAAACAGAAAATTCAGGAGTCGATAGAGCTCTTTACGATAACGAAATTCAGATATCTGCAATTGAAACATCTATCGCGGTTTGTAATGGAAGAGGTCTTGAAAGCAATAAAGGTTTACGAAGATCAGAACTCGGATTGGTTGTACCGCTCATAAAAAAACATGTCAATCATGCAACATTCCAATGGCAAATAATGAATATCCTAATAGTAATGATTCTACCCATTTTCTTGTGGATTACTTCACGAATTCTCCAATTCAATGGAGAAAAATGGAAGTGCGACTACTTGATCCGAATTGTTCTAGGGACAGTTGTTCCAGAAGAACCAACAGCAACAACAGAGAGAATAATTTTCGTATCGTTTGTCATCGGATGTATAATGTTCTCTTCGGAAATTTTCACATCAATAACGCGTATCCAAATACATCCCGCACCGCCATTTAAATACGAAACATTTGAAGATGTTCTCTCCTCAAATCTAACAATCATGATCGATAGGAACTACTTTTTTTGGTTGAAAAACACCTCCGATGATGTTCTGCAAAAGATTTTAGACAAATCAACAATTATGTATTCCAAAGAAGACGAATGCGTGCAAGATTTATTAAAATTTAGAAATTTATCCTGTATTATGGAAATACCAAGAGCGGAGCATTTGGT
Organism: Leptopilina myrica (nomen nudum); assembly: GCA_032872475.1. Lineage (NCBI taxonomy): Eukaryota > Metazoa > Arthropoda > Insecta > Hymenoptera > Figitidae > Leptopilina > Leptopilina myrica (nomen nudum). Next base: position 8,201,932 of record CM065464.1, on the reverse strand, counting down.
TCGTAATAAAAGAGATAAATGTGGACAGTCTTTAGTGAAATTTTTGAGAGGACACTTTCCATCGGCTCTTAATATTGCCCTACTTGGTGCAGGTTCACCTTATATCACCCGTTTTGATCAAGTAGTACAAAGATTTATCGACTCTGGCATTAAGGAAAAGTGGATGAAATCCTATTCTACAAAGACAGACGGTTTTTTTAAATCTGGAAAATCTTGCAATTCGAGGCAATCCGAATCCGTGGTGACAATTAGTCAAATTCTTTCTCTTTCTCTAATTGGATACGCCTGTTCGACTTGCATCTTTATTTTTGAATTCTGTTCCAATCAGTTAATGAAAAAATGAATCCTTTACGTTAACAAGGTATAAAAACACGGAAAATAAAATAAGGTCAATTGATATTTGGCTTGTCTTTTATGCCTCTTTTGCAGAATTTAAGGTGAAGGAAAAACTTTTTCAATCTTTACAATTGAAAGAACTATTTGATCAGCTCTCTATTACAAAAATAAAATCGGGAACACGGCGCACTTAGTAAATCAATGAAATGTGTTACTCCTAACCACCCTTTCTTTACCACCCGACCACTTGTTATCACTATCAACATGAAAATAATTTTCCATCCAGTTAGATTGCTGTCTAGAGAAATGAAAAATATTTTTTCTAAATAATAAGTATTTAATGTAACTAAATAATTTAATACAATTTAATTATAATTCAAGGCAATCAATTAGTTTCAAATGGGTATCATTTTAATTTTCTATTTCAGGTGAGTGGACTGCCAATACGAAATGGAATTCAGCACGCAAGTGAAATAGCCAGTATGTCCTTGTGTCTTCTAAATGCAGTCAAACAATTCACGATTCGTCACAGACCGTTAGACAAATTGCAGTTACGCATAGGAATACACTCAGGTGAGAGTAATGCAACACGTACATATATACATCAATTAATATTTTCCTTTGAACTGTCGCCTACAAAGCATTTCAATCAAAAATTAAAAAAAAAAATTTTTAATTCATTAAAAATAAAAAAATAGTTTATAATTGTAATTTCTGGAATTCAAAGAGGACATGTCGAAAAATAGAAATCTATTCCCTTTGAAATCAATGTAAATTTCTCTCTGCGGTTTATTCAGCATATTCAACGCAAGTTTCGAATCTCTTGGGAATCCATTAACATTAACGTAAATTTTCATTGATTGAACATAGATTCTATTTACTTAGTCGCAATCAGAGCAATTTTAGCGTCATTGAAATATCAAGTGTTTGAACTAAGAAAAAATTTTGATTAAATAAAAATTATTCGATAAATTCTTCACTAATAAATATACCACATAGTCAATAAAGCAAGAAAAAATTATTTTCAGGTCCAGTTTGTGCGGGTGTTGTTGGTTTGAAAATGCCACGATATTGCCTCTTTGGAGATACAGTTAACACTGCGAGCCGAATGGAATCAACTGGATCACGTAATATCCATTTTTTAAATAAAAAAAAAATTGAAACAAAAATAAATTGACTTTTTTTTCTCCCCACAGCATTAAAGATACATTGCAGTCTCGAGACAAAGCTCCTCCTCGATCAGCAATGTGGCTTTAATTTAATAGAACGAGGGATCATTTCACTAAAGGGAAAGGGCGAAAGAATGACCTATTGGTTGATAGGCGAAGATCCAACTATGCGAGAAATCCGTTCAAAGGAACGATCCTTACGACGTATTGGAAACTGTTCTATCACAAAGAAAGCGATAACAATGGATCCCCTAGTGCCAAGGAGTTCCCTAAAAAATAAAGCCCTCACAAGGACAACATTTTTACGATGTTCGAGTGAATCACCGAAACGATTGCGCTTCGCCAGTTCTGATCAACTTGATAAAAAAAGTATTCGTAATGGAAGTCAACTTGAATCAATCGCCGATAATAGTCCATGCAAGGGAACTATCACTTGTCCTGGAAGATTATCACAAGTTGAAAGTATGATTTCCAGTAATTCGTGTCCATGCGTGGAAAAACTCTGTGACACTGAAGTGTTTCCAATTAATATCGATTCACTGTCGTCAAGTAATATTGTTAATGAAAATTTCATGAACATTACACCAATGTTGAGAAATGATGATTTTCTAAATAATGAAGATTCAACGAGCACGAGTCTTGAGACTAAAGGTTTTTGGTTAGGGACCAGTGACTATTTACGAATTGCTTGTAAATCAGCTCCAAATAGTCCAAAGAATAGTTGTACTTTTTTAAATGCACAACAGAGGGGAACTCGTTCCACTGACGAGATAGATAGTTGGGACGTGGCTCCTCTTATTTAAATACTTTTTACAGTGACTTGATTAACTTTTAGGACGGACGGAAAGTCTTTTTTTTGTACAAAAGTAACAGTTAACTATTCTTTTGAAAAAAATCTGTTAATATTTTTCAATAGCAAATGGTATAAAGTAACAGCTACCCTAAAAACTGATAACTACAGTGATTTAATGTACGGTAATTAATATTCGTTTCTGACGATAAATTTTTTTTCTTATCGATTTAGGAAATCTTTCTAATGCAGAATTTATAAAAACACTTTTTTGAAATCTTATTCTAAAAAATGTATTAGTTATTGCAAAAATTTCTTTTAAATTTTGTTACATATTGAAAAAAGAAAAAATTCTCCTATTTTTAAATATTAACAGTTTTTTTTCGTTTTTTTAAAATTAACTGTCGATATGAATTTTTATAAATTGTATTTTTTCCCTATAATATGTTTTTTTCTTCTACTGATTATAAATAATTTTTTTTCAAATACTCTCTGCTAAAATAATGTTGATTATTTCAGCTTGATTTCATGTAACATTCTGATACATTAATCGAGAGTAAGTCGCCTGTCCTGAAAAAGAAAATTCAAATTTAATTATTAATAATAATATAATATAAAATAATATTAATTATTTCAATTTTCAAAATTTAGCATAAATTTTTTTTCCAAATATATCTTATTCTCTGAGTTAGGAAACTGATTTACAAAAATTAACTTCTATAAAAAAAATAAACACACTGGATCAAAAAAATTTCTTTCGAGATGTAGAAAAACTAAACTCACCAACAATTAAAAAATTAATAAATAAATAAAAGTATATAATATAATAAATGACAAGCATTGAACAATATTTTCAAACGTTTTTAACTACGTAACAGTATTTTTACAATTGAATATTATAATATAGTATTTCTAGCATACTGTATAGAGACAATCAAGAAGGCTCGTGCTTTTAAGGGTATCAAAATAATAGCATGCCCTTAAGAAAAATACGTAAGATCTACAAATAAATAAATTCAAAAAATGGTTTTCTTTAAAGAATCTGTTTTCCGTTTTTGCTTAATTTTGTTAAATTCATCGAACATGCAAAATAATTTAATAGAATTAAGAAGTAAAATTTTATTGTGCAATAAAATTTTTGCAAATATTTAAAAAATAAATGAAAATGGAAAATAATTTGGATAATAATGAAAAATAATCATGTTTAGAAAATGAAAGATAAATAAAAAAATTTACTGAAACAAAAATTGTTCAGTAAAAGTTCGAAATTATTTAATTGAAACAAAGATAAATGCAATTAAGAAAATTGTTATTAAAAATTTTTGTTATTTCGTTTATAGGAAAATATTTTTCAGCAAACACAAACTGCATTTATGTAGCTTGCTTTAATTAATAAAAAATCATGATTATAAAATATTATTATAAATGTAATTTTAAATGTAATTATAAAATATAATTATAAAATGTTCTTATAAACATATAAATATCAATAGTTATAAATACGTATATAATTAAATTAATGGTATTGTTAAGAGTATTATTAAACTAGATATTTTACACTTCTTGTATATTAAAATATAAAAAAATATAAACACAATTCTTGAAATTATATGACATTGAAATAAATAAATAAATATCTAAAAATTTTCGTCAAGTTGTAAATTATTTTCTCTATTATTTCAATTTTCGTTTCGAAAGAAATTCAACACAGCCTTAAGTACGAACGTTGGTTAACAGCGCGGTAGTAAATTTGCCATTCAACAGGAGCTAAATTATAAATCTTTTTACTCACTCGGAAAAAAAAATTCGTAAAGAAATATTTCTTTAATATTTTTCTCTATAATACCATTATGGAGTAATAATAATAATAATAATAATCTCTCCTTTCATTTCAAGATAGTAGTTATATTTCGCCAAAAGACAACATAACCTTGTAACTTAATTTTTTTACAAACACACGATATGACATTTGATGGATAATTTATTGCAGACATTTTTTTTTAAACAATCAAAACTATCTTTCTCACGACTAGATATTTTTACTGTTAGCAAATATTGCAGAGAATTTTTATATCAAAAGAATGAAAACAAAACATACTTACTGGGTTACTAATGACAAGACAACGAGCCGTTAAAATGTCAACAACAGAGTTGGGTAACTAACACACTCGAGGTAATTTTACCCAGTAATTTACAACCTTTATTTTATCTCTCAATTTTTTGTAGAAAACACTTTTTATCAGTAATGTTTTGATTCGAATCTAACATACATATTTATTGTTATTAATTGTTGTTATTTTCTACCATTTCTATTGTTTAATTTTTTTTTTATATCGAGAAGAAAGTCAAAGTGTCTGAACTCTGTTTCTTGCCTGTTGACAGCAGAGTTGGGAACGCATTTTTAATATAAAAGTTGAATCCAACTACACAACCCTGTGAGACAACCTGTTCTCTCATTCCTTGTGCATCAGTGGAACGAGAGACGATCAGTTAAAAATTTACAAATTCAGTTTTTCGAATATAAAAAAAGTGTGTTATAATTATCTGGATTTGATAAAAGTGTGAAAAAAATAGAATTTACAAGTATTAGTTAATCTGTTCGCTAGTCAATTAGTATCACGATTTGTAATTTATACTGAATTATTTTAAACGCAGTTTGATAGTTGAAGCAAACAGTTTTCTTTCGGGATTCAAAAACGAAATCAGTGTCAAACTCAAGATAGTGTCAAGATGATTGAAAGAAGGACGAACAATTGTATAATAAATGTATTTAATCTGGAAGTTGGAATCGATTTGGCAGTTTTTAGTAAATCAACAATCGGTGAGTGTTTTCGAATATTTTTAATTATAGATTGTATATTTTTTAGTTTTACGTGTATAATTGTCTTTTTTCTTGCAAAAATTGTTTATATGTATATATATATATATATACAAAAATCAAGGCGTCAGACCCTAAAACATAACCTCAAAAAATTCTCTTTCTTACAAAATCTATTGAAGTAAAAAGCCCGCCAAAAAAAGACAGAATAATTATAATAGTAATCGTGTAATTGTTTCAGACCCTAAAGATAACCTCAAAATATTCTCGTTTTACAATTTTCAGCTAAAAAGACACACAAATTATTTTTATATGTAAAATTTATAATATTAATAATTTATTATTATAGTAATGTAATAAAATATTGCAGGCCTCGTGTATTATACGATTTTTCCAATATTTTACAAAAATACGACTCTTATCGACTTAAATTAAAAAAAAATTGTGACTTTCTCGACTTTTCTTCCAAATTTTGCAACAAAAGACCACATTTTTAGTATATAATGCAACTTATTTTGATTTTTATTAGTATAAAAAGTATAATAAACAAATCTTTGGAAAATTTATTTTTGAATAAGTTTTCTAATTAAATTTTTAAAATATACAATTGAAAAAGATTTTAAATAATATTGAAATTTTGTAAAACTTAATTAAAAATAAATTATTTTCCTCAAGTATTTTATTGCAATTTTTGAAAATTAACTTTTAAAGAATTTTAATTGAAAATTTTGGAAATAATACTAAATTCTCAAAAATTTCAATAAATAATCTTCAACTGTAAATTTTATGAAAATTAAAATTAATGGAAATTAGGTTGTAAAAAGAATATTCAAATATTAAAAAAAACTAATTCTCAGAAATTTTTAACTCTAGTTTTTTTTAATTAAATTATATTTTCAATTTAATATTTTTAATATTACCGAAAATGCAAATAAATATATACAAAATAGTAACATTATGATTTTTAAGAGTTTTTTTTAACATTTTGGAGAAAATAATCATATTCAAAATGTTTCAAAAACATTTTTTTTGAAAACTATACAAACATTTTTCAATTATTTTCGAAAAATTACATTACAATATTTATAAAAAAAAAACTAATTCTTAAAATTGTTTTATCTTAATTTTTGAAGACTTAATTACTTTGAAAGAAAGTAAATTAATTTTTTTTAATTTACCTACATTTTTAGAATTTTCCAAAAATTAATTATAATTAAAATTCTTTAAAACTTTAATTATTTTTAAATATTTTTTAAAAGCTTAACTATTTTGAAAAATATTTGATCAAAATTCAATAATTCTTCAAAGATTTTAGTAAATTTAAAATATTTTTGTATAATTTTTGAAAACTCAATTACTTTCAAAGCAAGTAAATTAAGATTTTTTTTTAAATTTACCTACTTTTTTTAGAATTTTGCAGAAATTATTTTGCAATTAAAATTCTTCAAAAATTTCATTATTTGTATATATTTGTTTGAAAAGCTCAATTATTTTTAAAATATTTTATCAAAAATGCAATTATTTTTCAAAGATTTTACTAAATTTAAAATATTTTTGTATAATTTTTGAAGACTCAATTACTTTCAAAGCAAGTAAATTAACATTTTTCTTTAAATTTACCTACTTTTTTTTTAGAATTTTGCAGAAATTATTTTGCAATTAAAATTCTTCAAAAATTTGATTATTTTTATATATTTGTTTGAAAAGCTCAATTATTTTTAAAATATTTTATCAAAAATGCAATTATTTTTCAAAGATTTTACTAAATTTAAAATATTTTTAAAATGATTTTACTAAATTAAAATTATTTTTAAAAAGACTTTACTAAATTTAGTTTTATCGGAAATTTTTAAATTGTATGAAATTTGGTAAAACTATTGTCCTTCAAAAATTAGTTAGCAATATTTTCAAAAGTTAATATTACGAATTTCTATATTAAAAATTATTATTATTAATTTTTGAAAATATTCTACTGAATCTTTAAAAAATGAACAGTTTTTATAATTACAAAAAATATTGATTTTTTTTTATTTAAATAATTGAATTCTCGATGAACTTTTGGAAAATTATTAAAAAATTAATATAGATAATTAATTAAGATGTTAAAGTTTGTTTCAATATTGTAGAAAATAATTGAATTTTGAAATATTCATAGTTATAATTTTTTGAAATTTAAAAATTTTGGAAATAATCTTAAAATTAGTGACTAACTTTTTTGCTTTGGAATTAGTAAATTTTTCTAATTAGTAGTAATTTCTACTAATTTTTTAGCGAAATAAATTGAATTTACTTATTTAAAAGGAAAAAGGAAGTCTATTAGTAAACATTTTTACTAATTTAAATTTAAAGCAGTAGTTGAAATTTAAGAATTTAAAATAAATTTAAAACTTGGAAAAAATGGGGGACTAACTCTACTAGAGATCGAAATTTAAGTTTAATTTACACTTAGAATTTAAATAAATTAAAAATTTAAGTTTAAGTGAATACTTAAATTTTGTATTAAATAGTATTTGGGATAAATAATTTCAAATTAAAAAGAAGTGACGAAATTCGAATAAAATTTTTATCACGTTCACTAGTTTTTTCTAGACAAATTATAAAATTGGTGTTTTTAAAACAAAAGTCAAAATGGCGGATTCAATATGGAGGCCGACTGGAAAAACTCTCAATAGGTTCAATTTTTTTTTTTTTTAATAACGGATATTTTAAAATATTATTGATTAATTAAACTTTTTCAAAAAAATCGGCTTAATTGCTTAAAAATTTGTTGGATATTGAAATATTAAAATGGGAAAAAAAAGAATTTGTTTTATTACTCATACAATTATATTTAGTTGTATTGTTGAATGATTGTACACTGTCCGATGTCGTCCCTTCTCAACGAATCGCCCCATCTATCGCAACTCTACAGAATGGGTACTATCTTATTTATGTTGAAGTGGTTGTCGGCCAACTTAGCGTGCAGCTATCATCCAATCTAGAAGGGGGCAATTTAAGCAGCCTGATTCACGCAGCGAAATCATTTAATATTTGACGTCAAACGCGATTATCATATATAACTGTATGTAATGGACAATTGTTTGTACAGGTTGCAAAGCGGCGCCGAATACATTTTTTTTTTTTTTTTTTGTAAAACGCAAAAAAAATGAAACAGAAGTTAATCTATTATATTCGAAAAAAACTTGAAAATAAGTAAAAAAGAAAGAAAATCCCTCGTGTTCTCGGATTGCTAAAATTTTTTACTGTAGTTTTAAAAGAAAAAGAAACTGTAGATTTTCAAAAATTTGGGGGCAAAATTGACAATGTTTCGCTAAATCTTCTTTTTTCATTTCAATCTGATCGAAAAGAATGAAAAACAAAAGTATAAACTTCAATCTTTTTCTTCAGTTTTATCAATTCGAAATATTTTTCATTTTTTTTTTGGGGGGAAAAATGGAAAACTATCGAAAATTCGGGGCAAAATAAACAATCTTCCAGGACAACAATTAAACTAAAACATTTATTTTCTACTTAAAGGTTATCGCAAATAGTAAACTACAAGAATAAAAAACTCGGTTTCGTGTATCATTTAGATAATAACAATTTTTTAATTGAAGATTTTCAAAAATTCGGGGCAAAATGGACAACATTCAAGGACAGAAATTTGACTAAAAATTTTTTCTTACCTTAATCTGATCGTAAGGAGCAAAAAAACAAGAGTAAAAATTTCTGTTTAGCATTTCATTTATTAGTGGCAAATTCTGAGAGAGAAGATTAGGGTTTTTTTGAAAATTCAGGGCAAAATTGAAAAAAATTAATTTGGCTGATAATTTTTTTTTCTACTTTAATCTAATTGAAGAGAGTAAAAACAATAGTAAAAATTCTATTTTGTATTTAGTTTGTTAATGGCAATTTTTTGAAAAGATAATTGCGACGATTTTCGAAAAATTCAGGGCAAAATTTACAATATTTAGGGACAGCAATTTGTCTACAATTTTTTTCTTACCCCAATTTCATCGAGAATGTTAAAGGCGAATAGAAAACATTTTGGTTTAGCATTAATTTGTTAATAACAATTTTGTAAGGAAAAATTTGTTGTTTTTTGAAAATTCCGGGCAAAATGGACAATATTTTTGAATAGTAATTGGGCTAAAAAATATATTTTTTGCTTCAGTCTGATTGTAGAGAGTAAAAGACATGAGGAAACATTATACATTTCGCAGTATTTTGTTTGTCAAGAGCAACTTTTTGAAGAGAAATTTAATGATTTTCAAAAATTCCGGGCACAATCGGCAATATTAAGAAAAAGCAGTCGGACGGTAATTTTTTTTTTTACTTTAATCTGATTGCAAAAAATAAATAAAGAGCAATAGTAAAAAATAAGGTTTAGTATTTAGTTTACTTAATAATTTTCTTATACTGGTAAGAAATAAAAAAAAATTGTTTATCTATTTTCGCATATCTATAGCAAATCCATCAGATTCTTTAGATTCTCTATAATATATATATGCACGACACTTCAGGCGATATTATAAGAACGCATTTATACTCAATTTTAGAAATCTATGGAGATAAGAGTCCCTTATAAGTGTCTATATTTCCGATAAAATTGTATCACGAAATCGATAAAATATCACATCAATTACTATTATAATAAACATGAGAAGCACATTTAATTTAACATTGAAAAATATTTTTAATGATTCAGCTTGTATGTACTTTTAAGGTTTGCGAATTTAAAACCGATATTTTCTATTATAGAAACATTTGCAATTTTTCCACATTGAAAAAAAGTATAGGAAAGAAATTTCAATTGTTGCGAAATCAATAATAAAGTTCTTTTCAAAAAAGTTTGCACAACATTTTGCAATTTGGTATATTCCGTGAAAAGTAGGTATATTAGAAAAAAATTTGTTTTTAATTAGTTGTTAATAGTTAATTATAGTTCTTAATAGTTTAAATCATTTAAATATTTTAAATATTGAATTAGTTTAAGTACTCAATTTTTACAGTAAACATAAAATTACTATTTAAATGAAAAGATTTTCACTTTTGAATAGAAAGTGAAAGATCAAATTATACGTCAAGTTGATACCAAAAAACGTATGGATTAAATTAAAAATTATTCCAAATTCTTTTTTGTTTAATTTTAATACATTCAAGAATTTTGTATGTTTAAATCTTTGTGCAAAATTGAATTTTTTTTTTAAAGATTAAGATATATGTGCAATAATGACATAATCAAATATGGTTGAAAGTCATCTTATTTTGTACGTACATATATAATTTAAAAAAAATATTTGTGATTCAATTTCCCTAAGCTTTTTGTTTTATTAATATATTATTATTTCTGTGTGGCACAGTGTATTTTCATTTACACAGACAACAAAAGTGACGTTGTATTATGGTCTACGTGGAGACGTACACTGATTGGTTGGTATCATCTGTTATCTTATCTATTTCCCAGTGTCAACATACTTGAAAAGAGACTTCATTTGTGTGTACTAGACATTACATACGTATATTGTATTTTCAGCCCTCATATATATATATATGTATACATAAAAAATAATAATACAAAAATGTATTTTTACCTGCACGTGTATATTTTTCAGGTTCACATATATATTACAGTGCGTGTATAAATTAAACGAACGTATTATTTTAACATCATTCACGGTATGAAGAACATTAACTTAAAATTATTCCGGATACTTTTAATGTGAATTAAATTTTTTTCCAAATTTTTGGTATTTGTTTATTAGTACCAGGCCTCGCACTCGGTTTCTAAAATCTATTTACTACTTTTTTTACGATTTCAGGCTTCGCACTCTTCTACTAAAAGCTACCATTTGCTACTTTTTTGATACGAGGCTACTTTTTGGCTACTTTTTTGAGCCTAATGCTACTAAAAGCTACTTTTCTGAACAAATAGTCAAATTTAGATTTTCAGTTTTCACATTTCCATTTAAAAACAGTGTTAAAAAGTAAAATCGTTAATGAAAAACGACAGCCAATAAGATAATAGGAAATAATTTTACCGACATTTACTCTATCAATAGTGACTGATTATAAATTGTGTTTAACCCTTAAATTCCCCGTTTTTCCCGGTTTTATTTTCTCATCAAATTTTTATTTATTATATTTCGAACATAAATCTACAATTTGGAAAATAATTCAATTATAAACAAAGAATTTTTTCAATTTTTCAACAAAAAATCTTGTCTGTTCATAATTATAGTTGAAAATTTGATTAATTCAATTTCATTAAATTTATTGATACTAATTAAATTTCTGCAAAGAATTTTACTATTTATAAAAGTAATTGAATCCTTCAAAATAATGTTATTACATATTTATGAAAATAATTAAATGTTTGCGTAGAATTTTATTAAAATTTTTGAAAATAATTGAATTGTAGAGAAAAATTTAATTATTTATAAAGATAATAGAAATTTCGGGCAATTTCAAAAAAATGTTAAACATAATTGAATTTCTGCGGAGAATTTTATTTCTTTTGAAAGTAATTGAATTTTTTTTCAATTTTATGGAAATTTATGAAACGAATTGAATTCTTGTGAGGAATATTTTTCAAAAATAATATTTAAAAGAATTTAGTAAATCGGAAAAATGTTGCTATTTATAAAAATAATAAAAATAATTGAATTCCTTTGAGAAAATTTAATCAAATTTTTAAAAATAATTGCATTTTTCGACGAATTTGATTAAAATTGTATTAAACATAATTCCTTTTCTGCAATGAGTTTTATTATTTATTAAAGTAATTGAATTATTGTGAGGATTTTATAAAAAAAAGTTTCAAATAATTTATTTAAAAAAAAAATTTAGATAAACTCTATTTTTAATGATTCAATTCTTATGAAATTTTCATTCTTTTAGAAAATAATTAAATACTTTTTGGAAATTTTATTAAAATAGTAGACATACAAATAATTATTGAATTAAGAAAATTTTTTTGAAAATAATTGAATTCTTGTGGTGAATATAAATGAATTTTTGTTATTTATAGAAATAATTGAACTTTTACAAGAATTTTAATAAAATTCCTAAAAGTAATTTAATTTTGTCTAAGTTTTACTATTTAAGAAAATAATTAAATGTTTGCGTAGAATTTTATTAAATTTTTTGAAAAGAATTGAATTGTAGAGAACAATTTAATTATTTATAAAGATATTTTAAATTTTGGAGAATTTCAAAAAAATGTTAAACATAATTGAATTTCTGCGGATTGTTTCATTACTTTTGAAAATAATTGAATTTTTTTTAAATTTTATGGAAAGTTATGAAAAGATTTGAATTCTTGTGAGGAATATTTTTCAAAAATAATATTTAAAAGAATTTATGTAATTCGGAAAAATTTTGCTATTTATGAAAATAATTGAAATAATTGAAATCCTTAGACAAAATTTAATCAAAATTTTTAAAAATAATTGCATTTTTCAACGAATTTGATTAAAATTGTATTAAACATAATTCCATTTCTGCAATGAGTTTTATTATTTATGAAAGTAATTGAATTATTGCGAGAATTTTATAAAAAGAGTTTCAAATAATTGATTTTAAAAGAAAAAATTTAGATAAACTCTATTTTTAATAATTCAATTCCTATGAAATTTTCATTCTCTTAGAAAATAATTGAATACTTTTAGGAAATTTTATTAAAATAGTAGACATACAAATTATTGAATTAACAACATTTTTTGAAAATAATTAAATTCTTGTGGTGAATATAAATAAATTTTTGTTATTTATAGAAATAATTGAACTTTTACAATGAATTTTAATAAAATTTCTAAAAGTAATTTTATTTTATCGAAGTTTTACTATTTAAGAAAATAATTGAATGTATTGCGAAAAAATTTTAAAAAATAAAATTATAATTATACGGTGACTAACTTCCCTTGATTATTTAGAAAATTTTTTTTTTAATTCTTAAAAAAAGGAAATTCTTTTTAATAGAATGTAAAGAAATTTCAAGTACATCAAAAAATTTCAATTATTTCTTTATAAAAATTCAATTATCTTAAATAACAGGATTAAAAAGTGTTATTTTTTAAAATTTTCAAAAAACTACGAAAATTCAATTTTATTAAAAAATTTGAAGTGTGTATTTTTTTTAAATTAACTAATAAAAATTTTATATATTAATCTTCGCACTAAGAAACATGAATATATTAGAATATGAATCCTTACAAAATTTGATTACATATCAATTAATAAATTAAAATACTTTGAAAATTCAATTTTTTAAAAAGTTTTTAATGAAATTCTTTAATTCATTTTTTTTTGTCATCGAGGCTACTATTTCCTACTTTTTTTTGTTATCAAGACTACTTTTTCCTACTTTTTTTTAAACCCATAATGGAGAGCGAAGCCTGCCCATATTTTGTGACACTTTTACCCCATTTAAAAATTTTTTGAAATAAATACAAAGTGGGTGTAATTTTTTCCATTTTTACTCCATGGGTTGTGCCACTTTTACCCCATTCTATAATTTTTGACGCTTATAGAAAAAAGTGAATTGGGTGTAATTTTTATTTTATATTCTATGCATGAAAAAACAATCAAAAATTGTTATATTATTATTATTATTATTATTATTTTTGAAAATGAAAGTTAATAAAGAAAAATTTTGCACAAGTGGTGAAAATTCAAGTCGAAGGAAATCGGGTCAAATGAAATGGCGAGTCGGACCTCGCGCAATCGAAAGCGTTTGGTTTGAATCGCAACATGTTTATTTTCAGCTCGTTCTAAATGTGGATATCTTATGTAAAGTAACCGCATGTGCGCAGACGACAATGCTATGTCACAGGTGTTTATGATAACATGTAGTATGATTATCCGTGGTTTTCAGATTGATATATAGAAGAAAATTTCTCTTATCACTCGCTTATTATATATTTTTTTCTCTCTTTCACAATATCCATTTTAATACTTTAAAGCAAAAAAAAAAAAAAAGGAAAATGAAAAACCAAACGAAATTAAAATATTTTTCCTCTTTTCTTTTCACCAATATGCGAAAAAGATGAATGCTTTTCAAAAATAATCGCGATTCATCACTATTTTTATTTATACATATAAAACACAAAAAGGGATGTTAATTTTCATGTCAAGGTTTTTTTTGCTCTCTTTCATCTTTTTTTTCGTTTCTTTTTAAATTTTTGCAAATTTTTCACTTCTTTGAATTGACTAGCGGTAAATTATTTTTAATTTCTTTCTTTTTAATTGTCTTCTATAAACAGTTAACGGCTAAAATTAGAAACGAGCTTGAAATAATCTTTTCAAATAATCAGTCGGCAGGTGTTAAGTATGAGCCAAACAATTTTTATCTCATCGTTGTCGTGAAATTATTATACTTGTGCGGTACAAAATTAGAAAATGAAAAAATAGCATTTGGTATCTTAAAGGGTAGAGAGAAAACTTAATATTATATATACATGGGCATATAATGATATTTGTACTGTCATGCTGACTATGTATATATTTTTTTGACTAATAAATTACATATTGTAAATGCAAAATTTTTTTCATTAACTTTGAATCTATTGCTGAAATACATTTTAATGCACAATTCATTCTAAAAATAAAATTATTTATATTTTTATTGTAAAATTTAAAAATTCTTTGTGCTTTTGTATAATGTTCGGCGCTTTTGTTTGATTTTAAAAAGATTTGTTATAAAAAAATATATTTATAATATAATAATTAATTTTTTAAAATTTCAATTATTATAAAATTGTTTAGCTATACGTTTATTTTTAAAATTTTTATTATAAAAAAAAAATTTTCAAAAATGTAAATTTGAAAAATTTGTTTCTTAGTAAAAACTAAATCCATTTACAAATTTTGATAATTATACAATTATTGCTAAAATTATTAATAATTATTATTTAATTATTATTTATTAATTTTTTTAAATAGTAAATAAAGTAAATAAAAACAATTCTGTTTTTCTTAAACAATAAATTTTTAGAAATCATATTTGAATGATTGAAAAACGAATAAATTCGTTTTTCTGCAACAATTTATAAGGAACTGTTTTTTTATATTTTAGAATCTTAAATTAATATTACTATAATTATTATTAGTTAATAGTAAAAAAAATGTCGAAAAAGAAAGTTTATTTTATTAAATATTGTCACAACAATTTTATTTTTTATTTAACAGATTCTTCACTCATTTCTAAATTCAAAATAATCAAAACTTGTATAATTTTGCTAAATAAATATTTAAATACTGCTTATTGCTTTCTTCACAAGAAATAAGATTTTAAAAATTTCATCTCCTGAAATTTAATAATTATTTCTTAAAATTAAAACTATAATCCTTCCAAAAAGTGCAATTCTTTTCGATAATTTTTAACTAAACTTCACCTCCAAATCAATTATCTTTATTAATTTTCAATGATTTTCCGAATGTTTTTCGAGAATTCAATTATTTGAATATAAAAATGTAATTCTTCATATTAATTGAAACTGTCAATTTTATAAAAAGTTTCTCAAAAATTCTAAAGTAGTAAATTTTTTATTATTAAAAATAATTTTTATTCACTTTGTTCGAAGGTAATTTAATCTTAAAAAATTATGATAAAACAATTCTATAAGAATTATAGTTTTTTTTATAAATATTGTAATGTAAGTTTTCAAAAATAATTCCAAACAATTTTAACGTTAATTATTAAATTTTCGAAAATATATTGAATATAGAAAATATTGGAAATAATTGAATTTTAAAAAATCAGAACAAAATTTTTCAGAGAATTACTTTTTTCAAAACTATTTTAATAATATTTTTTTAAACACCTATAATTTTCATTAATTTTCAGTTTTATTGAATTTGTATTTGAAGATCGTTCATTAAAATTTTTGAGAATTCAATTTTTTTCTAAAATTATCAATTAAAATTTTTTAAAAGTTCATTTATTAAAATTATGATAAAATACTGAAAATAATGATTTATTTTGAATTAAATTTATTATTAAGTTTCAATTATTCAAAATCTTTTTTATTGTATTTTACACGAAAAAAACCTTTAACTGGGACAGCGATAAGATTCGCTGAAATAGCGAAAGTATTCGCTGCAATAACTAAAAAATTCGATAATATAGCGAAATTTTAAGTTGTTCCAGGTGAAGATTTTGTTTTCGTGTAAGAATTCAATTAGAAGGATTATTAAAAAAATAAATTTTTTAAAAATTTATCTATAGTTCTCATTTTTACACTACAAATAATAATAATAATAATAATAATAATAATAATAATAATAATAATAATAATAATAATTGAGAAATTACTTAAATAATTAAATATTTATTTTAGGAATTTTTAAGAGTTATTCTTTATGACTGAGAAAAATAATTCATGACCGGAAAATGACAGTGATTTTTTTATGAAAAAAGTGGCAACCCTGGATATTAATTTAAAATTTAAAAATTAAGACTAGAATTTAAATTTTTTAGCAGAATTTTTGTTTTTTAGATTTTTTAATTCTTGAATAAATATATATTTGAGTAAAGTTTGAAAATCAAATTAATTCAAAAACAAAAAATTATGATTTGTTTACCCCTATTGAGATACATTAAATTTTAAATTCTTTTTAAATATTTTGATTTTTAAATTCTTAAATCAATATATTTTAGTAAAGTTTGAATATTAAATTAATAAAAAAAAATATATTATATTTTTTTACCCCTTGAGATACATTAAATTTAAAAATTTTATTTAAATATTTTGATTTTTAAATTCTTGAATGAATATATTTGAGTAAAGTTTGAAAATCAAATTAATTTAAAAATAAAAAATTGTGATTTTTCTACCCCTTGAGATGCATTAAATTAAAAATTCTTTTTAAATATTTTGATTTTTCAATTCTTGAATCAATATATTTTAGTAAAGTTTGAAAATTACTTAAAATAATTTAAAAGAAAAAAACAATTATGATTTGTTTACCCCTTGAGATACATTAAATTTAAAATTCTTTTAAAATATTTTGATTTTTCAATTGAATTGCGAATTTCGAAAAGGGCTCAACTCGGATTTTTTTCAAATTTCACTTTTTTGTATTTTTTGCATTATTATATATTCATTGACGTTTTCTTAAAAGGAAAATTTCATCTGAGGTATTTTTAACGGAGAATATTTTATTAAACTGTGTTTTCCTTTGACTTTTAACCTATAAGATTATTTGTTTTCTAACCTATTGCTGAATTGTTTTTAAGCCAAAAAAAAGTTATTACATTTTAAAATTAAATTTAAAAAAAAATTGAATTCATTCTCGATAGTAAAATATTTAATTAGTATATTTTTATGATTAAAACGATTGAATTTTTTTTTCATGAATTTCGAAAAGGGCTCAACTCTGACAACTATATAATATCAAATTTTCTCCAACTAACTTTAATTTAAGACAATTATTTTATCATTTTCTCATACAAAATAACATCTAATTATCTAATTACTATGAAAAGGAACTGGACTCTTTTAATTAAAGCTGTTTATAGAATAAAATGTTTTTTGGTCTCTCCTGTAAAATAAAAAAAAAACCCAGTTGATCCCTTTTCGAAATTCGCAATTCAATTCTTGAATCAATATATTTGAGTAAAAATTGAAAATTAAATTAAAAAAAAAAAAATGTTTTTAAATTTCAAAAATAAAAAATTGTGATTTTTCCCACCCCTTGAGATGGTTTTGAAAAAGTTAGTGTCTGTTTATGCGGCTACATATAGATATATATACACACAAGAGAGTCTGTGTCTTGTGTATAAACCGAAGTTTAAACCGAGCCAAACCGAACACTTTGTGAGTTGTGCACTCTAGCGACAAGATCTCATACTAACCTTGACGAAATCATGTGCTTCTTCAGTATGTTGCGGTATCTCTTGAAGTGTGGTTGTTCTTCTTTGTTGTATTGTAAAAAAAATATATTTTTCATTAATACACACGCACATATATATATATATATATATATAAATATACATAATTCCCCTTCAAGTTAAAAAAAATAAATTACCCAAGTTTGTTCTAGATATAAATATACATAATTTTGAGAGAAGAAAAAAAAATAACATTACCCATTGTAGGAAACTTGTTTCTTTTTTTTCCCCCTTTTTGTACAGTGTATATGTGTGTTTGAGTGTGTCACATAAAATTGTTGATTCGAATCGAGAGAGTGTTTATATAGATGAAACTCGCTTGGGATTGTGCGCGGTTTGCTCTGTAGTTGCGATTCGTTGAAATCTTCCTCTTTCGCATATAGTGTCGTTTACGCCGGAAAGAAAAGAGAAGTGCGTCGCGCTATTACGCCGCGAAAGGCGTCTTTCATCTTCGTCTTTTGCTCTTCCGTCACCATATTATTATTATTATTATTATTTTACCCTTCTTCCGCCTTTTTGCTCGTCGAATATATTTTTTTTCGGGGAAAAAACACGCGTGTGTGATCTATTTGGTGCTTCGTCGACGTGTTTACGTTGAGAAAGAAAAAAAGTAGTTCCTTTTCACCAATTTTTTGCAAATCTAGTGACTTTTTTGTTTTTTTCTGCATTTTTTTTTCAAATATATTCTATAAATGACCTACTAGTGCGACTACAACTTTTTTTTGATTGGGATTACCATGCTGGATACGGCCACGAATATCAGGTACTTATCAAATTTATATTTACTTCCGGATTTTTCCAAATATTTTAACCCTCTTTTTTGTTTTTTGTTTTTTTTTTGCTCTTTGTCGAAATTTACATTTTTCTTTGTTTTCCAGAGAGTTTTGGAATACATAAAATTCTATTTAAAGAACTTTGAATGTTTAATTTGCTTACACAATTTGGAGATTATTTTTTTTTTCATTTCTTCAGACATCAGTTTTAAGTTCAGATGATAATATCGTATTTGTAATAAAAATAAAAATCCCCAAGAAAACTTGGTCTTTTGAAAATTAAAATCTCTTGGATTTAAAATTATAAAATGAAACCCAAAGTAAATGTTTTATTTTTTTTCTATTTTTTTAACTCATGGAAATGTTTTTTGTTTATAAAGAAAGGCTGAAGGGAAATCGAATTGTAAATTATTGAAAAATATCACAGTAAACATACAAGAAGTGACAAGTTTATAATTTTTAAAGAAACTTTTACATTAACGTGTCTTATCGTTTTACATATTTAAAATGTAATTTAGGTTATGTTTAATCTTGAATTCCAGAGGATTTAAAAATAAAATATATGATAAATATTATATAATGCAGACGTTATCTGTATATATTTTTATTTATTTATATTTATTCGTATTTATTTACTTAATTATTTATAATTATTTAACAATTTATTTATATTCATTTACACAATTATTTATAATTTATTCACTAATTTATTTATATATATTTACTCAATTACTTATAATTCATTTACTAATTTATTTATATTTATTTACTTAATTATTTATAATTTATTTACTAATTTATTTATATTTATTTACTCAATTATTTACAATTATTTACTAATTTATTTACATTCAGTTACTAATTTTTTTCTAATTTATTTACATTTAGTTACTAATTATTTACTAATTTATTTATATTTATTAACTGATTGATTTACATTTGTTTACTTATTTATTTGAATTTCCATACTTATTTACTTTTTAAATTAATTTTGATAAATTTAACACAAATTCAATTACGAAAATAGTTTATTACAAAAATTTAAAAGAAATTCACAACTAAAAACATTGACACTGGAAAAGTTGTTAAATATAAATTAACTTTTATACCGATTTACAAAAATAATATCATATGATGAAACTTTATAAACAAGATAAGCGATAAAAAAAACGTAATTAATGAATTAATGTCTGACTAATACTGAATTATAGTTTTCTTTATTTATACACTCGCTAGATTCTTGAGTGTAACTTTTAATTTTCAATTTAATTTTTCAAAAATCGTGATCTTTGCAAAAAGTTTATAATTCTGGGCTTTTTCTTTCTGGATTAAAAAAAACTGCAGTCAAAAAGAATTAAATTCTTAAAAAAATCTATAGTACCTATTTTTAAAAAAGTCAATTTCTCGTTTCGGACATTTTTTTCTTTTAAAAATCCGAACGAAGCGTTTGAATTTTTAATTTTTCGGAAAAAAGAGAGAATGATTAGGTTAATTAATTGTTACTTCATGTTAAAATTTCTTTTTTTTTTTTTTAATGCACGAAATATACGCAATTCGTGTCTGTTGCGAAAACAATGGACCTCAAATAGAAGTTTTATCTTTAGGTCGCACGATAAACTTGGCTTGTTGATATTTTTATTTTTCTTCAGACACCCCGTAATTAAGAGTTGAACATAGTTTTTATATTATTTCCAATCGTTTCTCTATAAAGTAGATCTCTAATTTTTAATTTAAAAAATTGTTTTTCTTTTTTGTTTGCGTTCTAATGATAAATTTACAACAATAAAAATGTTATATTTTTAAAATTTCATTTAATATAAAATAAATTAGCGGAAATGAATAGAAAGAATTCCATTTTTACAATCTTGTTTTTTCACAAACTACTTTTACTACCTTTTTTCTTATTATTGTAACAGTTAAAAATAAGGCTTTTAATAAAATTGTTTATAAACATTTTGTTATGTAATTAACAATTTATGTCAATGGTTAAAAACCGGTTATCTACTATTTTTATTTTTATGTATAGTGTTATTTTTAACATTTTTTTTTGTAAACTGCAATTAAAGTAAAAAAAATATAGTTTACGATCATTTTGAATTAGTTAATTGAGGGAAAATTATTAATAATTGGAATTAATTCTGACTGTTATTAATTAATAATAATTATTAATAAATTATTAGTGAATATTAATTATTAATTAATAAATTGTTATTTAGTAAGTTATTAATTCGTATCAATTATTGTGAACTGTGATCCTCTCCGAAGAAAGGTACCTAAGAAGTAAACAATTTTTAGGTTATGCTCGCAGGATGACCTCATATCGAAAAATCAAATTTTTATATTGAGAGGTTAAATTGTCGTTTTTCAAGAATTTCATTTATACTCAGAGCTGCTGAATTCTTATATAAAAATGGCCAAACGGTTAAAATTTCAGCTCTTAATATTAAAAAGTAAAAAAATTACCGACTTTTTATAAAATCGGTTAGAATTTCAGCCTTCAATGTTAAAAAGTAAAAAAGTTTCTAAAAGTCCTTATGAAATGGCTAATCAGTTAAAATTTTAACCTTCAATGTTAAAAAGTAAAAAAAAATACTAAAAATTATTAATACAATTCTAAATCGAAGTTAAAATGTTAGCCCTCAATGTTAAAAAGTAAAAAAGCTACTAAATTTTTATAAAATAGTCAGTTGGTTAACATTTCAGTCTTCAGTGTAAAAAAGTAAAGAACAATTTTCAAGTACTTTTCATAAAATTGTCAATTTCCTTGTGTTAAGTAAAGGTTAAGATAAAAACACAAGTATAACCTTAAAATGATTCAGCTCTTAGGTACCTTTCATCGGCGCGTGTCACATTTATTATCAATTAATATTAATTCTTAAAAGTATTTTTAAAAATATAATAAAAATTTATTAAAATTCATTAATCAATTTTCATTCAAAGTAAAAAATGGAAAATAATAATAATAATATATATATATATATATATTCAATTTTAGAATTAGGTTGCGAATGAAATTGATTTTTATCTATGAAAATTATAAAGTCTACATATGTAAGAATCTTAAAGATTTTTCTATTAAAATTGTGTTATATTTCTATAAATAGACTACGCAAATAGTAACGGTGGTTGAATAATGACTCAACATAGTGGAACGTCGGTATAAGTAGGCATTAAAAACGTTACACTCTTTGGCGACACGCGCATCAAAAAATTTTATTTCACAAAAATTTTCGACTTCATAATAAAGTATATATATCTGTTCTGTTTAGCTTGAGCTAAAAATTCATTGACCTTTACAGAAGAAATCTTTTCTTTCATTAATAAAATATTTTTATTTTTACTCTTGATGAAGCTTGATAGTTTTCGAGACTATACAGTCATACCTGCTCTTCCTTAATATTCGTCTTTTATCCGGGTTCATTAATTTTTAAATCTCCATTTATTTCAATGTTTATCCCAAAGTTCAAAATGGTTTTCGATCCAAAGCATCGTAAAAACAAAATTTAATTTTAAGAAGCAGAATTATTTTCAGAGAAAATTGTAAACAAAACTTTTGATGTACAATAAAGTATAATTTTCCAAAATTTATTCCAGTTTTATATTTAATTTAAAAAAAAAATTATTTATGATACGTAGAAGAAACAAAAATTTGCTGTTGCAATAGAAGAAAATTTTCAAAAACAAATCTGAAGTGTCGATCAGTATCGATTGGCGGAAGAAGAGAAATTTTTGACGTTGGCTTTTTTGTGAGCAAAACTCTGTAAGGAGATCAATTGATATAAATTTAATTATTTAGTTATTTATATAAATTGTAATAAATAATCGCTTTGGAATCAAAGGTGGCAGTACAATTTAATATGAATCTTTCAAAAATTAGGAAATAATTATTTGCTATGGAAATTTGAATAAATAAATCAATATTCCTTGAGAGATGAATTAATTTTGTACCAGATTGAGGCTCAAACGAAGAATCATGTAATTTTTTTTGCAAAATGTATAATTATTTTATTAAAAGAAAATTTTTTAAAACTTATTCCACGTTTGTATTTAATAAAAAAAAAATATTTATGACACGTAGAAGAAAAAAAAAATTTGCTGTTGCAAATAAGAAAATTTTCAAAATAAATTTGAAACGTCGCTCATAGTATGTATCGAAGAAAAATCCTTGACGTGTACTTTTTTTTATGGGCAAAATTCTTTAAGGGGATAAATTGAGTTTTTTTTAAATTTTTTTTTCTTTTCTTAAAAAAGAGTACGTAGTATAATTTAATTCTCTGATGGATGTTAATATATAGCCTTGAATTAAAAATGTTTTGAAGACAATTTTTACCACCCACCACGTTTTTCGCTTTAAATGTGAGAGAGTCCCAAACGAGATGATCGTTAAAGCCTTAATCCTCGGCAGTCTGCTGAGAAATCTTTCGTATATATAAGTACAAAGGTACATTTGCATATCTCGGTCAGAAATTATCTCGACAACTCTGTAACAACGGAGTGAATTATGATCTCCTTATATCGCCGGCAAAGTTAGTGTGACGCTTGCATGAGAAAACCGCCGTACATATGTAGTGCACTCGGTATTGTGAATTGCTTCAAGCGATTCAACTCTTCGAGAGTAAAGACTCTGTCTCTCTCTCTCTCTCTCTCTCTCTTTCATGAGAGATCTGAGAATATGTATATATGCATTTTCTGGTTTGTAAGACGTGTGTGCGTGATTTTTTTTTTTTTTACTTTGGTGAGACCCGCAAGAGGCGCGATCGACCAAAAATAGCACCAGTAGGAGAATATTATGGCACTTTGCTGCCATCCAAAAAGGGTGGGAATGTTGTCGATGGGCAAAAGAGAGGTGGGATAAAGGTTGGAGGAGGGGGAGGGGAAAAAAGAAAGACAATAACAACAGGGGGCACACTCAAGAGTGTATGTTCGTCTAACTCGTTCTTCTCTCTGCTCGTTGAAAATCGACCACTGGGTGCCTTTTTAATCGACTCGCCTTTTTTTCTCTCTCTCTCTCTGTCTCTCTCTCTTTTAACTTTGTATAGCAACCTGTAGCATCTTTCAGAAAATAAACTCAAAGAAAATTTATTAATGTATGGAAACAGGTATCATTTTTAAATATGCAAAATAGGCGGCGGTTTCTTTTGTTCTTTTAAATATCTATATATATTCTTAACTAAATTAGATTTTCTCAGTAAACGAAAAATTCACTATAAATTTATTTTTAGGTCTCTCTTCAAATTATAAAAAAAAAATTCGTGTGAATTTTATTCAGTGAAAATATTCTTTTGAATTTATTTTAAAGAAGAATTAAAAATAATCATTCTATTAGTAATTTTATAACTTATATTTTTTTTATTTTCTTATTTTTTTTGGCTCATTTTAAATAAGAATTAAAAATAATAATTCTATAAATAATTTTATAATCTATTTTTTATTTTGTTATGTGTTTGTTTAGTTTTTTGATTTACTTGTTTTAGATAAAAATTAGATGTAATGATTCTATAAGTAATTTTTTTTTACTTTTTTAATTCTTCTATAATTTTATTGATTTTGTCATGAGATTTTTTTTAGTATTTTCTCGTTGGTTTATTTTCTAAAATGAGGTAAAATTTTCTTGAAAAATATTTTGAGTGACAATATTCAGAGATTCAATATCCCATTGAGTTACAAATACATTGTTCAAAAAGCAGTGGTATAGCAGTAGGAGCAGCTGTTGATTTTCATTCCCTTTTTCGACTGAATAAAGCTCGTAATTTTCTTCCAAGGTATATATATATATATTGAACATCCAGTCAGAAAGTTTTCAAATTTGAATTGTGTCTTTGTCGTCAGAATACACTGTTTTTTTTTGTTGAAAATTTTTTGTATTAAAAATATTCCTGAAATTTGTGTCGAATAATAGAAATTTTGTAAAATTGAATTAAATCGGATTTTCTAAAAAATTATATTCGAATATTTTTGAAAAAAGTAATTCCAAGAATTTGTGTATTCTAATTTTTTAAATTTCAATATTTTCAATTACATCTTTCCGAAAATTCAAATACATACGAAAAATTAAAAATATTAAAACTTTTTAGTATTCTTTTTTAAATTTTTGAGAAAACAGCGATGTTGAAAAGTTTCAATTCAAATTCTTTGAAAAATTAGTTTTTTAAAAATTCTACAAAAATTATTTTAAGAAATTCAATTTGTAAAATTGTAGTTTTACACAATTTCAAAAACATTTTATCAAATTTCAATTATTTTAAAAAGATTTTACCAAATTTAAATGATTTTTTATAGATTTTTACCAAATTTCAACTATTTGTAAAAGACTTCAACAAATTATATAGATAATTGAAAACTTTTAAATTCTACATAATTGAAAAATTATTACAAAATTCACGTATTTTTATAATGTTTTATAAACTTTCAATTATTTTTAGTAATTTTAACAAATTTCCATTGTTCTTAATAATTTTATAAAGTTTCAATTATTTTTAAAAGATTTGAACAAATTTCGACTTGGAAAATTTTAAATTGTACATAAATCAAAAACTAATATTTTTAAAACATTATTGAACAAATATTTTTTAAAACTTCAATGAATTTAAAAAGATTTTACCAAATTTTAATTATTTGTAAAAGATTTTAACCATTTTTTGATAATTAAGAATGTTTAAATTCTATGTTATTGAAAAATTATTGTTAAAAATTACTAAAAAATTCATGTATTTAAAAAAAAAATTTTACCAAATTTCAGTTATTTTTAAAAATTTTTTAACAAATTTCAATTATTTGAAAATTTTTAAATTGTACATAATTGATAAACAATTTAAAAAACAATTATTGTTCAATTCAATTATTATTAAAAAGATTTTATGAAAATTGAATTATTTTTTAAACAATTCAATAAATTTCAATTATTTTAAAAAGTTTTTTCAACATCAATTATTTGGAAATTTTTTAATTTTATATAATTGAGAAACTATTCTGTTATTAAAATAAAATTATTATTATTATATTTTTGTAATAAATAAATCTTTTAAAAATTATTATTAAAAATAAATTGATGTATTTTTAAATAATTGAATTCTCGAAGAATGTTCGAAAACATTTTTTCAAATAAATTGATTTAGAGTTGAAGTTTAGTTAACAATATTGTAAAAAATAATTGAATTTTGGAAGGAAATTTTTGTAATTTTCTGAAATAAAATAAAATTTTAAAATCAGTGATAAAAACTAGTACAATTTTTTTAATATTGAAGAAATTATATTTGAAAAATTCTTTTTTTTTTTGCCGATTATCGTCGACGTTAAAACTTTAGACTCATTATTAAGAAAAGGTATTTGCGAATTTATTTGGAAAATTTTAATTAATATTATTTGTTTAATGAAAGTTGTTTTCTTGTAATGAAACTTTTGTCAAACGTGCGTCTTGTGTACTTTCTTGTACGTGTCTCTTTGCAATTTTTGAAGAAAAAAAATCTTACGAAATTTCCCTATGGCCCTCTTAATCCATTGGAACTCTCGTGAGTTACCAAACTTTTTCATTATTTTCGCCTGTTTTCCTTTGGGAAAATACAATTTTCTTCATATACACTCTCAGAGCGAGCGCTGATGTTACATTCAAAAGTTATTTTTTTTTATTAGTAAATATTCTTTTTATTAATAAAGTAAAGTTTATTTTTATTTTCCAATTTTTAAAGTAAAATTTATTTATTTTTAAAAATATTTCTTTACTATGGAAAGTAATAAATATTTTTTTACTTTTTAGAGTCGAAAATATTTAAATATTTTTTACTTTTTAGAGTCGAAAATATTTGTCTATTTTTTTACTTTTTAGAGTTAAAAATATTTATATGTTTTTTTTTACTTTTTAGAGTTGAAAATATTTTTATATATTTTAACATTTTAAAGTGGAAAATATTTATATATTTTTTTTACTTTTTAGAGTCAAAAATATTTTTATATTTTTTTCTTTTTTAAAGTCAGAAACATTTTTAAAAATAAATAAAATAAATACATTTTTTAAAAACAAACTCAAAATTTACAG
The DNA here is from genome assembly GCA_032872475.1 of Leptopilina myrica (nomen nudum). Classification (NCBI taxonomy): domain Eukaryota; kingdom Metazoa; phylum Arthropoda; class Insecta; order Hymenoptera; family Figitidae; genus Leptopilina; species Leptopilina myrica (nomen nudum). The sequence continues at coordinate 8,175,143 of CM065464.1, read as the reverse complement.
GTAAACATGAAAAAAAATGAAAAATAAAAATTTTTAATTACGGTTTTAAAAAAGGGGAATAATTTTTTTTTTAAATGCGTAAAAAAACAATTTAAGATTGTTATAGAAATACGAAATAAAATGGCGAGTTAACGAGAAATTTACGATTAGAGCGATTGTTTTCAATAATATATTGATGTTGCGTGGTGATATTGTTATCAAAAACTATTTTTATAACTGAAAAGAGGCGTCAGCTGTTAGAATAAAAAACCAATCTCCCGAGCGATTTCTGCTGTCATTCTCTCTTATTCGCGTACATATAACACCTCTCGCTGTGAAACGTCAAATCGTGCGACGCGCAACTACTTAATTTAATCTCAAGTCCCTCATTCCCTCTCTATTAACAAGGTTCATTGCTCTTTGCATTCTTTACGTTCTCCAATAAGATCTAAATTTTCACTCTTCTCTTTTTTTTATCTATCAATATTTAAAAAAAAATATATATTTCTCCACTAATTTGATTTACTTTCTACAAACACATTACACTGTTTTCCTGAAAGTATCAAATTAATATACTAAAGAGTTGTTAAATTGACAATTAAATTTAAATACAAAAATGTGAATCAATTTTTTTTTCGACACAAATTTTGGTATCAAATTAATTTACGTATTAATTAGTATTAATTTGAATCTATTAGGAAAACTCTACAATGAATAAAATAAAAGAAAGTGTTATTATTTTAAAATTACAATCTCAAATATTTTATCTTTTTTTTTTATTTTCTTTGTATACATTGAATTTTTTTTTATTCCTAATAATATAAATTTATTAGCATACGTGAGTTATTAAAAGTATTTTTACATTTTTCGGAATAGAAAAAAGATATTTATATTCCAAGATAAAATCTATTTTTGTCATGAAAATATGTTCAACTTTTGAAAAAATTGTAAAAATAATTTTTTTCCTAAGCGTAATATTTTTACAATTTTTCTCTCTGTTTTTTTTTTGTTTATTAGAAACGTATTTATATAATTTATTGGGTATTAAAATTCTGTTTTACTTTTATACATATATGAGAATATATTAGACCAGAAGTAACTTTGCGTGATTGTAAAAAGAAACGAGTTTTTAAACAAATATTTAAGTTTATTTTTGCAATAAATTATTCGCTTGTATGTAGAAAAAAAAGGAGTAAAATAGCTTTAAATGTCCCGATAATTAATTCAGATAGTTAATTAAATAGCATAATTTATTTAAGTGCTTCGCGCTAGGTGTTTTAACGTATTTGTGCATTTCATAATAATTTACTGAGCGCAATTTTCAAAAGTTATTTTTCAATAACAAAAATTATTGCCAAAGAAATATTTATGATCTGAAAAGATGTAACTATCATCTATATTTTACATCTTCGAGTTGTTATAAGTATAGGAGAATGCTATTTTTAAAATTAAAAATTTTCCTCTTACTTTTTATATTCAGTAAAGTATTTGATAAAATTTAAATTTAATATTTTCTTCATATATTATACTACAAAGTTGCCACAGGTCAGAGAATTCAGAAGAAAATAAGAGATTTTTATTAAAAGTGATGGAAAAAATTAAATTCTTAGAATTCATAAGAATATTCTGAATTTTTTCTGATTTTTTCGTTTTTTCAAACGAAATTAATTAAATTCTCTCATGAAAATTGTAATGTATTAAAAATCATTATTAAAATCTAATAAACGAATTTATTAAATGTGTTAAAAATACTTGAAGATTTTTCATAAAATTCTTCGCAAACATTTTTAATTTTTTGTAAAATATTTTATATAGCATTTTTCGAAAAAAATCAATTTTAAAAACTTTTCATAAAAAGCTACAGCAAGAAGACAATTATTTTTAAAAGCAATAACATTTTTCAGGAAAATTCAAGTATTTTGATTGAATTTTATTAAATGCAAGGAAAACAATTGTTTTTGCATGACTAATAAAAAATGCTTCTCAAAAATTCAATTACTTTCCTAAAAAAGAAAATTTTTCATGAGAATTCAATTATTTAAAAAAATTTAAATAAAATTTTTCGCTTGAATTCAATTATTTTTATGAGTAGGTAATAAAACTGTTCTCAAAAATTCAATTATCTTTTTCAAAAATTGATAAATTATTTCTAAAATCTTTGACGATTATTTAATTACTTTTCCAAATAATAAAATTTTTTATAAGAATTCAGTTTATTAAAAAAATTTAAATAAAATTTTTCACAAGAATTCAAGTATTTTCTCAAATAATAATATTTTTCACAAGAATTTGATTTTTTTTTATAAATAATAAAATTTTTCTCAAAAATTCAATTATTTTCATAAATAATAAAATTTTTCTCAAAAATTCAATTATTTTTTAAACAATTGATAAATTCTTTCTTTAATTCTTCACAATTATTCAATTACTTTCCCAAATAATAAAATGTTTCACGAGAATTCAATTATTTAGAAAAATATTTAAATGAAATTCTTCACAATTATTCAATTAAACTTTTTTAAAAATAATAATTTCAAAATTCAATTATTTCCAAAATTTTCACTCTATATTTCTTTTAATATTCAATTATAATCTAAAATTTTAACTGAAAATCATTTTTATGAAATAAAAATCAATTTTTATTAAAGAATTTTACAAGAGTTTTAATTATTTAAATGCAAAAGTAAATAATTTATTGAATAATTGAATGTTTCTGAGAATTCAATTCTCATAAAGAATTTTAATAGCAAATTTTTTAATAATTCAATTCTTTTGTCGAATTTTATTAAAACTTGCATGAACATAATTACTTTTTTCAAGGAATTCAATTATAATTGTATGAAAAATAATTGAAACGCTGCGATGAGTTTTATGAGAATTTTCAAATTTATTCGTTTACAATTCAATTTTACAAAATTTCAATTATTCGGAAATTCTGCAATTAAATATATATTGAAAAATAAAAACTCGAAATAATTTGAATTAAAATCCTATTTAACTTGTAAAAAGGATTAATTCTACACAAATTTTTGTCAAAAATATGAAAAATTAAGAATTTCAATGATTTCAGTGTGAAACTTTTTTAAAATTTAATTATTTCTAAAAATCCACGTTATAATGCTTTTGATACTTAAGTATAATGTAAAATTTTACCTGAAATTCATTTTTAAAACCATTTTTATTAGTAAATTCTTTGAGAATTCAATTATTTAAATACAAAAATAAATAATGTATTAATTGAATGTTTTTTGAAATTAAATTCTCATAAAAAATGTTATCAACAAATTTTTGAAATCAATAAACTCTTTGGGTGAATTTTAATAAGATTTTTAAGAATAATTACATTTTTTGAGGAATTTGATTAGAATTGCATTAAAAATAATTGAAATTCTGCAATGAGTTTGATTATTTATGAAAATAATTTAATTCCTAAAAGAATTTTATTATTTACAAAAATAATTGAATCCCTCTAGAAATATTATTTATGAAAATAATTGATTTATTGCGAAGAAATTTATAAAAAAATTTGTAAATAATTGAATTTCTGTAAAAAAAAATTTAATATTTATGAAAATAGAATGTTTGCGTAGAATTGTATTGAAATTTTTTTTAATAATGGAATTCTTTTGAAAAACTTTATTGAAATAGTAGATACTGAAAATTATAGAATTTTTAGAAAACTTTTGAAAATAATTGAATCTTTGACAAGAATTTAATTAAAATTTTGTAAAATAATTGAATATCAGAGAAGAATTTTTTTATTTATAAAGAGAATTGAAATTTTGACGAGAATTTAAAAAAATTTTTGAACACAATTGAATTTAGTAACTATGTTACTAGGTTTAGTAGCTAGCTTACTATTCTCCATGTAGAAGCTAAATTTATTGAATTTTTCCAAATCGTTGACTTTGGTGTTTTATTTAAAATAAAATTTCATTCATAGTTGAAAATAACATCAAAATAGATTATTTTAATCCTTTTTGTCGTTAATTTAATCCTAGAGGAATTAAACTGTTGCAGATTATTTTAATCCATTTAGGTGTTAATTTAACCCCTCACGTTTTAGTGTGATAAAAAATACTAAACATTAAAAAAATTATGTGAGATGTAGTAAGTAAAGTTATGTATATTAAAATTGAATAAAAATTTTTGATGTTTGATATAATTATAGTATAAATACCACGTTTTTTAAAGTTTAGTAAAAAATTCTAAACATGAAAAAATGTTTGTGAAATTTAGTAAAGTTATATTAAAATTGAATAAAAATTCTTGATACTTGATATAATTATACTAAATACGACAACATTTTTTTCTAAATGTTTAGTATTTTTTATATAAAAATTTCGGTTTTGCACTGTTTCCCAATATTGCGAAATACTTTTATAAAAATTTAATATACATGTTTTTTTCAGTGTAGCAAATCCTAAAAAAAGTTGTAAATTATATAGAATATTTATAATAGATGAGTTCAAAGCCTGGGAGTTGAATAAATACCATAATTTTTTTAATAGGGAAAAAGATTAATTAGTATTTATAAAAAAAGAATTCTTAACAGAATGAAGTTTTCTAATCGGCAGGAAAAAAAATTTATTTATTATGATTTTGTTATTTTTTGGATGATGCATTCCAATTTTTTTTTTCTGCCGATTAGAAAACTTTATTCTGTTTAGAATTCTTTTTTATATAAATACTAATTAATCTTTTTTCTTTAAAAAAAAAAATGATTCATTTTGTTTTGATATTAATTTTAAAAAAAATGTCTCTTCAATTGGAAAAGAATTGTTACATTTGAACATGTGTATACAACGCTCTCCAAGATTTAATATCAACAACACTCATTTTCAGTAATCGAGAGTACCTATATACGGCCTCCATTTGGCTTTGGCTTGCCAGTGCTTGGAGTGGCAGACTTGCTGGCAGCAGTCACTTTCTATACATGTGCACCAATACACAATTCAACATCATTGGTTGTTTGCACTTGCAAACTATCTGACTTTTCTTGTGTTTGTGTTTGTGTGTATAGACAGCTCTGTATAGAGTAGTAATACACGCACAAAACTCGCACTCACTCGTACGCTAAAGTCGCATAAACTTAAGTAGTACCTGATATGCATGAATGACTCGTTCTTTAGAACTCTCTTGTACATGTCTAAAATAATTGTTCACTAGATATAACGAGAGAGAGAGAGAGAGAAGATGATGAATTTTTTTTCCAAACCTTTTTCCGCTCATAAAAAACGCATTTCATTATAATTGTTCAAAAACGAATTATCTTCACTAAGAAACACTTGAAGCATTTCATTATACGCTTTTAAAGTTGCCTCAAAAAGATATTTCAACGAATTACAAAGAAAATGCAAATTACTGTTAATGTCTATGTTTGTAGTAAAAAATTTTCGCTTGCAAGAAAGGATGAGAACCCATCAGTTTTCTATATAGGATATTGATAATAATTCTATACTAGAGTAAAGGAGAGTTGTTACGAAAACATTTGACATCTGACAAAATATTCGCACTTCTTCCGAATATTTTGCGATTCACTCTAGAAATTATTTAACATTTAACATTACTTAACAAAGAAAAATGTTCTATTATTAAATTTCTTTAATTGGACTATTATTTGAAGTTTATACAGAATTATGTTGTAAACAGCAGAATAAAATATTTTTGAACAAGAAAAGTTATTTTCTCGATAGGAAAATATTTCTTCTTTCAATCGTTGATCACAATTGTTGACTTCACCGACATAGTACAACGAAATATAATTTTAACATATTGGTATTAAAAATAATTTCTTAATTACTAATCAGTAGGAAAAATTCATAACATATATGAAAAACATGATCTCCTGTTTTTATGTTGCTTTATTCGCAGATGAAATCATGACAATGCGAGTTTGATGAACACATTAGAAAAGCTCGTGAGAGAATGTCGATTTTCTAACGCTGTATGTGTATTATTGTTGTTGTTGAACCATCAAAGAATTCTTGTATGCTACTAACGTTCTAGCTTAGAATCTTGGATGGTAGCCAACTTGGGAGCAACTCACTCATTTGTCCAGGTGGTTAAATAAAACAATCCATCGGTCCAGACAAACACATACAGGTCATTGCGATCACGAACTCAAGGAAATAAAATATTTACCATATTTTTCAAAAAAAAAATCCATATAGTAGAAAAAGAGGTCTTAGCATATTTTGTTTTGATTTTTAATTTTTTCAGTATTAAAATTGAAGAAAGTGGAAAACTTTTTGAAAAGTGTTTTTCTGTTTTTAATAAATAATAAGAATCTCTCTGATAATGTGATTCTAATTTTAAAATGTCTGCAAGCAACTGGAGCAGACTGTAATCTTGAAAATTTGCAGTGTTATACAAAAAATCAGATATGTGTGAGTAATTTTTCGATGCATTCAAAAATGTTTGTAGGTTACAATGTATTAAAGAGTATATATCATGTGAGCTATTGACTTTCAGTAGACGATAAAAGCAACTTGATTAGTGATATCAATCAACAAAAGTTTCTAGATAATGTCATGCATTTAGCAAAACAATATGTCTGTTATTTGCAAGAACATCTCGTTGCAAAATGGAGTTTGTGGCTCTTTATAAAAGAAAAACATAAATTTCTTCGAACAATTTAACGCTAAAAATATCTAAATTATAAAAATAGTTTAAAATATAGTTTAAAATAGTTTAAGATAGTTTAAAATTGTTTAAAATAGTTTAAAATAATTAAAAATAGTTAAAAATAGTTTAAAATAATTAAAAATAATTAAAAATAGTTTAAAATAGTTTAAAATACTTAAAAATAATTTAAAATAGTTTAAAATAGTCAAAACAGTTAAAACATCTCATCCTGTTAAGATAATTAAAATAATTACACTGTTAAAACTCAAAAGCAGCAAATTGCAAAAAACTGCAATTTAATTTGAACCCTTTTCAAAATTCAATTATTCCTCAAAATTCACAAACTCTAATGCTTTTAATATTCAATTATAATTTTAAATTTTAAGTGTAATTCATTTTTTAAATCGATTTTTATAAGAAATTTTTTTTGAGAATTCAATCATTTAAATAGACAAAACAAATTATTTAATAATTGCATTTTTATAAAAAATTTTATCGAAATTTTTAAAAATAATAATAATTAAATTCTTTTAGCGAATTTTTAGAAAAATTTTAGAAATAAATGAAACTTCTCTATCATATTATTCTAAATAGTTTAAAAAATAATTGAAATTCTGCAATAAGTTTTTGTTATTTATGGAAATAATTGAATTCTTGTAACGAATATAATTGTTTTCATAAATAATAAAACTCTTGTCAGAAACTGAATTATTTTTTAAAAAATTGATAAATTCTTAATAAGAATTAAATGTTGAGAAATATTTTCGATTATTTAATATATAATTTGTTTTTGTATTTAAATATTTGAATTTCAGTTGAATATTCTAATAATAATTGATTTAAAAACGAAATTCATTTTAAATTTTTAAATAATTTTTTTTTTCAAAGATAATTTAAAATTTTAAATAAAATTCATTTTTTAATCAATTTTTATTAGGAACTTTTTCCAGAATTCAATTATTCAAATACAAAAAGAAATAATTTATTCAATAAATGAATTCTTATGCAGAATTTTATTAAAATTTTTAAAAATAATTGAATTCTTTGTGCGAATTGCAAAAAAATTGTAATAAATGACATTTTCTAACATTATATTTAAAATTGTATAACAAATATTTGAAAAATTCTGCCATACGTTTTTGTTATTAATGAAAATAATTGAATTTTTGTAACGAATTTTATTTAAAAACAATTTTTTTAAAATTGTATTTCTATGAAGAATTTTTATTTGTGAAAATAATTAATTTCTTTAAAAGAATTTAATTCAAATAGTTTTAAATAACTGAATTTTTCAGAATGGTTTAAAATTTTTTTGAAAATAATTAAATTCTATCGAGAAATTTCGTAAAAAAAATTGAAAATAATTGAAATCTGACAAAGAATAAGAAATATTTTTTTTTAATAACTGAATTCTGAAGGAAATGGTTATTTTTAAAAAGAATAGTATATTTTCTGACCAATTTTTTTTTATAACTTTTCAAATTTATAAAGTATTTTATCAAAATTTTTAAAAATAATTGATTTCTGGAGAAAAATTTAATTTTTTATAAAAATAATTGATTTCATGCGAAATTTTTATTCAAATTTTTTTATAAATAATTGAATTCCTATAAGGAAATTTATTATTTGGAAAAACAATTGAATTCTTAAGAAAAATTGTATTGAAAATAATTGAATTTTTTTAAATAATAGAATTTTTAAAAAATGTATTTAAATGTTTCAAATAGAAAGTTTCTCAGAATTATTTTAATTAATTTTTTGAATAAATTTTAATTTTTTTGAGAAGTTTCGTTAAATTTTGGAAAACTTTATTCAAATAGAAGTTATTAAAAATAATTAAAATGAAAATTTTTGGAAATAATTTAAATTTTGCCAAGAATTTTATTATATTTTTTGTTGAAAATATTTTAATTTCAGAGAAGAAGTTCATTATTTATAAAGATAATTGAAAATTTGGACGAAAAATAAAAAAAAAATTGAAACATAATTGATTTTATGCGAAGAATTTAATCACTTTTGAAAATAATTGAATTTTTAAAATCAGTCTGTTCTTAAAAGTTTTATTTAAATTCATTAAAAATTGATATTTTCCTAAATTTCAAATTGAAACCTTTGTACTTCATCTATAAAGATTGTAAACGCAATTTTTTTTGAAATCTAATTAATATTGAATTATTTAGGTAAAGTGATTCATGAAATAATTTCTAAAAAATAATTTTATACCATCAATTTGATATTTTCAAAACAAACCCATAGTCATGTGAAAGTTACTAAAACATGTAAATTAATTCAAAAAGAATTAAAAAAAAAAATTTTAATTTAAAATTTAAAGAAGATTAACGATATTTTTTTTTAATTTTTATTTTTAAAAAAATAACTTTTTACATGGAGTTAATGATGTTTTCAGTGGCTTGACAAATGGGGGCGGAACATTTGTCAAAACAGCCTCAAGCATCTTTTATGTGTTCGCCACACTTTGAGTTTGCTCTTTGTGGCATAATCGACGTCATCTCTCTTCAAGTCCTTGCATCACTAGCTTATGTCATTGATTTCATTTTTTTTCCACAGTAGCTATTCGAGTGTCGAACTATGATATATAAATCATCGGCGTTGTACGAATTTTCTCTGCAAAAATTCGAAGAAAAAAATTTTTGTAAAAATTTTTTTTAGTCAAGTTATCTATTTTATAGAAAAGTTATTAAACCTTTAAAAATGTATTCAGAATTTTTCTATAATTGACAAAAATTTAGTTTTTTTTATTTTTATTATCAGGAACGATCACTGATTGATGTGAATTTGAAATTAACTTTCTTTTTTTTGTTCTGATTGCAGGTGGTCGTTAGACACACAGGCAGAATCGGCGAAGAGTCCAGATTGTCAGCAGAATGTTTATGAGATAGCATCTCAATATTTACAATCTTTTTGCTAAAGCTACATTGCCATGTTGTTTAGGTAATTATAGTTTTTGATAATTTCATTTAAAAATTTCGCCAAAAAAATTATTGTATCTTTAGAAATTTAGATATAGAAACAAAAACTATTTTAAAAAAATTTTTCAATTATTTTTTTTTAAATCACTTTTCTCTTTAAATATGTGATAAATGGATCTAAAACTTTGTACGAAAGTCTAAAATACAATAAAGAAGGGCTGTGATGTGCGAAAAGTTGTAATATTTCAAAAATTAATTGTTACAAATTACTTTAAAGTTACCAGTTGGCACGATCGCTTAAAAGCAATTTTTCGTTTCCACCGAATTCAAAGTGTTGTATTACAATTTATTTTTGAATTATTAAAACTTTTAGACATCAAAGCCCTTCTTTATTGTATTTTAGCCTTTCTTACAAAATTTCAGATCAATTCATTAAACATTTAAAGTCGAAAAAATTAACATGTAATATCTAACAGGATGCTGTTAAAGATACTTTAGGAATTTAAAAAAATTACATTTTTAAAATTATTTATCGAGAACGTGAAATTAGATGTAACTGACAACTAATACCAAAGGTTTCTTTTACTAAAATATGAAAAAAATTCTTCAAAATTTCTCCGGACAGTACGCACTGTTATTATTTAAATTGAAATTTGAATTGTTTTGATATTCTAAAGGGAAATAAAAATAACTTGTAATTTCTTCGACAGCTGCCGAAGCAATTATAAACAGATGGTTATTAGTAAATACTTTTCAATATTCTACCTATAGGAAGGAATATCATTTTAAAACTGACTGAGAATAAACATTTGCTAATGTTTTTGGCAAAAAATCTTTGCCATCGAAATCGTAGAGACTAAAAATAGGGTCAATATTTTTTCGAAACTTTGTAAATTTATTAAAAATATACAAAAACAATAAATCCTAGTAACATCTTTAAGGGGTTTCTATTAACTTAATGTTTGTAAATAATATTTCTATAATGGGAAATAATTTTAAATATAACGAAATATGGAAATAATTAAAAAGTTTCTCAACATCTAATGCGGGAGCTATTTAAAGAGTCATGCACAATTGTGATCTTGGTAAATATCGTTCGAGTACGACCGTGTATAGATATTATAAATACATGTTATCATGCTGCTGTATTATTTTAATGCGTTATCTCGATTCACGTCCGCCGTTGCAAACACGCCCGTTATGTTGCTTTTGCCGTCTACTTTAAACTCTTAAAATCTTACAAAATAATATCCGATGGCTGATGTTTGACTATTATTATAGTTTTTGTTTTTCTATAGCAAACAAAGAAAATATTTACATTAAACCCCGTGCAATAGTATTTTAAAAAGTTTTCTTTTTCATATAATGTGACGCTCCATAGTGAAAGGGACCTTATGTACCCTTCACTTAAGGTCCCTTTCACCGTCAAGAGTCACTTATTCAAAAATGTTAAACACTATATTTAAAAAGTGTTTTTAACAAGATTAAGTTTTGTAAAAGTTCCAAAAATACTCTACACGAAGAATTAAAAAAAATAATTGTATAAAACATTGTATTTTTGTAAAGAATATTAAAAATATTCACATGTTTTGAGAAAAAATTAATTTAATTTAAAAAAAAAATTCTGAGAATGGAATATTTCTGTCATCACTTATTTTTACATAAAGCAATAATAATGTTTAAGTATGAGTATAGCTTCTGGTAAAAAAAATGGCACGTGTGATGCTAAAATAAGAACACGGCTATTTTTTTTGTTTATATATATAGATATTCATAATCTTTCGGAATAACGAAACAAGTGCGACAGAGTTTAGAGACTGTTGTGTTACATACTGATTGGAATTACCATTTGTTCATATTAACCGTATACGCAAAATAATCTATTTTCGATGTAAGAGTTTCAGGATTTCATATACTGATAATAAAACACTGATAAGATAATAATAATTAACCTCAAGTTTTGAAATATTCATTATTAATGGAATATTTTTGGCAATTCTTTGTTTTTCCTATTTTGAAATTAGACAGTTTTCTTAAATCAAATTTATCACAAAATAGGATCAACTTAATGTCAAAAATTTTCATCAAAAAAAAAAAAAAGAAAGAAATGAACCTTTGAACATATTTGGTATGAAAAAATTTTCTTTGTAATAAAGATTTAATTTTTAATAAAACAACAAGAAAATTCGTATCTAAATCAGGTGAATATGATTTATTTTCCGTGATTAGCAAACTATGACCTTGGCAACGAAATCAATTCGACATTGACAGTCATTTAATTTTAGAAATTCAACCGAACCGTGTGAAATGTTAAATCACTGTTTTTTTCTTTTATATTCTGTTGATAGATTTAGAAATGAATTTCTAATATCGTCAGGTGTTGGAATATAATTGTAATACACATAAACATTCAGATACATAAATTTTCCAGTATCTTAAATCACTATGGATAGCTTATTAATTTATCATTAGAAGAATTTTAATATTTTTGATGAAACTTTATTAATCATAAGAAAATATTTACATCTCTCAACTGAAAAATTATTTATGGTCAGTAGAAGAAAAATTGAAAATGTTTTTTAACAAACTGTTACCCTTAACAGATGGAGAAAATATTTGTATCTCTCAATTGAAAAATTATTTATGATCAGTAGAAGAAAAATTGAAAATGTTTTTTAACAAACTGTTACCCTTAACAGACGGAGAAAATATTTGTTTCGCTCAATTGAAAAATTATTTATGATCAGTAGATGAAAAATTGAAAATGTTTTTTAACAAACTGTTACCCTTAACAGACGGAAAAAATATTTGTATCTCTCAATTGAAAAATTATTTATGATCAGTAGAAGAAATTTAAATCAAACAAGAAAGTTTAAAATTACTTTTAATAAATTTTCAATTAAAGAAAAAACATTTTTTACAGATTGATATTCATTATATTGAAAATGTAAAAGTAATTTTTTAATAGAATTTGCTTCTCACTTTAAGATTCTATTGTTTTTCCGTGATATTAAATGATTTATCATAATATTAACATTTAGATAAATAATTTTTTCTGTATTCTAAACGATAATAAATGGTTATTAAATTACAAGTGTATTTGTCATCTGAAATTTTAAAATGATTAACTAAAATGATAGAAATTTTTTCGTAGTTATTGTACAGTTTAATAGTTTTCATGTTTTAAAAACTGAAGAAAAGGTTAGACGATAACAATCTTTGCTCTTTGGAAATATATAAATGATAATTAGAAAAGAAAATAAAGATGTTAACAGATTTTTTCATGCTATAGGAGACTAATAATACCTAATATTCGTTTTAAATGACATTGTCCTACAAAAAAATCCATTTAATTTGACAGAAATATCGTATGTTTACAATATTGCGCTCTATAAATAGAAATCAGTTTCATCATCTTTTTCTTGGTACATAATGAATGAACCTCTAAGAAACACTTGAATGAATGAATTTTTTTTTGAAAAAAAACTCTCTGAAAGAATCTTATATTTAGTTCACTTGAAAAAATTCACCAACTTTAGAAAAGTGTTAATTTTCCTCTTGAAAAGGTGATGGACAGATAATTTTTATTTTGATTATAAATTAAGAGTAATAGTAATAAAAATAATTTCTTATAATTAAGATAGGAATAAATAAGACATTAATTTCTATATGGTCTTTAGATCTTTATTCAGATAAAATTCAATAGACTGCCTATAACAAAAACATATTTTTTTTCTCCATATAAGTTAGAAAGATAATAATCTCTCTGTTTTGATACATCTTCGTAGACATAAAGTTTTCAGTGAATGTTCGACACGTGCAGTTTGCAATTGTAATAAACATTTTCTAGTGTCACTTACCACTTATAACTCTATGACTAATCATTTTCTTAAAAAAAAAAAATTCGATCGATGCACATAAATTATTAAGTAATAGTTTCTTATTATCGAATCGTCAGACTTAAAAATTATTCGAAGTGTGTTTTAAATTTCTCGAAGATCCTAAAATCTTTGAAGGGAGTAAATATTTTTTCCGTGCGTAAACATTAAAAATCGATTCTTTGAATGAAAAATCCAAAAAGGTAGTAGTTGGATAAAAAAACAAGGGAAATAATTTTAAATTAAATGTAGAACTCATGAGAGAGGTGAAACTACTTGATGCTCGTCGTGTATATACTTGAACGTATGTTGCATTTGTAATTACAAACGCATTATATGTAATACTTTAGCACGCATGTACGCATCTAAGTATCACCATTTCCTTAGGTAGTCTCCGTCTTTTTATTCTATGAGTGATTCATGTCATATTAACGTTTAATTCTTCCTTGCAGGAAGTATCCAATGTCCATACTATATCCTCTGATTTTTATTTTAAATAATTTAAAAAAAAATTCCAGTGACGTGTTATCTACTCTGATACTTTATCTTTCGATTTTTTGAATTTGAATCATTCAGCTAATTTATCTTAATTAGGTTTTAATATTAATTTTACTTTTTAGTATTATCTGCCTTATTCTTATAAAATTTATTCCTATTCCATCAATAATGTTAAAATGTCAGTGACATTGAGTTGTGATTTAAAAAGTACACTTTTAGTAAATTTGTTTTCAGATGTTCCTGAAGTGCTCAAGTGTGAGAATCATATTAAAGAACAGTAGAAGAAAAATCACGAATCTTTGTGTCAGGAAACATTTCCAAGTTTCTTCATCTTGTCCAAAAGATTAAAATTTAAGAAATACTTTAGTGCTCAAGTGTGAGAATCATATTAAAGAACAGTAGAAGAAAAATTACGAATCTTTGAGTCAAGAAACATTTCCAAGTTTCTTAGATTCTTAATCTGGTCCAAAGGATTAGAATTGAAAAAATACCAAAGTCCTCAAGTGTGAGAAAAAAGAAAAATTATGAATCTTTGATTCTCAGCGTAAAACATTTGGTTTAAAAATTTTTGTCTCGGTAAAATTTAAAGAAAGCAATTTCATCCTTCTTTTCACACCGATCAGAAAACTTATTTTTATCTTCTGTAGAAGGTTGTGCCTCCTAAAACAAACTATAATTTTCTCAACCTAGAGTAAGAATTTTCCTTTTTAGACAATTGTATAGTTGTGACAAGAGTTAATTTATAGATTAAATTTAAGAAATTTCTAACGGTGTTATATTTTATACGGTAAACACTTTTTAAAACCAGTTTATTCTATGTTTAAACCTCCATCATTCTTCTGCTTTTCTAGAGTCAATATTGGAAATTTAATTGCTGGTACACGCGCAATAATTTTTCATTAAAAAAAAAGAAAAAAAAATCATTCTTATTTGCAAGGTAAAATAATACGCTTTTTTGATAACATAAATTAATTTCAATTTATGCCAAGTAAGTGATTAATTAATTGAAAATTTTTTTTTCATCATCACGATATAAGTTTTACGCTAGATTCACGTTTATTTACACTATAACCAATATTGGCTTTTGAGAAAGTGGTTTTTCTCATTCAAAGAATTGCGAATAGACGCAGTGTGCATAAAACCGTAATATAGAAAGAGAAGAAAAAAAACATTCTGTCCAATTTCTATTTATAGAAATCCAGATGCTTTTTAATCACCGGGACAAGTTCGCCTCTTTTAGAGGACAGTTAAAAATCCCAACTGGTTTTAAAACGTTTCTTCTCGAATCACTGATATAAAGTTTGCAAACCTGCTACTCAACAAATTATATATTTTCCAATTAAACTTCTCTGCACGCAACGCGATAAATGGTTTCATTAAAAATGCCTGAATCTAATTGTAAAAACGATTATTCATTACTGTGTCTATTTTTAAACTATGGTAAACATTTTTGTTTTTATTTTCAATTAGGCTGGGAAAAGAATAATTCTTTATAAATTAGAAAAAGGGTGGGAAAAAAAATGAAAATTTAGTTTGGTGGAATAAAGGCGTGGATCTAATAGGAGAATAATTATGGGGGAAGGACGTAAATTAGGAAAATAATGTATTCGTCCCTTGAAGATGGCGAGAAACATCAGAAAGCTTATGATGAGGGTAGGGATAGTTATTGCTTGAGTGTAATTTATTATTCGGTACCTATTCGTCTTCAACGATGAACAAACAAAGGAGCGTCTATAGCACGTGTCCGCGTGTGTTTCATAATTATTGTTGAGAATAGACTTGTCTACCTTTGTGGAGAATTTTATTTGGCATGTTGGATGTATCATTTAGTGACTTCACCCTAATGTGTCGAATCATTTTTTTTTTGCTCTTCTTCTTCTTCTTATTTCTTCATTACTGTTCTCTGCCTCGTCGCCATGCCAATCCTATATCAATTATTATAAAATGCACTCATTCGCCAAGTTATTATTAAATGCAGCGAACATTATGAGCTGTGAGTCAGAAATGTCGCCTTAAATACTGAAACAATTAAGCTGTAATTAACGCCTTTGCGACTGATGACGAGGAATTATTTAAGTTTCCTGAAATAGTCAATCGTTCTTAGTGATTTCCTCTCCCAGTGCAATTATTATCATCTTCAAAAAATGCTGTCTATTCCCTAAAGAAAAATTATTTATAATCAGTAGAAGAAAAATTGACAAGTTAACCTTAACAGTTTGGAAAACAAATTCGTATCCCCTAAATGGAAAAATATTTATAATCAGTAGAAGAAAAATTGACAAGTCAACCTTAACAGGTGGGAAAACAAATTCGTATCCCCTAAATGGAAAAATATTTATAATCAGTAGAAGAAAAATTGACAAGTCAACCTTAACAGGTGGGAAAACAAATTCGTATCTCCTTAATGGAAAAATATT
Organism: Leptopilina myrica (nomen nudum); assembly: GCA_032872475.1. Classification (NCBI taxonomy): domain Eukaryota; kingdom Metazoa; phylum Arthropoda; class Insecta; order Hymenoptera; family Figitidae; genus Leptopilina; species Leptopilina myrica (nomen nudum). The sequence continues at coordinate 8,158,814 of CM065464.1, read as the reverse complement.
TATAATCAGTAGAAGAAAAATTGACAAGTCAACCTTAACAGGTGGGAAAACAAATTTGTATCTGTTAAATGAAAAATTATTTATGATCAGTAGAAGAAAAAAAATGAAAACTGTTCCCTAAAGCAGTCAGAGGAAAAACAGAACAGTTGTTTTGTTAAACAAATAATTAAACATGGATATGGAATAATTATTCTTGAAATATTCAAAAGTTTTTGTCTTCATACGAAACTTTTTTTTGACTAGTAGGGAAGTCCAACGATGAAATCATCATTTATAACGAATTCATCTTCGACAATTATAGACAATGCGGAAACGGCTTTATTGTAACAGTTATTACATTCGTCTCATATATATTCTTCTTATTTTCATTATATAATTGCAACAGGTGTGCCTTCGACCACGTGTTGTGACCGCATTCGAGGTATTATTTTTAGAAAAACGATACACCCAGGATAGTTGTATTGCGAAAGGGCTTCGCTCATCTAATATATCTGTTTTCTTTATATTTTTCGAACCGTAAATAACAAATATTAATATTTTAATGTTTCACCAAGTAGCTAATGGTAAATAAAGGGAATATTTTTGAGGTTAGGTAACCCATTGGTCATGGCAAAAAAATAATCGAGAGTTTTTTGTTTCTCTATGAGAATATTTCAGTCTTTTAATTAACGTTTTCAAGGAAGAATAATTTGTGGAATGATTTTTAATAGGAAATTGTTTTTATTGAATGTTTCAGGTGAGCGGGAAGGGAGGCGCTGACCGGTGGCGGCGGCGGCCATGCGCCCCGGCCCGCCAATCACGAGCCGTCGCAGGCCTCCCCGTCGCCAGCAGTTATCGCATCGTCTCAATAGGTCGAAGTCTCAAGTGCAACAGATTAAACGGCAAATCACAAATAAAGCCTTTTTTCTGTTGTTCCTGTTGGTTTCAAATCCGATTCTTGCCCTGGCAGAACCGCCGCCTAACAATGCACCACTTTCGAGTTTGGGATCTAATAACGATCAAATTCATCGGAAGTGCTTCTCGTCGGACGGGGACCAACGTTATTATAGCTTACCGATCTCAGAAGGTGCACCGCGAAAACTTCAAAATCTTACTATCGGTTATCTGACGGCCGTTAAGGGTGTTATGAAAGATCGACAGGGACTTGCCATCTCGGGTGCACTCTCAATGGCTCTAGATGAGGTAAGTTTTTACATTGATCATCATATTTGGAATGAAAAAATAGAATACGAAGAAAAATTAGAAATCTCTTCCTTTACCAAATTTTATATCTATAATTTATTCACCTGAGGAATATTAAAAAATAAATTTCAAAATTCTTGTTATGAAAAATAATATTGACTATTACAAATTGATATCAAAAATATGTTTACCATACATAAGAAGCTTCTATGAAAGAACAAGGTCTAACCTAAGAAAATATAACATTCACTCTCTTTCCCTAGGAAATAATAAATTTAATAAATTTTGAATAATAAATTTATTCAGAAAGGTAAAGATAAAACAAACAATTAACTGATAAATATTGCAAGTTTCGCACTCATCTATACTAAAACCTACTATTTACTACATTTTTCACGTTATACTAGTGAAAGGGTACTTTTTTATTTTTCAACAACTAAAAGATACTTTTTTTTGTTTTTCTTATTTTTTTTAGAATTTCCATTACTTTAAATCCGCTAATTACTAAAGATCAAAGAACTACCCACAAAAATTATAATATAAAATTCTTTAAAACGATTAGATTAATTTCCAAAAAATACTTGAAATTCAATTATTTTCAACATTCAGTATTTTCTTGAAATCAAAAGAATTCAATTATTTAAAAAGTAATGATAAAATTATTTTCGTAAAAATAATAAAAATTTTCTTAAAAATTCAATTAGTTTTTCTGCAAAATTTTAATAAGATTTTCTGCAAAATTTGAATTATTTTTAAAAAATGTTAATAACATTTTCTGCAAATTTGAATTATTTTGAAAAATGTTAGTAAAATTTTCTGCAACAATTCAATTATTTTTAATATTGTAATTGAATTCCTCGAAAAATATTATTAAAATTCGTCGAATGAAATCATTTATTTAATAATTTTAAACTTTGTTGATAAAGTTCTTTATAAGAATTTAATTTCAACTAAGCATTCAACTATTTAATCAAAGATTTATTTTTGTATTGAAATAATTGAATTCTCGTAGAATTTTCTTTTAAAATTTGATTTAAAAATGAATTTCAGTTAAAATTTTTGATTATTTGCCTATTAAAAGCATTATAACATGAATTTTTAAAAATAATTGAATTTTGAAAAAGTTTGCAATTAAAATGCGTTAAAAAAATATTATAATAAAATTTTCCTCAAAAATTAAATTATTTTCCTATAAATAATAAAATTCTTCATATGAATTCAATTAGATTTGAAATTTTTAATAAATATTGTTTAGAAGAAATTGGTTATTTTCAAATACAATTTAAATTAATTTTTTTTTGAAATAATTCAATAATTCTTTTCAATTTTAATAAAATTCTTCCAAAAGCATTCAATTATGTCGGTAAATAACAAAATTATTTCTAAAAGTAATAAATTTCTTCTCGGAAATTTAATGATTTTTAAAAATTCTTTTAAAAAAACCTTTGCAAGAATTCAATTATTCTAAAAATTCTAATTATTCTTTGTAAAATTCAATTATTTTTAAAAACGTTTCGCAATACAATGATTGTTAATATATCTATCAGTTTTCATAAAATTTCAATAGAATTCAATTATTTAAAATTTTTTTTGTAAAAATCTTTCTAAGAATTCAGTTCTTTTCATGAATATTAAAAATTTCTTAGGAATTCTATTATTTAAATTAGAATTTGCACAAAATTAGTTGAGGTAAATGAATGATTGATTTAAGAAAAAAATTATATATAATGCTTCGGAAAAATTATTCTTTTTTTGTAAATAATCTTTGATAGCTACTTTTTTTCTTCTGTTTTTTAGTTTGAAAACTACTTTTTTAAAATTAATTATTATCGAGCGCAAAGTATGATATTTTCAATTTCTAAAACCTTAATAACACTCTTATCTCATCAAATAGTTTACTTTTTTCGGTCATTCACTTCTCTCCTATCTCAAGGTCCTGAATCTACCTTTAAACGTATTCACTCACATCTTAATTTGTACTGTGACTTTTGATTGTATTGCGATGCCTCTGTGTTCTTGGATTGAACGACTTTAATTGACGACGTGACATCAAACACGTTCTATTGGTACTATTTATACTATATACTATTCTAACTAATTATAATTTATATTATTATGAATGATACAATATTCTTTTAAGGTCAGGTTCCTCCAAAAAACCGAGTTCTTTTCAAACAAATTTTATTTATATTTCGATGTTATCTTGTTTAGATTTATAATTTTAGTGAGATATTATATTCGTATTTAAAATAATAGATTTTTATCAAACACTATAAAATCTCACCCAAATTTTATTTATGTTACAAAAAAATATTTATAAATCAAAGTTTTTATAGGTTAGAAGACATATATACTGATTGAAATTGTCATTTAAATGCGGCTCATGAAACACTGATCTGTTGTTTGGTGCTTGGATTAAGAAGTTTCTAAAATAAATTTTTGTTTCTGACGAGGTAAATTGTTGGAATCGTCGAAACGATAAAAAGATGTTGTTTCTCTTTCTTATTTGACTCGGAAAGAATGATTTTTTTCGCGCACCTATTGCAGAAAATCTGTTAAATTAGTTTACTTTCACCATAAGGTATCTCTCTGCAATAACAAGAATCTAATTTGATTTTAATAAGAGAACAAATTCGAATACTAACACTCAACGAATATACATATATTGCCAAGAAAAAAAAAAGAAATCTCATATTGAAGGGTTGTGATTAACTACAATGCAACGTGCAATTATAGAATAAATATGATTCATAGAATTGTGCATCAGACTTAACAATTACCGAGCAAATTACAATTCCAAATGAGGATTCTAATAACTAACTCAATTCTCTTAACCCATTAACGTATCAGCTACACCCTTTCCATGATATATTATCACATCTTGTAGCAGGGCCGTATTGAAGATTAGCCTTCAGGGGGGTAAATGTAAAATCCTTGGCCATAATTTATCCGGCGTGAGGAGAGATGCTGAGAGAAAGGGATAGAGAGTTGTGGTATATTAAAGTTGAGCGGGCAAAGGGGATTCCTTAATCACTTGTTTAATAAGAAACAGGCGCGTCCTCTCTTCTTTTCTTCTTGGGTGGGTTTTATATTCCTGGCTAAAAATAAAGTCTCTTCTCTCGCTTCACGGTGAGTTTGCCACCCAGAGTAGCCGCCCCTGGGCGTATACCTACCCTCTCGTTATACATATATAGTCCAGTTAGCCAGGTTCGACGAGATGCGACGAAACGTTGTTCGTTTCGTTACATCTCTTCGTTCCTTTGGATATATACGTGTATATATATTCGATTCCCACGATCGTGCAAGTAGTGTGCCTGATGCGAGCCGTGAGATCGCCTTGGTCCGTCGTTTGCATGGTTACGCCAAAAGAAAGCAGTCTGGTAGTAGTGTGTGGCTTGCAAAACGACTCACCCACCATTTAGGTATAGTCGATACTCGATTCGGAGGTTTAAAAATACAAGCCCAGTATTATTCGCTGGTCCGCCCACGCGTGCCAAACCAAACTGCGTAACCGTGAGAAGAATTTATGAAGTTCAACATTGCAAACATTTAATAATAAAAGGTCTCGGTTCCAAAAGGAGGAGAATAATTCCGAAAATTATGCTCAAAACTTTATTACTGATGAAGATGTACAAATTTCCATTCGATTTGGTCTCAAATTTTGAGTATTAGTCTTCTAATCATGTGAAACTTATTCTACTTGTAGCAATAGTTTTAGAATGTTGGTAGCATTGAGTTGTTTAATTTAGAAAATAAAAATTTAGCAAATTTCTTTTCAGAGGTTCCTGAAGTGCTCAAGTGTGAGAATCATATTAAAGAACAGTAGAAGAAAAATTACGAATCTTTGAATTAATAAAAGGTCTCGGTTCCAAAAGAAGGAAAATAATTCCGAAAATTATGCTCAAAACTTTATTACTGATGAAGATGTACAAATTTCGATTCGATTTGGTCTCAAATTTTGAGAATTAGTCTTCTAATCATGTGAAACTTATTCTAATTGTAGCAATAGTTTTAGAATGTTGGTAGCATTGAGTTGTTTAATTTAGAAAATTTCTTTTCAGAGGTTCCTGAAGTGCTCAAGTGTGAGAATCGTATTAAAGAACAGTAGAAGAAAAATTGCGAATCTTTGAGTCAAGAAACATTTTCAAGTTTCTCAGATTCTTAATCTGGTACAAAGGATTAAAATTTAAAAAATAATAAAGTGCTCAAGTGTGAGAATCATATTAAAGATCAATAGAAGAAAAATAACAAATCTTTGATTCCAAGCTAGAAAACAATTTTCAAGTTTCCTAAAGTCCGAAGGCTTGAACTAGTTCTGTAAAAGTTTCTAAATTTTGATAGAAGTCACTAAACGCCAATTTTTTAAGAAAAATTCCGTAAAGTCAGTAATTTAATTAAGAAAAGACGAAATGTTTTTCAGTTGTGCCTTATAATTCGGAGAGTTTTGGAAAAGTTAGAAATCGATGTAGAAATTCAATTATTTTCAAAAGTAATAAGGAGTGACCGTAAATATAATTTTATTTTTAAAATATAAAGTCCCTCTTAAAGTCGTTTTAAATCAATTTTTGCTTCTAAAAATTATATTATTCTATTTTTATTCTTGAATAATTATAATTATTGAACTTCTCTTAAATTTTTATAATTTCAAACTTCTGAATGTTCAAATTAATAATATTTTTTTTAATTCTTATGCAAATTTAATGTCTATTACTTATTCATTAAACAATTAGTTATTACTGCTTATTATTTTCAAAAAATTTAATAAAATTCTTCACAAGAATTAAATTATTATCATAATTAATAGCATTCTTTGTAAAGATTTAGTTATTTTTATAAATAGTAAAATTCTTTGCAGACATTCATTTATTATCAATATAATTTTAAAAAACTTAAAAAATCAAATTTTAAATTATAATTAGAAAGAGACAAGATTATCTTTTAAAAATTAAAAAAATTATTTTCCAAATTTTCAATTAAAATTATGAAAAAAAGATAATTTTCAAAAAATTTAAAAATTTATTTATTTTCGAAATTAAATTTAAATTCGATGAGAAAAGAAAAGAAAAAAATTTTGTCAAACGAAAATAGTAGACACCCTATTAACTTTATAAATAATAAAACTATTCACCGGAATTCAATTATTTTAAAATAATTTTAACAATTAAATGATTTTCAACTTCTACTATTTTAATAAAATTTTTCAAATAATCCAATTATTAAATATAAATTTAATAAAATTCTTTTTAGCAATTCAATAACTTTCGTAAATAATTAAACTCATGGTAGAATTTCAATGCAATTTTTATTTAAATTCCACGAAAAATCTACTTATTCTTTCAAATTTAATTTAAAAATCCGTTAAAAGAATGCAATTATTTAAAAATTTGTTGATAAAATACAATTTTTTACTACATAAGAATTCAATTGTTAAACAAATTATTTATTTTCGTTTTTATATAATTAAATTCTAGTTAAAATTTTTAAATGAAAATTGATTAAGAAATGAATTTTTTGTAGAACTTTCGATATTAATTTAATATTTAGAGCTTTCTGAAGCAATTTTTTTTAAATAATTAAATTTTGCAAAGGTTTTAGATTAAAATATTTGAAAATCTGAAATTTTCATACTTTTTGATTAAGAACTCTGTGAAACTATTTTTTTTGAAAAATTTCAATAACATTCGTCTCAAAAATTCGATTAAGTTTAAAAGTTTTTAAAAATTGGCGTCTAAAAATTCTATTATCTTTCGAAATAATTATTATTTGGAAAGATAATTAATTAATTTCTTTTTTTTTAAATTCTCGTCTAAACTTTCTTTTATGTTTTCAAATATTTATTAATTGAAAAGGTAATTTAACATTTTCTCCGAAATTAAATTACTTTTAAAAAAATTAAATAAAATGTTCTGTAAAATTTCAATTAATTTTAAAATTTTTAATAAAATGTTTTGCAAAATTAAAATTATTTAAAAAAAATTTTAAATATTAAAAATTTCAATTATTTGTAATACAATTGTAATTGAATTTCCCGAAAAATGTAATAATTATAAAAAAAATGTTTTCAACATTCGTCGCATGAAATCAGTAATTCAATAATTTTAAACTTTATATTGTTAAAGTTCTTTATAAAAAATTTGAAATTTAAATAATTTTACATATAAATCACAAAGAAGTTACTTTTATAAAAAAAAAATTTTTTAGGCTTTCTTGTAAATTAGTAAATTTATCAAAAATAATTAAATGCTGTGAGAAAAACTTTTAGTGTTCATGTATAATATAAAAGAATAAAAAAGGTGAACAAAAATTCGAATAGCGGAAAACCACAGGTTTACATTGGTCTAGTGCCAAAAAATTTATAACTACCACTTAGTTCTTACATATATAGCATATTAAACTCCAACAAACCATTAAAGCGCTCTTTATAAAAATGACAAAACAATGACATAGCACTTTTATTAAAAATGATTTATTACAAGAGAAATCTTTTACATTCTTAAAAATTCTGTGACTTAATTATAATACAATTTTAATTTCTCTAAATACTTTTCGAATACTTTCAATATTAACGAATTTTTAAAGCACGAAATAATTATAAATAAATTAAAAAAAAATATAATCTATAAACCATGTGAATAGTATGCAATATCTCAAAGGTTGTAAAATTAAATTATTCCCTTTTGCACAGCATATAATATGCTATATACCATCTTTTATCATTAAGAAAACAAAACAATAATTCTACAAAATGTGACTGATTTATTATTGTATATAAAATGAAATCTACATGAACTCTTGACGAGCAAAATCGAGAAGTCACTTCGCAATATATAGACAGTGTGTGTGTGTGTGTGTGTGATGCAAAACTATCAGCAGTTTATCATATGAATATGTGTGTTCACGATATACCATATGTTGACGAAGAAACTGATTTTTCTACAACACTCTCCATTTGTGCGTGAATATATTTATAATTCGCTTGTTTGATATGCTCCGATTTAACAAAAATTCTTTTTTTTTTATTCCAACTTGGTTGCGATAAAAAAAGAAACGATTATTCTTTAATTGGACATATGGAGATTCTGGAAAAGTATATAAATACTCCACGTGAACACGTGTATATTGTAAAATATTGTATATATCTATAATACGAGTGGCACCTTTTCACAACACTTGGATATATAAGTTTATATATACTCGTTGTGTATAGTAGTTATATAGAAAGGTATATACTATACGGGAAACGAGTGAGTTTACGGCCGTTTATTTATATGCTTTGATGTGCTATGCAAGAGTAACCACAGAGATCGCAATGTCGCGTTGCAACTTGAATAACAGATCGACAGTATACATATATAGATAATATATATCTATATTTATGTATTTATTACGCTCGCTGAAGAAAATTACATTTGCAAAGTCGTGTGGGTCGACAATTATTATTATTGAATTGAAGAAAAGCGAACGAGTTGGACCTTTATTATTTTTTTTTAATTTCAATCCTAAGTTGATGGTACATTGTTGGTGTTCTATTTTTTACCCTGTTAACCTATACAAGTAGAAGTTAATATGAAAAGTACTAATTAATATTCACTAAATTCAATATAATAATTCAATAATAATCCAATATAAGTATTGTATACTTTATTAATATCAAATTTATTCCCCCTGTACCATAAAGTCTAAAATATTAATAATGTAACTTAATTTGAAAAGTACACTTTTCGCAAAGTTTGTTTACAGATGTTCCTCAAGTGCTCAAGTATGAGAATCATATTAAAGATCAGTAGAAGAAAAATTACGAATCTTTGACTCAAGAAACATTTTCAAGTTTCTTGAGTTCCTTATCCTACATTGCTAACAATTTTTGTTTCAAATTTTATACAAAAATGTTTGAAGCAATTTTCATAAACAATTTTGTAAAACTACAATCAGAGTTGCCACGCAATCTGGAAGCCTTGGAAAACCCAGAAATGTCAGGGAATTATATAAAAATGTTTTTAAAAAAACCTGAAAAAGTTGGGGAATTTTGATCAAAATCGTGGAAATTTGTTGTTTTCAAATTGTATTTATTATTGAAATCTAATATTACTCAAATATTTCAAAATTAATTCAATTTCTGAAAAAAAGTTGCGTTTACGATTTTCGTCATTAAATTAACTTGAAAAGATTTTTGTTTAAAGTTTTGTAAAATTTCATAATTCTAAATGAATTTGATTAGGATTTTTAAAAAACCTAGATATTTAAAAATATTTTAATTACTAAAATGGTTATTTAGTTAAATTTTTTTTTAATAAAAATTTAATTGGTTTTTTTAAAATAATGGATTTATAGAAAAATTTTAGTTAAAAACACTAAAACATGTTAAATTTCTGCTCTATAAATGGATATTACTGCAGAAATTCAATTATTTTTAAAAGTAGTAAAATTCTTCTGAGAAATTAAATTCATTGTTTAATATTTTCTTTTTTATTTATCCTACAAAGAATTAAATTCTTTTTCGAAATTTAAATAAAATTCTTTTGTAACAATTCAATTTTGTTGAAACTAATTTTAATAAAATTCTTATAGAAAATCAAAATTTGTTACAAAATTTACAAAAATTTTAATGAAAATTTCAATTAACTTTATAAATAATACAATTTTTTCTACGAAATTTAATTATTTAGAAATATATTAATAAAATTCTTGATTTTAAATTATTTTTAATATATATTTATAAAATTTCTCAAAAAATGAAATAATTCTTAAAAATTTTATTAAAATTTGTTAAAAGAATTCAATTATTTTTTATATTTTTAGAAAAAATTAATTTTTCAAAAGGTTTTAAAATCAAAGTCTTTGAAAATTTGAATTTTTGATACTTTTAACAATTAATTCTGTAGAATTAATTTTTTTTAAAAAGTTTACTTGCTACTTTTTTACTGTAAATTCTTCAAAAATTATTTTCAACATTACGATTATTATTTTTAGAATTTTTAACTAAAATTCTTCTCTAAATCAATTAATTTTAATAATTTTCGAAAAAGTTCTTTGGCAATTTTCAAATTCAATTGTTTACAATATTCAATTTCACGAAATTTTAATTATTCGTATATTCTTCAATTAAAAATGTATAAGGAAATAAGAACTTCAAATTTTAACTGAAATTCATTTTAAAAATCAATTAATATCAGAAAATTCTCCGAGAATTCAATTATTTAAATACGAACAAAAATAATTTATTGAATCAATTTTACTTAAAATTCAATTCTGGTAAATAATTTCATAAACAAATTTTTTTTAATGATACATATCTTTCGACGAATTTTAATAAAATTCTACAGAATAATTACATTTTTTAAGAAATTCGATTAAAAATTGTATTAAAAATAATTGAAATTCTGCGATGATTTTTGGCATTTTTTATTTTTTTTGAATAATTGAATGTTAGTGTAAAATATTGTAAAAAATTTTGTTTAATATTTTTATTTTTTTAACTATAAAAATAAATATTTTATCAAATAATTGAATGTTTCTTAAAATTGAATTTTTATAAAGAATTTTATCAACAAATTTTTAAATAATTAAATTTTCTTGACAAATTTCAATAAAATTTTTAGGAATAATCACATTTTAGGAGAAATTTAATAAAAATGGTACATTTAATAAAAATATTTGAAATTCTGACAAGAATTTTATTAAAATTTTTCAGAAATATTTGAATGTCGGCGAAAAATTTTATTATTTACAAAAGTATTTGAAAATTGACGAAAAGTTTTGTGCATTTTTCATCAGAATGGTTTTACTTTTGAAAAAAATTGAATTCTTGAGACGAATTTGATAAAAATTTCTCTTTAAATAATTGAATTCTTTTATTAATTTTAATTAATTAATTGAATTTTGACAAATTATTTTTTTAGAAATTTCAAAAATTTTTATATTTTGATAATAATTTAATTCTTTGAAGAATAAATAAAAAAAATAATTGAATTTTTGAAAATCCTAATTTCTATATGATGAATAATAATAATTAAATATTTATTTAAAATAAGGTTATTGATGGTTTTAAAAAAGTTTCTAATTAATAATCAATAAATTAAAATCTAAAATATATACTAAAAGAGCGCGAACAGTTTTTTTCCGCAACGTTATTTTTTGAAACAATCAGAACTTGTGAGTAGTTTTAATAAGTATAGAAGCAAAATTAGAGAAACTGGTTGCAGTATAGTAATTTACTTTAAATCCGTCATTTTAATTGACTGTAAAGAATTACGTGAAATTTAATTTTAGAATGATTCAGAAGAAATTAATGTAATTTATTATAACAAAAAGTTGGGAGTGACTTTAGGGAACTAAAATAGCTCTAATGATCGGAAGCTGTGAGAATTATAAGTGAAGCTGCCTAGTCATTATCGTCATTGCTTTTAATAACACAAAAACAAAATATAATTAGTCTCTATTGAAAAAAAAGAGTTTAAACATTCTTTTAACGACTTTTGCAATTATTTTCATAATATATTTAAACTGAATTTCGTAATTAGATTTTTCAATTTTTGGCATAGTTCTAATTGTTCCTTGTTTATTTTCAATCTTTCTCTCTTTCTCTCTCCTTGCAATTTTTTAAAATACTGTTATTCTGGAAAGTTACCATTTTTTTTTTAAATAATGAATTGAGAAGAACTTATTTTAAACTTTGAACATTTTTGGGAAATTAATTATTTCGATTTTCTGGTTTCTAAATATTTCAAAGTATATTATTTTGATGTAGGATTAATTTCAATATAAGTAGAAAACTGAGAGGGAAAAAAAATTGTTTCAACTCAAACCAAATGAAAAATTCACTCCTCTTTTGAAATTAAATATGAAAAAAAGAAAAATTCAGTAGTTGTCCCTGAAGTACATTTTAATCGTCTCTGACAATCTTTCGCGACGGGTGGGCGCCCTTCAATCTTCAATCACTCGAAAACAAGTCGATTTTAGCTTGTACAAGGCACTCTGCCAAGGAAAAGAAAAGAGAGTGACAGAGAAAGAGAGTGGAGAGGGGGGAAAGCAGTAAATTTCTGACCTTTCAATAAAATTAAATTCTTTTAAAAAATATATTGTGATTATGATTATTATTGTCAGTGTTAGCAAAAAATTATTATTATTATTATTCTTTTTGTTATCATAGTCTAATTATTCGACAAAAAAAAATTTCCAATATTAAGATTTAGAAAAACGGAAAAATACATTAATCCTGTTTTTAAATTTTTCGCTTCTCAAATATAAACTGGAGGGAAAATATATAATATGAAAATCTAATTGTAAGTGAAAACGAATATGGCAAATATGCGAAAGACTTCCGCGTCATAAAATCGCAGCTAAGAGATAATATTTTATATTTATAATAGTTTTGGCGCAAAAGTTAGAAGTTTGAACGTGACAAATGAAAATTACATGTATTCTCTAGTGAGAAGAAAAAGAATAAAAACAATTTTTTTTTCAACTTACAAGGGTAAATATTTTTTATGTAATTGATAGTTTAATATCATTTTTTTAAAAATTATTTTTTCAAAATACAATTTAACCTTATAATTAAATACACTGTTTCTTTAAAAAGAAAAATTTCCAGTTTCTAAATATTTCAAGGTATCATTTTGACACAGATTAGAGTTTTAATTGTTCCTTGAAGGAAAATTTATTCAGCCATAACCTCTTTTCAGTGAAAAGTTTGCAAAAAAAAAGGACTTCAGAACAAGTGTTTAAATATTTTTGTTCTTCGTTCGCTTTCCAAAAATTGACTTGGAATAAAATTCATTTTCGTTTGTTCTATAAACTTTATTTTTTGGGACAAAGAAATTAATTATTTTAAATTTTACTTAACAATATAAAATATTTATAAACATTTTGAATTAAGGTACGAATAATAATTTGAGAGGAAAATAGTTTTCAATAGAAATATTAATTATAAAGTAAAATAAAGGGGAAAACAAATGATTATCGATAGTTTGTATAAAATAACGAATCAACTTATTATTTGTGAATGAAAAAATTGAACGTTGCAAGAGAACCTTTTGGTTTATAAATATAGAGTTTAGAAAAAATTGGTTATAAGCTGTAGATTGAAATTGATAGTGGGTCTTAAATTAACGTCAACACTTGGTTAGAAATCGATCTTTTCCCCGCCTTTTATATATTGGCAAAGAAGAAAAAAAAAAAAAAAAAAAAAAAAGAAGTGTTTCCTGACACGAATGTATTGGTTTATAAATGTATATCGCATTTCGCCTTTCCTAAACACGGAAATCCGGCTTTGACGGTAAAACAAGATAGATACAGTTTATATAGTTGGGTACCGAACTGAAAAAGGATTTATTGCACGTGTGCAACAGCGAAACTTTTCACGCGGCAACAATTTATAATTTCAAACCTTATATATAGATTCGGACCTTATAACATGTAAATTGGTGAACACACCGCAAAAAGTGTGTGTGTGTGTGTGTATGGCAAAGGAAAAGTATTGTTTGCTGGAATTCAAATTTGCATAATAACCTACCTAGTTTACTGATATCTCACCGAATCTTGCGCATGTATCGGGTGTCTAAATATTATAATAATAATGTGAGTAAATAAACTTTATGTCAATTATTTCGTTTTTTGAAAAATAGTAACAGCGAGGGTAATTATAATAGAAATAATAATAATAATAATAATAATAAAAATGTGACGCGATCTGAAAAACGGGACCTTAGAAGCAAAGAATTATAGGTTATGTTTGCTATTTTTAAAATTAAAATTCAAAAAAAGGAGGAACTGTACAATATAAATGATTGATTTTCAAGTCATCGTTGCAACTGAAGTATTTAATAAACACTGATTTTAATTAACAGTACGTAAAAAAACCTTTCAAATAAGAAAAAAGTAAGGCTAACATAACCTTAAAGTGATTTGCTTCTAAGGTCCTTTCTTCAGATCGCGTCACAAATGCTAATAATAATAAAAATACTAATAATATTAAAAAAAGTAATAATAATAAAAAAAAAAATAATAATAATAATAATACAAATACTAATAATGATAATAAAAAAATAATAATAAAAATAATAAAAATAAAAATACAAATACTAATAATGATAATAAAAAAATAATAAAAATAAAAATACTAATAATAATAATGATAATAATAATAATAACGAAGCTAAATTTTTTATTTAGCGGAATATTTACATCATAAAACGCTTCTTTAGTGGAATTTTTATTTAGCCGAATATCAGGGTTGCCACAGGTCAGGGAAATCAGGAAAAAGTCAGGGATTTCAATTAAAATTTAATAATACAGAAAAAAAATTAATTTCTAGATTTCATAAGAAAATTCTGATTTTTTGCGACTTTTTTTGTTTGTCTCCTAAACTTTGAAATTACTAAAATTACCAAAAAGCTTAATAAAACATCAAAATTCTTTTAAGAAAATCTTAATTATTTTCAAAAATTTTTTTTAAAAAATCTTGTTTTAATTATCTTTATAAACAATAAAATTCTTCATTGAAATTCAATTATTTATGTTCAGGAATTTTTAGTAAAATTAATTGCAAAATTCAATGATATTCATAAATAACAATATTCATCACAAGAATTCAATTATTTTTCTTTTCAATATTGATAAATTTTTGAATTCTTCACAATTATTATTCAATTCTAAGCAGGAATTAAATTACTTTCATTAATAGTTAAATTCTTCTTAGAAATCCAATTGTTTAAAAATAAAAAATAAATTCTTCATTTCCTCGCACAATTATTGAATTATTTTTCAAAAAAATAAAATTTTTGAGACAAGAAATCAATTTTAAAAACATTTTGTTTAACTTTTAAAATATAATTTAAAATAATTAAACTAAATAAAAATTATAAATTCAATAAATTTGAAACGAATTCAATTATTTTCATAAATCATTAAATTTTTCTTAGAAATTAAATTATTTTTTTTTTAAATTAATAAATTCTTGAATTCATTCATTAATTTCTCATAACTATTTAATTATTTTTCCAAATAATAAAATTTTTCAACAAAAATTCAATGTTTTAAAAAAAGATCAATTCTTCTTTAAAGTTTAATTATTTGAAAAGAATAAAATAAAATTCTTTACAATCAGTCAATTATTTTTCCTGAATAATGATAATAATTTTTCCACAAAATTCAATTATAATAAAGTTCATTGTAAAATTTAATTATTTTCATAAATAATAGTGCTGAGTACAAGAAATCAATTATTTTCAAAAAAATTCGAATAAAATTCATAGTAAAATTTAAATTATTTTCAAAAAATTTTCTTCTTTAGATGTTTTTTAATATTTAACTAGAATAATATAATTTTCCTAAAGAATTTTATTGTTGAATGCAAATTTCCATCATATTCTGCAAAAAATGTAAATTAATTTTTAAAAAATAGAAATTTGACATGAACTGAATTTTTTAAAATTGAATTTTGCATAAACTTTTTTGAAAATTTTAAATGTTTTAAAATTTTGTTATATATTCTTCGCTGTGATTCAATTATTTTTATAAACTGTTAAATTCCTTTCAGGAAGTTAATAATTTTAATGTAAGTATTAAAATCAATTAGAGGTAGCCTAATTTGAATAATTTGTATATATTTATTATTTTAATAAAATTTCTAAAAAGAATTAAATTATTTAAAAACAATTTTCACAAAATTCTACACGAGTATTTAATCATGTCCCCTCAAAAAAGTAAAAATTTCACATGAATTCAATTATTTGAAATAGAATTTATATAATTTTTTATTAAAAAACGTCTATTGTTTGATACTTTTTTCTAAAAATTTTCCCAATAATTCAATTATTTTCGTAAAATCATGAAATTCATTAAAAAAAAAAAAACTGAATCAAAAATGATTAAAAATAATGGATTTAAAGAAAAATTTTATTTATAAATTGTAAAGACATAATTATTGAATTAAAATGATCTTTAATTAATTTAAAAGATGAAGAAATAAATTTTGTTGAAACTAATTAATTACATTTCTCGAAGAATTTACATAAAAATGTATAAGAAATTATTATAATCCTGTGTAGAATTATATTATTTAGGAAAATAATCGAAGACTTGCAACGAATTTTCTCACATTTCTTTTAAATAATCGAATTCTTTTAGATAATTTCATTAAAATAGTAGATTTAATAAAAAAAAATTGAATTTCAGCCAAGAATTTCATTTCTTATAATAAATGTGATTGGATTTTTGCAAAAAAATGTTTAAATATAATTATATTTAAATTAATGTAAAATTGTTTTAAAATTAATTTTACTAGTAGGTAAAATTTTACCATTTATCATATAATAATCGAATTCTTACAACGTTTATTTTATTTTTTGAAATAATTCAATTGATGTAAATACCTAAAAGTATTTGAGTTCTTGTAAAGGATTTTAGTAAAATATTTGTAAATAGTTAAATTTTTAAATTGTATGAAAAATATTTGAAATAGTTAAATTTTTTTGTTTCTTTTTTAAATTGTATGCACAATATTTGAAAGAGTTACATTTTTTTAATTCTATGGAAAATATTTGTAAATAGTTAAATTGTAAAAATATTCTTTATCAAAATATTTAATTATCCGAACATTTGCATTGTAAATCTTCCCTCTAGCCAAATTTTCATTTAGCCAAATATTTATTCTTGAAAAACTCTTTTTTAGACAAATTTTTATTCAGTTAAATGTTTGCCTTTCAAAATTCTCCTCTAGCTAAATATTTATGATAACTTTTATTGTAACCAAATTTTTACTCATCAGCTTAAAATTTACATTTCCACTAAATTTTGTTTTTCTAAACATGGTTGCATTTTTTTTGTTGAAGCGTTTTTTTCTAGAAGAGGTTATCTATAATAAATAGTTAACTTGAATTTAAAAAATTTTTAATTTAAATAGTTGATTTTTTTTTTTTTGAAAGAGTTTTTTTCTAGAAGAGGATTTCTATAATAAATAGTTAAATGAAAATATTGTGAAGTTAGAAAGTATCACATATATGTATATAAACTTAATGCACGTGTGTGTCACTTGTTAGTTGCCAAGAATGCAGGCTAAAATACCATTATCGTAACTGTGTACCAATTACCACTTATATCGCTTTAATATCGCACTATGTAATTTTCCTAGAATATCTAAGCATATCATAAGCATGTGTATGTAATTTCTTATAACATTGCAACAAGCACAGGAAGACTTATGACAATTATTATAGAACACCTGTTACCTATTTCAAAAAAAAAAATAAATAAATAAAAAATCATTATTTAAAAAAAATATCTTTCTATTAGCCCTAGGTGTTTATTTAAACAATTTTCCATGTCAATAATTTATTTCAAATATACTTGACTCTAATCTCGATAGATTTTAATTTATTAAACATACGCACGAGTATATTACTCTCCACAACAACGTATAAATTTTTACACTCGGATTTTTCAACGAAAATTTAAACTAAATAAAAGTTGAAATAAAGTTAAAAAATTGAATGAAATAAATAAAATTTTTACAAAACTTTAAATAAATTTTTATTATTTTCTTTTTGTCTAAAAGATTTTAGGTCCAAATTTTCAATTTATTAACCTTTATAAATTGTAAATTCGTGACCTATTTAAAATCTACTTTATTTTCATCAAACTGACTTGAAAAGAACTATAAATTTTGTGGGTACAATTAAAACCATAAAGATCTTTCTTGTAAAACATTTTTTTTTTTTACAATTGTAAGTTTGTGACCTATTTAAATTCTACCTTATTTTCATCAAACTGACTTGAAAAGAACTATAAATTTTGTGGATAAAATTAAAACCATAAAGATCTTTCTTGTAAAAGATTTTTTTTTTTTTTTGCAATTATTTTCGTATTTAAACGAGATAATGTTCTAAAGAGATTACATAAGTTTTATGTATGGTATATATATCCGCGACCTACGAGAACGCATATACGAACATTATAAATGTCTATACGTGACGCCATTCGTATACTAAAAGACTGCATTCATTTGTTCAAATGGACCTCTAAATATAACGTCGACAAGTTATAAAGAGGATCTACATTGACCGTGAAATATAACGATGACATGTTTGAGAAAAAAAAATAAAATCTTCAAATATTTGATTCTCTTGCATAAAGAGAACGACATATTAACAATGATATATTATTATTGTTATTTATTACATTGTTGGTTGAAAATTGAAGAGTATTTTTTCCCCCTACAACATTATATATACGTATTACGTTCCAAAATTATTAGATAAACATGTGACATTATTATAATCTTAATAAATAATGTTTTATCTCTTGTGATGACGATAAAAATCGCTCTCGCGTAATTTGCAAACAAATTTGACATGGAATTTAAAGAAGTAATTCTTTTGACACTTTTTTTTAAACTTACGAAATTGAAAAAATGGAACGTAATTTTTTTTTGTTTTAATGACAAGTAAATTTTGAATTATAAATCAATGTTTGAATAAGTTTTCCTGTAATGAATGATTAAAATTCTAGGGGAGCGTTTAAAAATATAATGTTAAAGGTTAAATATAAACGTTTACAAATATAATGTTAAAGGTTAAATGTAAATTTTAGAAGAACGTTTTCCAGTAATAAATTATTCAACATTTAGGGGAACGTTTAGAAATATAATGTCAAAGGTTAAATATAAATTTTTGGCTAAATACGAATTTAGACAAAAATTTAAAATTTTAGAAAAAAGGAACGTTTATAAATATAATGTTAAATGTTAAAAACAAATTTAGAATTTTGTATAATTTTTCAAAAAAAGAAAATAATATATGACCGCTTTTTTGATTTAGAAAACATTTAAAAGAAATTTTTTTTAATAAGATGTTAAATGTATAGAATGTTTAAAAAATTTTAAAAGTTAAATACAAATTTTATGCTAAATACGAATTTAGCCAAAAAATTTAGAGGAACTTTTTCGAAATATAATGTTAAAGGTTCAATATAAACTTTAAAGAAACGTCTATAAATATAATGTTAAAGGTTAAATATAAATTTTTGGCTAAATACGAATTTAGACAAAATTAAAAATTTTAGAGAAAAGGAACCTTTTATAAATATAATGTTGAAGGTTAAATATAAACTGTAAAGGAACGTTTATAAATATAATGTTAAAGGTTAAATATAAATTTTTGCCTAAATACGAATGTAGCCAAAAATTAAAAATTTTAGACGCAATTTTTAGAAATATAATGTTAATCGTTAAATAAATTTTTTTAACAAAATTAGAATTTAGCCAAAAATTAAAATTTCTATAAGAAATTAAGAACGCTTAGAAATATAATGTTAAAGGTTAAATATAAATTTTTTGTCTAAATCATTGCCAATTTCATTAAATTAAATATTTTAAACATTGGACTCAATCAAAATTTAGTCTGGTCTTTAAAAAAAAATTTTTGGCTTTGAATTTTGACAAAAATATCGTAAAAGCTTTATATTTATAGAAAAAGAATGCAATTTTACGATTTAGCTAGACTGTATGGCACCAAAGTTAAATTATACGCATATGTTTTCGCTTCTAGAATTACGAAGCAATTTTTCAAAGCATAACTATTATATTATACACGATAAAGAAATTATTTTTAGTTATTTTTTCTTTCTTTATAATTCATCTATGTATATTTCAAGTTCATTAAAGTGATTAATCATTTCCTGTGGTTAGACTATTAGAAGTTATTTTTATTTTTTTAAAACTATTTCTATTTTGTATAGTAAATTCGTCAAAATGTTCTATTAAATATATGAATTAATTTATCAAATTTAAATTGCTTGGAAAGATATTCTCTATTCGATACATATTTTTTAATTTGAAGTTCAAGAAATTAAAAACAAATTCAGAATATTGTATAATTTTTCAAAAAAAAAAAATAATATATGGCCGCTTTTTTTGTTAAATAATATTTAAATTTAATTAAACTTTTTGTTTTAAAAGAGAACATTTAAAAGAAGAAACAATCTTTTTACTAAATAAAATGTTAAATGTAATAAATGTTTTAAAATATTAAATGTTACATTTTTTCATTTAGAAAACGTTTTTAAAAAAGTAATTTTTTGTAAATAAAATATTACATGTAAAAAATGTTTGAAAAATGTTAAATGGTTTATAATTTTTTAAAAAATCATTTATTAAAAATAAAATGTTAGATGTAAAAAATGTTTTAAAAATTTATTAAAAGTTAAATGATTTAAAATGATTAAAATGTTAAATGTAACATTTTTTTATCTGTAAAACATTTGTAAAAAATAATTTAAAGAAATTTTTTTTAATGTTAAATGTATAAAATGTTTTAAAAATGTTAAAATGTTAAAAGGTTTAAAATGTTAAATGTAACTTCGTTTTATTTAGAATACATTTTAAAAAATAATTTTTGTTAAATGAAATGTTAAAAGGTTTAAATTTAAAATGTTTAAAATGTTAAATATAACATTTTTTTATTTAGAAAGCATTAAAAAAATTTTTAATTGTACCATTTTTTTTATTTAGAAAACATTTTAAAAAATAACTTTTGTTAAATAAAATGTTAAATTTTAAAAATGTTACAATGTTAAAATGTTTCAAATGTGCAATGTAATATTTTTTCATTTAGAAAACATTTAAAAGAAATTTTTTAAAATAAAATGTTAAATGTATAAAATGTTTAAAAAATTTTTAAAGTTTTAAAATGTATAAAATGTTAAATGTTAAATGTAACATTTTTTTATTTAAAAAAATTTTTTTTAAACAAATGTTTAAAAGATTTTAATGTTTGTTGAGAAAAGGGGTGAAATAATAAATTCTATTTGACAAATTCTATACAAACTTTAAAAAAAAGGCAGAAGAAAACGTTTCAAAAATAGAGATAAACATTTTTTTAATGCTGTCAAGTAGGATATAAGTATAGGTGTATATGGATTTAGAAAAATAAATTTTGTGCCTCTTTATAATATAATCGAATTGATAGATCAAGATGAACCCTTCCTGAGTTGTCTTTAGAGTTATTCGAGACGATTGTTAAGCATACAATTGATTCGTGTTGACCCAATACTGCAAATTGAAATTGATCAAACATATGTCCTCGAGGTCAATAAAACACAGGAGACAGTTCAAGTGTTACTGAGTTAAAAGTTGACAATTGTCTCGACATTCCGACCCATACGATTTAGACATTTGAACTTAATTCTTACCGCAAAGAAATTATGCTTATTTCATCGTTTATTGTTATTCGAATTATATTGTTTTTTTTTTAATTCTGTTTCTGCTCTTGTGTCACATTATATCTCTTAATGGGAAATATACCCAAAAAAATAATTTTCAAAATAAAATCAGTTTAAAAACTAATTATAAAATTCTACGACAAGAATTCAATTATTTTTAATGCAATTTTACAAAAATTGCTCATAATGTGTAATTATTTTAAAAAATTTAATTTTAATTCCTTGATAGAATCAATTATTTAAAAAAAGGTTATTTGAACATTGTTTGGAAGAATTCAATATTATTCACAAAAATATTTCAATTTTTCTCAGAAATTCAATTATTTTCAAGTATTTTAATAAAATTGTTCGAAAATATTCAATTATTTTAAAAACGATTTTAATTAAATTATTTTCAAGTAATTTAATTAAATATTCCATTAGAAATTAATAAAATTTTTCCCGGAAATTCAATTATTTACATAAATAATTCTTTAAAAAAATTCAATTATTAAAGATAAATGACAAATTTATTTCTGAAAATTCAATTATTTTGAGGCATTTCAATAAAAATTATTGCAAAAATTAAATTATTATTATAAATAACAAAACTCGAAAGAATTCAATTATTTTCATAAATAATGAAATACTTGACAGAATTTCAATTAGTTAAAAAAAATGTAATAAAAATTCGTAGCAAAAATTCACTTATTTTTACAAATAAAAAATTTTACGAGAATTCAATTATTTAAAAAAAATTTAATAAAATTCGTTGCAAAAATTCAATTCTTTTTACAAAGTAAAACATTTTTACAAGAATTCAATTATTTACACAATTTGTTTTTAAATTCTCGTCAAAATTTTAATTATTTCCATAAATAAAAAAATTCTTCACAATTTTTCGATTATTTTTATTGCAATTTTAATTAAATAATTCGAAAAAATTCAATTTTTTTTTAATTTTCATGAAAAGATTCAATAAATAATAAACTTTTTAACTGAAATTCAATTATTTATAACATTTAATAAAATTTTTCACTGTAATTCAATTATTTACAAGAAAATGAATAAATTTCGTTGCAAGAATTCAATTCTTTTTACAAATAAAAAATTTTACACGAATTCAATTATTTACACAATTTTTGTTAAATTCTCGTCAAAATTTCAATTATTTCCATAAATAAAAAAAATTTTCAATTATTTTTAATACAATTTTAATTAAATTATTCACAGTAATTGAATTTTTTATAAATTTTCATAAAAAGATTCAATGAATAATAAACTTTTTAACTGAAATTCAATTATTTAAAACATTTAATAAAATTTTTCACTGTAAAAGAAAATTAAATTAAGAAAATATAAGTTATAAAATAATTAACAAAATTAAAAGAAAAAGCTAGAATTTAATTTTTTTTGAAAGAATTAGATAAAATTCTTTACAATTGTACAATTATTTATTTTTCCAAGTAATAAAATTTTTCACTAAAAATCAATTATTTTAAAGGAAATAAAGAAAATTCTTCTGAATTATACAAATATTTTTCCATAAGTAATAAAATTTTTCACTAAAAATCAATTATTTTAAAGGAATAAAGTAAAAAATACTTTTAAAGAATTCAATTATTTTTTTTTAAATCGATGAATTCTTGAAATCTTTTTTTTTTATTCTTGATGACTATACAATTTTTTTCCAAAATAATAAAATTCTTCACTGGAATTCAATTATTTAGAAAAAATTAAATAAAATTCCTCTCAAAAATTTCATTAATTTTCCAAATTATACATTTTTTTTTACGAAAATTCAAGTATTTGAAGAAAAAGAATAATGTAAAAGTCTTTTCAGAAATGGAATTATTTGTTATTTCATAAAATTGATATATTTTGTATAAGAACTAAATTTTGTATTAACAAATTAAATTTTAAATTAAATTTTTACTTACTGAAAAATTATGTATTTATTTTCTTAATTCCTGTGAAGAATTTAAGTCAATGTTTTATGAAAGAATTTTGTTTGTTTACTTTTCAAAATTACTTTTAAATGCAATCGTATTTTTTCGAATACAAATTTAAAAAAATAATTGAACTTTTCAAACATTTATAGAATTAAAGATCTCAGCAGGATTAGAATAAAAATAATTTTCTTTCGATTGGAATTAGGAAACAGTCAGGAAAATACTGAATCAAATTTTTGTTAATCGACTAAAAAAATTTTTGTCTTTAATTCGTTAAAATTAATTTTCGATTTGCTTTTTTGATTTTTCGATACTTTTTTCAGTAGTGAAGTCATATTTTTTAAAATTAATTTTTTAAGTGTGAAGCATCAGAATGTTTAAATAATAAATAAACTTTTAGGTCAAAAATATAGATTATGAGGGTTTTATATATTTTTTTATCATTGACCACAGTTCACTGGTTTTTTTTACCATATTCAAAATTTAGTACTTTTGTATGGTTTAAAATATTCTTGTCGTTCGTAGTTTTTCCGTTGTCCATGGTTTGGTAGATTTTAACCGTATATCATTTAAAATATACTTTAATTTAAAATTATTAATAATTTTATTTAAATCTTTTATTTTTAAATTATTAATAATTTTATTTAAATCTTTTATTTTAAATATTTTTTGCCATTAGCCACGGTTTCTAAATTGTGACCACATTCAAAATATGTCTAAACAATTTTTATATAGCTAAAGTTTCGAACGTTCAAATAAACGAAATTTTTTTTAGAAAATTACTATCTAAGAGAAAAATAATTAAAAATTCCACAATATTTAGTTTAGAATTAATGTGTTTTAATGTGAAAAATATTTTTTTGGTAAAATACATAAATTAGAAGACGAAACAAAAAATTTATCGTTCATTTGAACGTTTGAAAGTTTTAGGAACACATTCTTCGTTAGTATTAGCGTTAAAAAAAAATATTGTCACATAATTAAAAAAAAAAAATGCTTCCACATGTACTTCACTTTTCCCCAGCCACAGAATGTAGCTTTCTATATCACAATATTCAATTATAAATATCTATACACTGCGCGTTGAAAGAAACTTGTCTTCTTTTAGCCGGTAAATTTCACTTGGCATCATTTCAAAATCCACGTGTAGCTCAACTACAAAGTAACATTCCATCTTCCTTGATTATATTCCACAGGTATACGTATGTATATAAAAAAGTAGTTTCTGCTTGGCTTGTTTCTGACAAGTTGTTGTGGTCGATACCGAGAGAAGTTTCCTTGTTGCGCGAGAGATTGCATTATATATCTTTAAAAGAAGTATCTTTAAAATTCAAACAAGAAAAGAGATCTCCCTATACACTCGAACCCGCATTTCGTTTTATTGAATCAATTTTACGAAACTACAGACTACTGCGCTAATCATTGTTCCTGGTCCACAGCAACATGAGTTGATACTTCACAAATCATTTATATTTAAGAACCCACTCTGACTCATGTTTAATACATATATATATTGTACTCTACACCGAAATTGGAGCAAATTTTTTTAAATTAATTTTAATTGAATTCTGTTTCGTTATTGCACAGGATCTCAAGGGAGAATGATATTCACATTTAAAAGCAAAAAAAAATTTCTACACAATTTAACGCGATCTGAAAAAAAGGGACCTTAGAAGCAAAGAATAGGTTATGTTTGCTATTTTTGAAATGAAGATACAAAAAAAGGAACTGTGTTATAAATTATTCATTTTCAAGTCATCGTTGCAACTGAAAAATATTTAATAAACACTGAATTTTAATTAGCAGTAAGTGAAAATAAAAACTTGCAAATAAGAAAAAAGTGAGGCTAACATAACCTGAAAGTGATTTGTTTCTAAGGTTTCCCTTTCTTTAGATCGCGTCACACTTAATTAAAAATTAATCACTTAATTGACACTTTTTGACTTGAAGTTGAAAATTTCTTTTTATTTTAAATGAAAAGCGAAAGTTGGATTTTAATGTGTTTAAATTGCGCTAAGCACTGGCCGAAAATGTTGAAGATATTTTTTTTTGCGAATATTTAAGGATGAGAGTAACATTTTTTTTTTTTTTTTGATGGGAAAAATAAAATTTTTAGATCAATAACGACCCGAACATCTTGCCAAATGTGAGACTGGTGATGCGATGGAGCGACACGCGAGGAGAGACTATCGAGGCAACTAAGGCGATGATCGACATGATCTGCGACGGAGTGGCCGCTTTTTTTGGTCCAGAAGGTTCCTGTTTCGTCGAGGCCACCGTCTCTCAATCCCGCAATATACCCATGATTAGCTATGTGAGTACTTTTTGCATTTTTCTCCAATTTTTTTTTTTTTAGTATTATTAGTACTATTATTTAATTTTTAGTTGTATTATTTAATTTTTAATTCTATTGTTTAATTTTTAGTTCTATTATTTGATTTTTAGTTCTATTAATAATAATAATAATAATAATAATAATAATAATAATATTATTATTATTATTAATAATAATAATAATAATATTATTATTATTATTATTATTATTATTAAAAAAATCACTGACCTACAAAAAACATCATTTTTTTACTTATCAATAACAATTTGAGGTTATGTTCAAACTTACAATCCCAAATTTTCCATTCGGCCACTAATAATCCAGAGGCGTAACTATCATACCGCAAAACCCTGCACTGCAGATGGGCCCTGAAAAACTTGACGAAATAAAATTTTTTTTTAAAGTAACAAGAGAAACGAAACCACTAAACTGTAAATTACTAAAATTAAATTAATTAATAAAGTTAATTAAATTCCCTATCTCACATTTAGATATTGTTTTCTTTAACATTCATGAATAGAGAAAATACTCCCCTTAAGAGGGCCCCAAAAAAATTTTGCAGGGGGGGCCAAATCGTTCCTAGTTACGCCTCTGGAATAATCATCGATGGTTTTATTTAATTAAATGATCATTTTGTTGAGACGAATTTTTTAAAATTCAAATTAGTGTCTTAAAATTTATTAATAATTAATTAAGTAACCGTTGAGGGTATTGTTGACATAGGTCAGAAAAATCGGGGAATTCTGGGAAAAGTCAGGAAAAATAGAATCGATCGGGGAAAAAAGGGATTTTTAATAAAGAACTGGTGAAAATTTGGAGCAGAATTCCTAATTAGTTTTATTTACATTTTCTTAGTAAATATTTCATTAATTATTTAAAATTATGTATTTTATAGAAAAATTCAAGTTAAAAATACTTTTAAAAAAAAAATGAATTTTAGAGAAGTTTGAAACTTTTGCAAAAATTCAATTAATGTTCGAAAGATAGAAAAGAATTCTCGACAAAATTTCAATTATCTTTCAAGATAATAAAATTCTTATCCGAAATTCAATTCTTTTTATAAATAATATAAATTTATTAAAAAATTATAAAAATTCTTAAATAAAAAAAATTCATTAAAGAAAAATTGAAAAAAAATAAATTAAAAAAAAATTCAATTATTTACAAATTTGTTTTTATAAATTTCTTCGCAATAATTCAATTAATTTCGTAAATAATAAAATTCATTGCAGAATTGCAATTATTTTTAATGTAATTTTAACCGAATTCCTTCAAAAAATGTTTAACTATTATTCTTAGAAATTTCATTGAAATTTGCCGAAAGAATTCATTTATTCAAAACATTTGTTGATAATTCTCTTTTATGGAAATTCAATTTTGAGAAATATTGAATTTTTCAATAAATTATTTATTATTTTTGTATTTCGATAATTCTTCTCTTAGAATTTTCTAATAAAATTTGATTTAAAAATGATTTTCAGTTAAAGTTTTAGATAATAGTATTAAATAATCCAAATAATATTGATGTCCAGTGAATAATTTTTTTATTTAAAAAAATAATTGAATCCTGCAACGTATTTGTTAAATTATTTTAAATATATGAATTTTTTAAATCATTTTATGAAAATTTAAAAGAATAATTCAATTGCTTTGAATAATTTAATTAAAATTTTATTGGAGATAATTGAAGAATTGTTAAGAATTTTTTTATTTATAAAAATAATAAATTGAATTGTTGCAACGAATTTTGTTAAATCGTTTTTAAATACTTGAATTCCAGGAAAAAATTGAATTATTTGTTAAAATAATTGAAATCCAGTGAATAATTTTATTATTTAAGAATGTAATTGAATCTTGCAACGAATTTTATTAAATTTTTTGAAATATTTTGATTTCAGTGAAAAATGTTATTATGTGTATGATGAAAAATCAATTTCAAGAAATATTCAATTATTTAGTAAAATATTTATTTTTATAGTCAAGAAATTCAATTATTAAACAGAAAATTTTATAATATTGTCTAAGAAAATTCAATTATTTTTCCAAATAATAAAAATTTCAAAAAATCATTGCAGAATTACAATTATTATTTTTAATACAATTTTAATCGAATTTCTCACAAAATGCAATTATTCTTTAGAATAATTTTATTAAAATTCGTCGAAAGAATTGTATTATTTAAAAAATTTGTTGATAAAATTCTTTACCAGAATTGAATTTTAAGAAAAAAGTGAATTATTCAATAAATTATTTTTCTTTGTATATAAATAATTCAATTCTCGTTGAATTTTTTGATAATTGATTTTCAAAATGAATTTCAGTTAAAATTTTACATAAAATTTGAACTTTTTATGTCTTTACACATTTTTAATTGAAAAATTCACGAAAAATTGAAATTTCGTAAAATTGAATATTGTAAACAAACGGATTTGAAAATTGTCAATGAAATTTTTCGAAAATTATTAAAATTCATTGATTTAAAGAAGAATTTTAGTTAAAAATTTTAAGAATGTAATGTAATTGAATTTTGCTATGAATTTTATTCAATTTTTTGAAATATTTGGATTTCAATAACAAATTTTATTATTTGTTAAAATAATTCGATGTTTGTTAAGGATTGTATCAGAATTTTTGAAAATAATTGAATTTTTAAAAGTTTTTAATGAAAATTTGAATAAAATAATTCATTTACTTCCAAATTAATAATTATTTTAGAAAATATACTAAAATTCGTTGCAAGATTCCATTATTTTTTTTATTAAAAAAATTTGTTCATTGGATTTCATTATATCAATTACTTAGAAAATTATCAATGAATAAAAAATAAGAGAAACCCTGTCAAGAATTTTGTTATTTATAAAAATAATTAAATTTTGCAATGATTTTTAGTAAATTTAATAAAATTTTATTTTTTTTTAAAAGTAATTGAAATGTAGAATATAATTTTTTTATTTAAAAAAATAATTGAATCTTGCAACGAATTTTTTATTATGATTTTATTATTTTTCGAAAATAATCAAAATTATTTCGAAAAATATTATGAATATAATTTATATTTTGAAAGTATTTAAATTTCAGCAAAAAATATCATTATTTATGAAATATATAATTGAATTCTTACATCGAATTTTATTTCCTTTTTTCAAATATGTGAAAAATGGTATTATTTATAAAAATAATTAAATTCTTGCGAAGGTATTTCATTAAAATTTCTGACTACTCTCCCCTATTTATATATATATATTTTTTTAATTTAATGAAATTTTAAATTATTAGAAAACTTGATGTTTTGGAATAATTTAACAATTTGCGAAATTCGTAAGTAATTTTAAAAGAACATTTTCTTGCGACTATTTCATAAAATTGAGAGTGAATCTGAATATTTTTTAGAATCAGTAAAAAAAAAGTCGAATATTCTGTATAGAAATGAGAAAAACGTCGCTGATTAGGATACTGCAGTCAGAATTGATAAAATCAAAATGGCGGATCCAAAATGGCGGACATTTTTTAAAATCCTCCAATTCTCTTGAAACTTGATATCCGGCGTGTTTTGGGGTCACTAATTACGAGGCTGAGGTCAGATTTTCAAAATTCAAAATGGCGCGGTCGAATTTTGCAAGAATTCAATGGAAAATTCTAAGAAATTACGTCAATTTCATATAAGATTTGTAAATAATATATATATATATATATATATATATAATATATATAATATATATATATATATATATATATATATATATATATATATATATATATATAAATATATACGTTATAAATGTAAAGATGTGAATGCAAATTAAGGTTATATAGATTGCCACCAACACATACATTGACATCATTCATTTATTCAAAGCGCGTTCACGTGTTTATGTCTACATGTATATACCTATATATACCACTTATTTATTTTCTATTTATTTTTCACGTGTACAGAGTCTTCAGAGAGGCTTTTTGCCATATTTCTTTGGCAATGATATTAAGACGCGGCGCTATATGCGCTTTGCGATTCTTGACAGAAAATGCAAAGCAGATTATATACGTATACATATAGATTTGAGAATACACTATGGAAATTTTCTTGGTAAACACACAAGTTTACTATATACTTGAATGAGCTCAAATGTTAACTCGTCGGTGCAGTCACCCTATATATATATATATATATATATATATGAAAAACTGTAAATCTCGTTGGTTCTCGAATCTTGACGACGCTAAGCGACGAGAGAAAGACGTTCCGGTAATACCGGTCGTACTTATCAAGTGTAGAAGCAAATCTAATTTTCTTCCTTTTTTTTTACTTTCTTTTATTTTGTTCTCATCTCTCGCCTCGAATTTTCTGTTTCGTTATCATTTTAATTAAGAGGATAAACAAGTAAGGAAATTTTTTGTTATTAAGCAAAGTTGTTAAAAATTGTGATTTTTGTTTTTTAGAAAAAAGTCATGATTTTTTAAAAAAGAAATTAATCAAAGTTTTTTTTTTCTTTAAATCAAATTTTTCCATGTATTATTTTAACTATTTAATTATATTAAAAAGTCTATTTAGCAGTGAATAGGCTAAATAGTATTCTAATTTTAGTAGTAAATATAGTTTTCTATTTAGCAGTAAATAAATAAATAAATTTCTATCATCTATCAAGTAGTAAATAGACTAAATAGTATAAAATAAATAAAAATAAATGTAATAAATAATTATAATAAATAAATATAAATAAATATAAATAGTATAAATATAGTCTCTATTTAGTAGTTAATAGCTTTCTATTCAGCAGTAAATAGTCTAAATAGTATTTTATTTAATAGTAAATACTTTTAAATAGCATTCTATTTAGTAGTAAAAAATCTAAATATTATTCTTTTTAGTAGTAGAAAGTCTGAATAGTATTTCAATATTTTTTTCTTAAATAATGGATTTATAGAAAAATTTTAGTTAAAAACACTAAAACATATTGAATTTCTACACTAATTAGATATTACAGCAGAAATTCAATTATTTTTAAAATCAGTAAAATTCTTGACAGAATTTCAATTTTTTTATTTTTTTATTTATTCTTTAAAGAATTACATTATTTTGAAAAATTTTAATAAAATTCCTTTTGTAACAATTCAATTTCTTTCAAAATAATTTTAATATAATTCTTCGTAGAAATTTAATTAATTTAAAAAATTGGTCAGAATTAAATTATTTTAAATATTTACAATTTTTACAGAATTTCGCAAAAGAATTCAATTATTTAAAACGTATTTTAATAAAATTATAGTTTCAAGAATTCAATTATTTTCAAAAGTGATAAATTTCTTCGCAAAAATCAAATTATGTTCAAAAAAATATTACAAACATTTTAGTCAAAATTTCAATGATCTTTATAAATAATACAATTTTTCTCCGAAATTCAATTATTTGGAAAAATTTAAATAAAATTCTTGACAGAATTTCAATGATTTTAAAAATATCTTATAAAATTCGTTTCATCAAATTTCTGGAAAATTGAAATTTTTCTTAAAAATTTTCTTAAAATTTGTTAGGAGAATTCAATTTTTAAAAAATTTTTAGAAATAATTAAATTTTCAAAAGGTTTTAAAATTAAAGTCTTTGAAAATTTGAATTTTTGATACTTTTAACAAACAATTCTGTAGAATTAATTTAAAAAAAAAAGTTTTCTTGCTATTTTTTTACTGTAACTTCTTCAAAAACTATTTTCTTCATTACGATTATTATTTTTAGAATTTTTAACTAAAATTCTTCTTTAAATCAATGAGTTTTAATAATTTTCAAAAAAGTTCTTTGACAATTTTCAAATCTATTTGTTTGCAATATTCAATTTTACGAAACTTCAATTTTTCGTGAATCCTTCAATTAAAAATGTGTCAGGAAATAAAAACTTCAAATTTTATCTAAAATTTTAACTGTATTTTAATTAAATTATTCAAAGCAATTTAATTATTTTATTAAATTTTCATAAAATGATTTAAAAAATTCATTTAATTCAAAAAAATTAAAAAAAATTTGATGCAAGATTCAATTATTTTGTTAAACAAAAGAATTATTCACTTGACATCAATTATTTGGATTGTTCAATATTATTATCTGAAATTTCAACTGAAATTCATTTTTAAATCAATTTATATTAGAAAATTCTAAAAAAAAGAATTATTTAAATATAAAAATAATAAATAATTCATTGAAAAATTTAATGTTTCTCAAAATTGAATTTCCCAGAAAAGAGAATTATCAACAAATGTTTTGAATAAATGAATTCTTTCGGCAAATTTCAATGAAATTTCTAAGAATAATAGTTATATTTTTTGAAAGAATTCGGTTAAAATTACATTAAAAATAATTGCAATTCTGCAATGAATTCTATTATTTACGAAATTAATTGAATTATTGCGAAGAAATTTATAAAAACAAATATGTAAAAGTAATTGAAAATTGACGAGAATTTTTGTAAATTTTTAAACATAATTGTATTTTTGCAAAGAATTATATTAAATTTTCTTTTGAAAATAATTGAATTCTTGAGACGAATTTTATTAAAATTTCTTTTTTAATAACTGAATTATTTAGTTAACATTTCTTGAAATATTGAAAATAATAATTAGTTAATAATAAGAATATTTAGTAGACATTGAAAATAATTGAATTTTTACAAATTATTTTGAAAAAAGTGGAAAAATTAAAAATTTTGAAAATAGTTCAATTCTTTGAGGAATAAATAAAAAAAAATTTATTTTTGAAAATCATTATTTCTATATGAAAAAATAATTATGGTTATTTATTTTATTAGAGATTATAAAATTAGCAGTCTACGTCTAACCTTAATAAAATCAAGGTGATTCTAATTAGTCTCACAGTTTTTTTTTTAATCAAAACTGACTGAAATTGAAAACATAAAGCTGGACAATATTGTATCACTCATTAATTTGACATATTCGGCCTTTTTTCTATTTCGGCTACCTGAATAAATAAATATATTAAAATTGATAACCAATTTTGAGAATAAAAATAAATTTTTATTTTTCCTTTTTTTTGAAATTTAAATTTCAATCCGTTTTTCTTTCTTCTTCTTCTTCTTTATTTTTCGATAACGAAAATAATAATTTATGTAATATTTAATTTTAATCTGAGTTTTTTTTTACATATATATATATATATTCACACTCACATTATACATGCGTTAAGTTGTTAACGTGTTAAAATTCTATTTCTAAATGAACAATAAAAAAACTATTATAAACTCCATATTTATCTATAGATGTATTTTGAAACAAAGCAAATGCATTACGTCAGCTTTATTCTTTTTTTGTTCTTGACATTGACCAGTACTAAACTCTTGACAATTAATAATGTGACCAGAACTTGAAATAGCGATTAAACTTTACGTACCGATAAGGAATTAACGAGGTTGGCAACTTTTTTTCTATTCTTTTTTTTAAATGAATCACTTTTTGTTTCCTAAATATTAAACAAAGTCTTCAAAAAAAAAAAAATTTCAAAATAATTTCTAATGGCAGGTTTTTAGCTAAAAAAAAAATGTTCAGGTCAAAAGTTTCAAACAGGAAAAAAAATGTTTACCTTGAACAACTATAAAATTCACTATATTAGGGAAATTTTTAGTCATTGCAACGAAAGTAATCGCTGTTAAGGTTGAAAATTTTTTTCCGTGATAAATCAAGTGTTAAATTTTTTTTGAAGTTGAAATCTGACTGAATTTCTAAATGAATTGTATTTAATGTAAAGAAATTAAATCATTAGGAATGTTTAAATAATTTAAATATAAATAATCGATGTATTATATTGGACCGTTTATCTCCATTAAATTCATAGGTCAAGTGCAGTTAACAAGTGCATAAGTTTCAACCTGTCAAGCTGGCTCACTCGCCAAATACCGTGTTGGCTCTTTGCATTCTATACGACCACCTGTTGGCTCTCTCTCTCTCTCTCTTTCTCTAGTATGTACAACAGTTTTTCCCCCGCAGTAGTAGCAGTCTAGCAAAATGGGGCTCACTCCTCTATTCAAACGACATTGTGTATAAAAGAAACCTTATACACCTTGCAAATAAATCACTGCTTCTCAAATAATTCTATATTTACAAACACTGTTTGTATTTTTCTAGTGATTTTTTTCTCCCCACAAATATTTTCTTCTATACGAAATTTTCATTAAATAATTAAAAATAAAATCGTTAACCCCTTTATTCCTCTGCAGGCCTCGGATATTATGACATTTTCGAATTTTTTCCACTATCTTCAAATAATGCAACTTTTATTAAAAAAAAAAAAAATTGCAACTTTTTCGACTTTTCTTCCAAATTTTGCCGACAAAATACACTCGGGTCGCAAAGTTTCAGTACATTTGGACTTTTACTTGTAAATGCTCGCTTTACTTCAAATTCAAATATTTCTGTAAAAATAGATGCAACAGCTATCAAACAAGGATCATTTTAAAGCTCAATAAATTTAGAGTCAAATAGGCAAAAAAAATAACCAATTTAATGTTGTAAATTTGAAAATATAATTCTTTAAAGTTAGAGATTTTTTATGAAAATTGCGATTTCGTAATCTGGAGTTTAAGCGAACGCCAATTAATGAAAAAATTTCTTTAAGATTTGACAGTTTTACAATATAATGTACAAATTTCACTCTTTAATTCGAGACCAAAATCTTTTATAAGTATTCAGTATTTGCCTTAAATTCTGTAAAAATAATTACTCTTGCTTTCTAAAGTTTTTAAGGAATATAAATTGCAAATTCGTCATTTCTGTTCACTTGTTTTATCAATTAACCAAATTTTTGAAAAATGTGCATCTCTTTTTTATTGTAAAATTTAAAAAATTGCACCTTGAAATAAAATAAGTAATAATGCGAGTTAAAATTTGTAACATTATAAGAAGAGGGATAAATTTCATGTAAATAATTTAAATTTACTACAGTCAAGAGGTTCAATATTTTTCAAAAGTGTGGTTAATTGATAAAACAAATGAATAGAAACGACGAATTTGCAATTTATATTCTTCGAAAAATTTAGAGCAAGAGAAATTATTTTTATACAATTTGAAAAAAATACTTCATATTTGTAAATGATTTTTGTCTAGAATTAAAGAATGGAATTTGTACTTGTTATTGTACAACTGTCAAGTCTTAAAAAAATGTTTTCTTCAATTTGCGTTCGCTTGAACTCCAGATTCCGAAATCGCAATTTTCATAAAAAATCTCTAACTTTAAAGAATTATATTTTCAAATTTACAATATTAAATTGGTTATTTTTTTTGCCTATTTGACTCTAAATTTATTGAGCTTTAAAATGATCCTAGTTTGATAGCTGTAGCACCTATTTTTACAGAAATATTACAATTAAAAAAGATTTTCAATAATTAAAATTCCGTAAAATTTAATTAAAACTAAATCATCTTTTCAAGTGTTTTTTTATTCAAATTTTTGAAAATTAACTTTTAAGGAATTTTAACTAAAAATGTTTTGAAACAATATTGAATTATCAAAAATTCTGATAAATAATCTTCAAGTGTAGATTCACTAAAAATGGAAATTAAGGGCATTTGAACCTTTATGACGTCACAGCATTAAAATATATGCTTTGCATCAATTGTGACGTCGCATAATGGTTCAAATGCCCTTAATGAAAAATAGGTTTTAAAAATAATATTATAATAGTTTTGGAAAAGAATAATTCTCTGAATTATTACATTTCTAATTTTTTTAAATTCAATTATTTTCAATATTTCCGAAAATTGAAATTCTTACACGCAAAATAATAAAATTAAAATTGTTCAAAATTATTTTCAACATTTTGGAGAAAATAATCATATATATTTGAAATTTTCAATTCAAATTCATGAAAACAATTTTGTTTTAAATTAAAAAAAAATTCTTGAATTATTTTTGAAAAATTATACATTACAATATTTATAAAAAATTAATTTTTACAATTGTTTTATTCCATGTTTTTAAGATTCAATTACCTTCGAATAAAGAAGAAAATATTTTTTTAAATTTACTACTTTAGAATTTTTCAGAAATAATTTATTAAAATTACAATTTTATGAAAAATTTGATTTATTTTGTTATATTTTTAAAAAAAAACTTAATTATTTTTCAAAAGATTTTGACAAATTTTGAATTACTTTTTAAATTATTTTTTAAATGTTTTACTAAATTTAAATTAGTTTTGAAAATATTTGACTAAATTTCAGTTTTTCGGACATTTTCTAATCCTATTTAATTGTAAAACTTTTTTGTATTTTCACTAAATTATTTAGAAATATTTCTTTATTAAAATTTTTGAAAATGTTCTATACCTTAATTAATATCTTTAAATAGAAAAATGTAAGGTTTAAATAAATAAAAAAAATTGAATTTTTATACAGCACTACTTTATAATTTTTCAGAAATAATTTATTTATAATTAAAATTCTTTAAAAAAATTCATTAATTTTTTTATAGTTTTAAAAAACTCAATTATTTTTCGTAAGATTTTGACAAATTTTGAATTATTTTTTAAATGTTTTACTAAACTTAAATCAGTTTTGAAAAGATTTGACTAAATTTCAATTTTTTAGACATTTTTTAATTGTATTTAATTGTCAATTCTCAATAAAATTATTATTTTTAAAAACTTTTATAAAAATTGTCTTTTAAATTATTGAATTTTTGAAAAAATTTTATTAATATTTTAAAAAATAGTTGTATTTTTTCCCAAAATTCTGTTAAACTTGTATTAAAGATAATAAAAATTCAGCGATGAGTTTTAATATTTATCAAAATCATTGAATAATAAAAAAAAATTCAAATTTTTTTTAATTAAAATTCAATTCAATTCAATTATTCTCTTAGAAATTCAATTATTTAAAACACAATTTTTTTTTCAAATAATTAAATTCTTGCAACCATTATTATTAAAATTTTTTAAAAAATAATTGAATTCCTGAAAATAATTTTATTACTCTTAAAAATAATTGAATTTTCTAGAAGAATTTTATTAAAACCCCTATTTGAATAATTGAATTCGTGTGAAAATTGTTTTTATCTATGAAAATAATTGAATGTTTTCGAAAAATTTTATAAACATTTTTTTTCTAAATTCCTCAATTTGATTTGGGGGAAATTTTTTTATCAAAATAGTAGATATTATTCACTGAATTCCAAAAAGATATTTGTAAAAATAATTGAATCGTTTTAAAGAATTTTATTCAAATTTATTTTGTATTTTTTGTTTCAATAACTTTATTAAAAAAATTTTTAAATAATTTACAAACATATGGAAAAAAAATAAGTAGCGTTTAGTGTTACAAATTTAAAAAAAATCCAAATCCGTCCTGTCTCAGTCTAGAATATTTTTTCCACTGCTAATAAAAACTGCAAGGGTTCAATGAGTTACACACTGTAAAAATGATTTTTTTTTCTATCAGGAAAGAAAAAAAAATAATTGTATAAAAAATAAGGTGAATGAAATTTACTTGGGGATATGTAATATATATATATGTGTGTGTGTATATAATAAGATGACGAGGCTTGGGGCGAGATCAGGCAAAGTCCAGACCAGACTGAGAGAGACCAGGTAAGCGTTCGCCTGTGACTGCGTGGGGCATCGACAGGCTTAGCTATAAATAGACATCGCGAAGGTCAGGGGAATCAGCAGTTTTCATGCAAATGCGTTGTCGATAGAATTATATTGCTTCTTTCGCTGGGAAAAGGTTCAGTGCAATCTAGGTCCGGTTATAAGTCTTATCCGGGTATCGATGCCTCTATATAACACAGGAGAGGGACTATATAAGCTTCATCAAAAGGGATTCATAACAAAAAAAAACATCAACAAAAAAATTATCTCACAAAGAAAAGAAGCAGAAGAAAAAAAATTAAATTTACGAAAAATTCTATTTCAATAAAATACTCATTTGGTAAAATTTAATAATTATTATTTATGTTTTACTAAACGAACTTAAAATAATTTAAATTTTACTAAACGAAATTAAATTAATTTAAATTTTACTAGACAAAATTAAATTCATTTAAATTTTACTAGACAAAATTAAATTCATTTAAATTTTACTAGACGAAATTAATGTTAATTTTACTAAACGAAATTAAGTTAATTTAAATTTTACTAGACGAAATTAATTAATTTTACTATAAAGGAAATTAAATTAATTTAAGTTTTACTAAACGAAATTAAATTAATTTAAATTTTACTAGACGAAATTAGGTTAATTTAAATTTTACTAGACGAAATTAATTAATTTTACTAAAGGAAATTAAATTAATTTAAGTTTTATTAAACGAAATTAAATTAATTTAAATTTTACTAGACGAAATTAATTAATTTTACTAAAGGAAATTAAATTAATTTAAGTTTTACTAGACGAAATTAATTTAAATTTTACTAGACGAAATTAAGTTAATTTAAATTTTACTAAACGAAATTAAATTAATTTAAATTTTACTAGACGAAATTAATTTAAATTTTACTAGACGAAATTAATTTAAATTTTACTAGACGAAATTAATTTAAATTTTACTAAACGAAATTAAATTAATTTAAATTTTATTACTAGACGAAATTAATTTGAATTTTACTAGACGAAATTAAGTTAATTTAAATTTTACTAGACGAAATTAATCAATTTTACTAAAGGAAATTAAATTAATTTAAATTTTACTAGACAAAATTAAATTAATTTAAATTTTACTAGACGAAATTAATGTTAATTTTACTAAACGAAATTAAATTAATTTAAATTTTACTAGACGAAATTAATTTGAATTTTACTAGACGAAATTAAGTTAATTTAAATTTTACTAGACGAAATTAATTTAAATTTTACTAAACGAAATTAAATTAATTAAAATTCTAGTAAACAAATTAGGTCTCAAAATGCAAGTTCAAGGTCAAAAAACTTTAAATTTAGGTCGAAGGAAAATTTTAACCTCAAAATGTATGTCTAAAGTTGAACTTAATAATTCAAAAATTCAGGTCATAAGAAAGATTTAAACTCAAAATTTATAGAGTCAAATTTGTAATTGTCAAAATTGTAATTAAAAATTTAAATCATGAAGGTCAAATTAGGAGTAAGGGTGAATTTAAACTCAAATTCAGGTCAAGGGGTTAATGTCAAATCTTAAAATTCATTTAAGGGTCAAACATGAACTGAAAATTTAGGTCGATTCTAAGAATTTTAGTTTAAGGGCAAATTTCAATTTTTAATTCAAGATTCAGGCAAATAAAATATTCAACTTAAAAATTTATGTCTAAAGTCAAATTTTAATTTAAAATTCAGGTCAAAAGAAATATTTAACCTTAAAATTTAGGTCAAAGGGTTAATGTATTAACATAAAAATCAATTAAGGGTCAAACATAAACTCAAAATTTAGGTCGAAGTCCAAAGAAATTTAATTTAAGGGCAAATTTAAATTTGTAACATTCAAGTCAATGGAAACATTTAACCTTAAAAATTTATGTCCAAAGTCAAATTTTAATTTAAAATTCAGGTCAAATGTAATATCTAACCTTAAAAATTTATGTCCAAAGTCAAATTTTAATTTAAAATTCAGGTCAAATGAAATATTTAACCTTGAAATTTATGTCCAAAGTCAAATTTTTATTTAAAATCCAGGTCAAATGAAATATTTAACCTTGAAATTTATGTCTAAAGTCAAATTTTAATTTAAAATCCAGGTCAAGAGGTAAAATTAGAACTAAGGGTGAATTTAAGCTCAAAATTTATGTCAAAAGTCAAATTTTAATAAAAAAAAATTCAGGTCAAAGGAAATATTTAACATCAAAATTCATATGTAAAGTAAAATTTTAATTTTAAATTCAGATCAAGAGGTAAAAATGAGAATTGAGGACTAAGAGTAAATTTAAAGTCAAAATTCGAGACAAAATTATTTTTTCCTAAAGAAAAATATTAAAATTTGTTTATCTTATCAATTCTCTATTGTTGCAGTCTAAGATTATTAAAAAACATAAAAATTTCCATTTTATTGAAAGAAAGAAGAAAATAAAGTGCCTAATGATAATTCATTAATAAAGTGAATCCTTTGGATATAAATAAATTTAATTAAAAAAATTTCACTTTCTCATGAACTATCTTCAATTTTTTTTCTCTTTTATTATTTTTTTTTCTTTTCTGTACAATAAACGTGTGTATATGATGCTGAGAAATGTTGACCATGGATTGCTTTCTCCGCACACAATATTCTGTGCATGGAAACTGCTTATTATCCACTCAATATTCGACATGAAACGTCATTAAGATTATGTCCAATGAGAAGTGTATATACATATATATATAAAATATTATTTACGCAATCAAAGTGTTACGCGAGGTCAGCCCATTGCACGAGTTATCTTCCGCTTTATATTCAAATTTAGAAATCCACACAATCACCAATACTGTGCGATAGTCTATCTCAGATTATTTGGAAAACATTTTTAATTCACACCACAATTATTAGGTTATGAAAAAAATGTTTTTTATTAAATATTATATTATATTGGCATTTTTCTATGTTGTTAAAAAATATTTGCAAGAAATTCCATTAGAACTCAAAGAAAAAAATAGTTTTTTTTTGTTGAAAATATTTATTTTGGATTGAATTTTCAGTCCTCGGAAAATTTCGCGGTTGAATAATTCATTAGAATTTCGAATATTAACGAATAAGTTGAAATTTAATATGGAGACGATATTCTTCACTTGAGAACGCCAAGGACACCGCTAGATGGCAGTTTGCTTCTTGGAATTTACTTATTTCTTGGAATTTCCCCTGTCACCTAGTGGCGACCTTGGCGTTCTCAAGTGAAGAAATTCAAGCACCGTTTTATCTTTAAAAAAAATTAAAAATATAATACTACTTATAATAATAATAATAATAGTAATAATAATAATAATCCTACTATTAATAATAAAATAATAAAATAATTGTGAAAATAATCTAAATTTTGTTTTTACTTCACATTTATGACGCTTTTTATTTTAACACAAAAAATACTCAAATTCTATTTATAAATAAATAATGGGATTATTATTATTATTATTATGGTATTAAAAAATATATTAAATAATTATTATCATTTAATTTCTTAAATATTAAATTATCATTATTACCATTTGAATTATTTATTTTACATAAATGTTTCTCTGCGAGAAAAAGTCTTTTTTTTCTTGTTTCAATATTTAATTATTTGATAATTTATCAGTAAATTCATTCATTATTTAACTAAAAAATTTTCCGCTTAATAAAATTGGTAATATACTTTCTTTTGTTGCCACTGTTTTTTTTTCTAATTAACATTCAGAATAGATAAATTCTTTTCCTATATTTAATTTCAAACTAATCATATTATATGTATACATAATAAATTAAATATCTATTTATAATTTTTTTTTTCAAATTTTATTTATAGATATTTTCTCTTTTCAATTCTTATTTTACTAATTTAATTATTGGTAAAAAATGTTCTTTTCTTCTTTCGCAAGTTTTCATCTATAAATATACACATTTTATGACTAATTAGATTTATAAAATCTTTATTTTATATCGTAATTTATAAATTAATATTTGATGATTTCGTTATTAAATTTCAATAAAATTATAGCGTATTGTATAGAAAGAGGAGGAGATGAAAGGAAGAGAGAGAGAGAGAGAAAGCAATAGTTATTATAATTCGTCTAGAAGTAAAATTCTTCAATTTATAGTTGATATAAATCACAATCAAGATGTTGATGGTATGTAAATTGGAATATATTTCAAACAAAAGACACGGAAAACAAAAATGAAGGAAAAAAAAGCACTTAATGCCGATGAACGTTTTTGTACTAAAAATAACTTTACTTTCAAATTTAAATGTATTTCTATTTCTTTTTTTCTCTTTAAAGGAATATAAAGAGAGAGACTTATCTATTTGCTGTGTATTGACATTTATTGTCCAGTACCGTTTTCGTCTTTTTAAATATATTGTTCGCATTTTGCGAATTTTAATAATTGGTATTTTATTTTTTTTATTAACGGATCTAATTAAATTTAATTAATTTATTTATTTTAATATAAATATAGAGCTGCTTATTTTTTTTTTTAATTTTGAAC
Organism: Leptopilina myrica (nomen nudum); assembly: GCA_032872475.1. Lineage (NCBI taxonomy): Eukaryota > Metazoa > Arthropoda > Insecta > Hymenoptera > Figitidae > Leptopilina > Leptopilina myrica (nomen nudum). The sequence goes on along the minus strand of CM065464.1, from coordinate 8,117,047 downwards.
CCTAGCGCCATAGCCTTGGGGTAAAAACCTTAGTCTTCAAGTTCGTAGGTCACGGGTTCGATTCCCCTTGTCCGTGTCTTATAAATTTCCCTCTAAAATTAAAGGAAAAAAGTATTACTTTTAGTGTCAAATCTAAAAAAAAAATTCAAATAGTGGCCAATTGCGAAAAAAAGTAGGATTTAATAGAAAATAGTTAAGACAATATTTAAAAAAAACAAATAATATTTAAAACAATATACTTGTAATATAATAATAGTATCTCAATATTTGTGAAATTAGTAAAATGAGTAAAACTAGTAAAATTAGTAAAATTAGTAAAATTAGTAAAAAAAAAAGTGCCTACGTGAAATTTTTAATAAACCAGAAAATGCAACAAACAGATAAAAAAAAAGAATCGAAAAAATGGAGGCGAATATGTTTATCTAGTAATATAGAAGGCGCATTCTCGTTAACGGAATGAATACGCGTCGTATGTTGGCGTTAGGTTCCTAACGGGTCGGCCAATTAAGGGTTAATTGAGTGTATTTCAGCTAAAATCAACCACACGAACTCTGTTCGTCGTTTATATGTGCTATATAGCGAAGTGCTTGCTTTCATATATATACATATACATATATATATAAGATTCAATGCAAACAGGCTTATAAACGCCCGCAGTTCGCTAATTCGACCAAGCATCGTGTCCTGGGAAAATGCTTTCGAACTCGATTCAGTAACGATCGTGATCGTCACGAACATCGTGATAAAAGTTGCGATTAATGCATCGAGAAATGCCATTCATATAATTCTTATCGACGACAGCTCGCTATTATACCGCAGGTATTGCAATCAAGACACTGATCAGAAGGGGTCTGGAAAAATTACGCCCATTCGGCTTTTTCAATTTGTTGTTGTTGTTGTTGTTGTTTCTTCTTTTTTTTATAACGAAAAATATAAATTTGTAATTTTGCTACTTTTTTGATACGAGGCTACTTTTTGGCTACTTTTTTGAGCCTAATGCTACTAAAAGCTACTTTTCTGAACAAATAGTCAAATTTAGATTTTTAGTTTTCACATTTTTATTTAAAAACAGTGTTAAAAACTAAAATCGTTAATGAAAAACGACCGCCAATAAGATAATAGGAAATAATTTTACCGACATTTACTCTATCAATAGTGACTGATTATAAATTGTGTTTCACCTTTAAATTCCCCGTTTTTCCCGGTTTTATTTTCTCATCAAATTTTTATTTATTTCATTTCGAACATCAATCTACAATTTGGAAAATCATTCAATTATAAACAAAGAATTTTTTCAATTTTTCAACAAAAATCTTGTCTGTTCATAATTATAATTGAAAATTTTATTCATTCAATTTCATTAAAATTTATTGATACCAATTGAATTTTTGCAAAGAATTTTACTATTTATAAAAGTAATTGAATCCTTCAAAAGAATGTTATTACATATTTATGAAAATAAATAAATGTTTGCGTAGAATTTTATTAAAATTTTTGAAAATAATTGAATTGTAGAGAACAATTTAATTATTTATAAAGATAATTGAAATTTCGGAGAATTTCAAAAAAAAGTTAAACATAATTGAATTTCTGCGGAGAATTTTATTTCTTTTGAAAGTAATTGAATTTTTTTCAATTTTATGGAAATTTATGAAACGAATTGAATTCTTGTGAAGAATATTTTTCAATAATAATATTTAAAAGAATTTAGTGAATTAGAAAAATTTTACTATTTATGAAAATAATTGAAACAATTGAATTCCTTAGACAAAATTTAATCAAATTTTTAAAAATAATTCATTTTTCGACGAATTTGATTAAAATTGTATAAAACACAATTTCATTTCTGCAATGAATTTTATTATGAAAGTAATTGAATAGTTGCGAGGATTTTATAAAAAAAGTTTCAAATAATTGATTGAAAAAAAAAATTTAGATAAACTCTATTTTTAATAATTCAATTCTTATGAAATTTTCATTATTTTAGAAAATAATTGAATACTTTTTGGAAATTTTATTAAAATAGTAGACAAACAAATTATTGAATTAAGAAAATTTGTTGAAAATAATTGAATTCTTGTGGTGAATATAAATGAATTTTTGTTATTTATAGAAAATATTTAAACTTTTACAATAAATTTTAATAAAATTTCTAAAAGTAATTTAATTTTGTACAAGTTTTACTATTTAAGAAAATAATTGAATGTTTGCGTGGAATTTTATTAAATTTTTTGAAAAGAATTGAATTGTAGAGAACAATTTAATTATTTACAAAGATAATTGAAATTTCGGAGAATTTAAAAAAAAAGTTAAATATAATTAAATTTCTGCGGAGAATTTTATTTCTTTTGAAAGTAATTGAATTTTTTTCAATTTTATGGAAATTTATGAAAAGATTTGAATTTTTGTGAGGAATATTTTTCAAAAATAATATTTAAAAGAATTTAGTGAATTAGAAAAATTTTACTATTTATGAAAATAATTGAAAGAATTGAATTCCTTAGACAAAATTTAATCAAATTTTTAAAAATAATTCATTTTTCGACGAATTTGATTAAAATTGTATGAAACATAATTCCATTTCTGCAATGAGTTTTATTATTTATGAAAGTAATTGAATTGTTGCGAGGATTTTATAAAAAAAGTTTCAAATAATTGATTGAAAAAAAAATTTAGATAAACACTATTTTTAATATTTCAATTCTTATGAAATTTTTATTCTTTTAGAAAATAATTGAATACTTTTTGGAAATTTTATTAAAATAGTAGACATACAAATTATTAAATTAAGAAAAAATTTTGAAAATAATTGAATTCTTGTGGTGAATATAAATGAATTTTTGTCATTCATTTGAAATAATTAAATTTTTACAATGAATTTTAATAAAATTCCTAAAAGTAATTTTATTTTATCGAAGTTTTACTATTTAAGAAACTAATTGTATGTGTTGCAAATAAATTTTTAAAAATAAAATTATAATTATACGTATTATGCCTTAAATCTTAAACCTTAGGTCTTAGGTCTTATGTTTTAGATCTTAAATCTTACATTTTAAAACTTATACCTGAAGTTAAATTATACCTTGCTCTAAGCCTGACGTTTCAGATCTTATATCTTAAGTCTTACGTCTTAAGTTTAATGCCTTAAATCTTAAACCTTAGGTCTTAAGTCCTATGTTTTAGATCTTAAGTCTTACCACTTAGGTCTTATACCTTAAATCTTAAGCCTTAAGTTCTAGGTCTTATGCTTAGGTATAAGACCTTAAATGCCTTAAATCTTAAACCTTAGGTCTTAAGTCCTATGTTTTAAATCTTAATTCTTACGTCTTAGGTCTTATACCTTAAGTCTTAAGTCCTAAGTCCTAGCATCTTATGCCTTACTCCTAAAGAAATAATTGATAATAATTATCAATTATTAATAATTAAAGAATAATTAACTAGTAATTAATTAATCTTTAATTAATAATTAATTAATCTTTAATTAATAATTAATTAAAATTTAATTAATAATTATAATAATTGATAATAATTAATAACAAATCGTAATCGTAGAAACAAATCCGTTTGCAAATCCGTTTGCATTGTAGAGATACCTTTACCCTCTCATGAGAAGCCAAAGGCAGAGACTCAAGCAAGCATTGATAACCCTTCATCTCTTCTTTTTTTCTTCTTTCATTTTTTATTTTATTTTATTTTTTTTCTTTTCTTTACCGTTTCTCTTTTTTTCTCCTTTTCTTTTTCCTATAACGTCTCTTTGTGCCGGCGATTCTCTTTGCAGCGAATAATGATGAACCTGGCGTCGAAGACCCGGCGACGATTTACAATCTGAGAGACCTCCGAAATGGGCAGGACTACTTTATGAGGCGAGCGTTAAAAAAAAGGGGGAAGAAATTCAAACAATAAAAAAAACACTGTAGGATGTATAAATTTGAATTCTTTTTTAGGTAATTTTTTTTCCATTGACCTGTTTTATTTTAAGAACTAAATTTTCTATTTATGTTTGTTTATTGACCTCATAATTTATGGTTTTAAATTTACCAAAATTTAGGATGTTAAATTTACCGAAATTTGGGATCTTAAATTTACTTAAATTTACCAAAATTTGGGGTCTTACATTTACCTATATATGACTTTCCATGCCTTATTGTAAAATTAGGGCTAAACATGTAAGTTTACAATTACAACTTTGATCTCAATAAGATTTCTTCTTTTCTCTTGACCTACGAGTCTTAAATTTAGTTCCCAAATGATATTTCACTTTAAAAGAATTTTCCTTCCAATCTTATTTATTTTAGGATAATTTTCAATTAAGAAAAAATTTTTTCACCTGGTTATCTAATCTGAATAATAATAATATACTAATTTTCGAAACTAAAAATAGAACTTTTTTTTTTTTAAATAGATAATAAAATAAGGAGTTTTATGGGGAAATTCCTTTTCTCTCTTTTTCTCTCTTTGGAAAAACATTTTAGAATTTAAACGATTTTTAATTGTTCTTGACAATTTTATTCTCTTCTTTTTTTTTCTTTTTTTTTTGCTTTTGACAGTCATGTAGATTTCAATTTCAGATTATCGTTGTAGAAAGATGAGAATCATCGTTGTAAGCACTTGTTAATCTATAAATACATTTTTAACTGATTGTGCAGCAAAAAAAAAGAGGAATTATAAATAATTTGATTTTTATATATGGGAATAAAATTAATAAAATTGAGCACTAAATTTTTATGCATATATTTATATAGTAGGAGATGAATAATTTGGCAATGCAAACAAAATTTGCAAAATGATGCGAAAACTCGATTTAGTTGCTTTTTAAGAGAAGAATTGATTTTTCCGATTTTATCTGTATTTTTGAACTGTAATTTAAAAATTTTAATTTTAATTTTGCAACTTTGAGGTAAATATAATTTTTATTTTTTGGTAGCAGAAAAACTTGTTTTTTAGAAGTATCCTTATATTTTGACCTGCAATTTTTTTCTTTTTACCTAAATTCAAATGCTATTTGTCCATTGACCTAAATTTAGAGGTTATGTTCGTTTTTTTACCATTTTCACCTGAATTTGATTTTTATTTTAAATTTTAAACTTTAAATTTGAATTTTTAATTGATAAACATATGTTATAAAAAAATTTTTAACTTATTAATGAATCAAAAAACTTTAAATTGTTTCAAATAACTTTAAACGATTTTCCATATATTGCATAACATTTATTTATATATAAAAAAATCGCATTTTTTTTGGTCACGTCTTCGTTTTTTCTACATATATATATATCACATAATGAAGTCGAGATTATTTGAAGGTCTTATCTTTGTACAATATTATTACTCAATATTCTGTGTTAGCTTGATCTAAATTTTTTTTTTGTCATGATACAGAAACTATTTAAAAATAATTATTATTTTGCAATATATGTGTGTGTGGTTTTTTTCCTAAAAAAAAGAGAAAAAACCTTCCTTACTGTGTCGACACATTTCCTCTATTGAATGAGGTTTATTTCCTCTCTGAGATACCGTGCGCTAACATAAATGTCTATTTATAACTTTTGGTTTTTTTTTAAATTAGATCATGCGATAACAAATGAGCTTTTATCAATAGAAAGTTTCAATGATAATGGAATTTTTTTTTCTCGTTCAAAAAAAAAAAAATCATAAACGTCACCATGACATGTTTGAGACAATTCAGATATTTTATTTACTTGTATATGTATCGCTGTATATTATTCATAAATGTGTATGTGTCATAAATATTGTCTCATCTTGTTTTTCACTGCACAATATATTATTTAATTAAAATATTTGCTCTTCTTCGAAGAATTTCTCATTTTTATGTTTATCAAAATTAAATTCTTTTTCAAGAATAGTTTTTATTTAAATTTCATTTAAAGTAATTAAGATAATAATTATAATTATAATAAATAATTATTTCTTCAAAAAAAAAAAAATACTAATTTGCACTATTCCCCAAACCGAGATTTGAAATATCAATTCTGACTGAAGAATATTAATTTATTCTAAGATTTAAAAAAATTGAAAACGTTGAAAATAGCAATTTGATTATAAATAATTATCGAATTTCGAATATTAACAGAATAAGTTAGGATTCAATATAGAGACGATATTCTCCACTTGAGAACGCCAAGGTCACCGCTAGATGTCAGTTTGCTTCTTGGAATTTCATTATTTCTTGGAATTTCTCCTGCCACCTAGCGGCGACCTTGGCGTTCTCAAGTGGAGATTTTCAATTTCTTTTAGAATTTCTTAATTATAATTAAGTAAATATTTAAATATTCAGTAAATATTTATAATTAAAAAATAGAATATTTTTTAAAAATAAATATTTAAATACAGCATTTTTTTGGGAATTAAAATATTTTCAAATGATTTCAATGTAAGACACTTTTAAAATTTACTTATTTCTAAAAATTGTATTTTACCAAAACAAATAAATTACAAAATTTACAATAATTAAGATACAAAAAATCAGTTAAAAATACGTGTTTATATATTTTTTAAAAATACGCTAATTTTTACTTTAAAAAAATGCGATTTTTCAGTAAAAAAAAATTGATGGATATTTATTATTTAAAAAAAATGAATATTTTAGAAAAAATTCCCGTGAACCAGATTTCTCATTCAAAAATTGATTTTTTTAACAGCTTAATTTTCTCTAAAGCATAAAAATAACTCACTTAACACTCATACACAATATTCGATTTTAAGAGATGTTCAATAAACACTTCAAGCGCTCTTTAAAATTGTGATTTGACAGAAAAAAAATTTTTTGCGTCCTGAAATATACCCATAAAATTACATAATGTCAATTCTATTTATAGAAATTCCCGTTGTAGGTTATATAAATCGACCTTTAATTTACATTTATTCAAATATTCTTTTCACCTTCTAGTTTAGAGCATTCGTAAATATTATATATCGAATTTTTTTTCACAAAAAATTCCCTCTACATTAATAATGGTAAATAATTATTTCCTTCGTAAATAATAGAATATCCATTTACTTCATATTAATATATTTTTTCGAAAAACCTATTAAAATTATTTTTCCCCACACAAATCAGTATTTCTTTCTTTCTTTCCTTCTTTTTTATTTTCTTCTTAATTTTTCAAGATAAAATACATCTTTAAAGATTGAGAAATTTTTTTTTTTTTGCAATTCTCAAGTTACATTCAGTGAATGTATTTGCAATTCAGATTATTGACAGAAACTAAACATTAATTTTTCTAAAGAATGCAAAATAATATTTAAATAATTTTATTTCTTCATTATTGGCAATGTGGTATTTTTTTTAATTTCTTCTCTTTTTTTGGTTTACTTTTTGATTTTTCTTCGTATATTTTGAGGGGAGAAAAATAAAAAAAACATCTTTTATTCTTTTAATTCAAAATTTTTTTTTATTTACATTTTCTTCTTTATGCAAATAACTTGACTATGATCGAACATTTTTTTTCAAACTCTTTCATAATATTCATGAGGTTTTTTTTTCGGTTTTAATTTTATTTTCATAAAATTTGCGTTCAGATTTAAAAAACAAATTTAATCAAAGAAAAGTTCATTGTCAAGGACAGAATGTTTTTTTTTATTCACTTTGGAAAAAGTGCATTTCGCCTACTTTTTATGACAAAGGAAAAAAAATTTATTTAATTAACAAAAAAAAATTTTTTTGCAACGAAATACGTTCATTGAAAGAATAGAAAATTAAACTTTTTTTTAGTTCATTATATTTTAGTTTTATTTATTTTATTTCGAATTATTTGATTTTTTTATTTTTTATTTTAATTAATATAATTTATTTTTTTAGTATATTTTTTATTTTGTTTCTAATGGGTATGAAAATTATTTTAAATAAAATATATGTTGAGAATTGAATATAAAGAGAAAGAGAGAGAAAATATAATGTCTGATCGAATCTATATTTTGAAATGAAGGGCATTCACCAATATAATAACGGAAGTGTCCTTGGAAGAATTGAAGGATTAAAAATTAAAAAGATATGCCCGTGAAAAAAAATGTGTGCCACAATGTTAGCGTGCGTTTCCTTGAAAAACAAACATGCTGAAATGGAGCACACACCAACTTCTTTTTTTTCCAAAGTAACACACTTCTTTATTGTTTACCTTGGCACGTGTAAAGAAATCCTCCGCACAAAATAATTTACATACAAAAGTCACACATTTCCTAAAAAAAAAAAAAAAAAATTTAATTCACACCAAATTTAAGAAAATTTTATTAAAAGTTTACTACTATAGTGCTCATTCTACTTGTAACAAAATAGTATCAAACGTGACAAACTTTTCGTAGTATTAGAAAATAATTACAAGTTTCTTTTAACAAAGTTTTATGTTTTGTGTTAAAAAAATAATCGTGTTATAAATTTCTAGAAATAGAAATACAATTTAAATTAGACAAATTATTATTTTTAATTAAATAAAAAAGTTCATCAGGAAGAAAATGGTTAAATTTCTCCACTTGAGAACGCCAAGGTCGCCGCTAGATGGCAGGAGAAATTCCAAGAACTGTGTTGCCACAGGTCAGGAAACTAATTGGATTAAGAGAATTTAATTTTTTAATTATTTTCATGAATAATAAAAATATATCATAGAATTTCAATGATTTTTTATTCAATTTTAACCGAATTCATTGAAAAATGTAACAATTCTTGAAAAATTGATAAAAATTCGTCGAAAAAAGTCAACTATTTAAAAAATTTGTTGATTATACTCTTTATGGCAATTCAATTTTAAGACTCATTTATTCATTCAATAATTTTTCCCTTTTTTTGTTTAAATAATTAAATTGTAGAATTTGCGATTAAAAATTATTTTTAAAATGTTTTCGAGCTTCCGTTTTCTAAATTATTTAGGAACTTTTACAAAAATTAATAGACATAATTTATAGAAGAATTGATTATGACTTAAAATAAAATTTTTGTAAAGAATTTTAATAAAATTTTTGCTAATAATTATATTTTTGAGAAAAAACAATCATTTAAAACTGTATTAAAAATAATTAAAACCCTGTGAAGATTTTGTTATTTATAAAAATAATTTAATTCTTACAACGAATTTTATAAAATTTTTATACAATAATTGAATTTTTGAAAACGAATTTTATTAATTTTTTTTTTAAATAATTGAATTTTTGCAACGAATTTTATTAAATTTTTTAAATTAATTGCGTTTCTCTTTAAAATTTTATTATTCAAACAAAAAATGGAATTCTCTTAAAACGATTTTATGAAATTCTTTTTTGAAATAATTGAACTTTTGAATTTTTTTATAAAAATTTAATAGAATAATTCAATTACTTCGAACAATTTAATTCAAATTCATTAAAAATAATTGAAACCCTGTGAAGTATTTTATTATTTGTAAAAATAATTGAATTCTCACGATGGATTTTCATAAATTCTTTTCTAAAATAATTGAATTTTTGTAACGGAGTTTATTAAATTTTTAAAATATAATTGAAATTTTGCAACCAATTTAATTAATTTTTTTTTTTAATAATTGAATTTCCTGTAAAAATTTTTTTATATGTAAAAAGAATTGAATTTTTACCATGGATTTCAATAAATTCGTTTCTAAAATAATTGAATTTTTAAAATATTTTAATAAAAATTTAATAGAATAATTCAATTACTTTGAATAATTTAATTTAAATTTATTAAAAATAATTGAAACCTTGTCAGGAATTTTATTATTCATAAAAAAATTGAATTCTTAAATCGAATTTTTAAAATTTATTTTTAAATAATTGAATTTTTGCAACGAATTTTATTAATTTTTTTTTTAAATAATTGAATTCCTCTTAAAAATTATTATTATTTGTAAAAAGAATTGAATTTTCACGATGGATTTTAATAAATTCTTTTTTAAAATAATTGAATTTTAAAAATATTTTAATCAAAATTTAATCGAATAATTCAATTACTTCGAACAATTTAATTCAAATTCATTAAAAATAATTGAATCGCTGTCAAGAATTTTATTATTCATAAAAATAATTGAATTCTTAAATCGAATTTAAAAAATTTATTTTGAAATTAAATTTTCTAAAAATAATTGAATTTTTACCATGAATTTTATTATTCATGAATTTTGATTCCTACTTTAGATAAATTCTTTTATTTTATCATCAAATAATAAAGAGCTGAATATATAACAACTATACTGATTTAAAGTACAGTTTTTATTATCCTTTTAACTTTATTTGTTAACAATTTTTCGTATTATAAATGTTTTGAAACAAAAATTATAGTTGTCCCTTAACGAGAAATTAATTATTCGTTAGTAAAATAAAATTCTTTTTCCTGTATTAAAAAGAAAGATCTCACACCATTTCCAATCTGAGACGTGTGTAAGAAGTATAAATTCTTTTATGCAATATTTCTATTAACAACTCAATTAAAAAAACAACCAAAGAAATCGAGTATCCAATGCCTAATACATAAGATGTAATAAATAGAAAATTGGACTTTTTAATATCCTCTGGTGGTGAATCTTTACGAGATAGTGCATTAGATTCATGATTATGTTTATTTAACCCAAATTCAGAAATTTTCAAAATTATTTCATTGTAACGATCGGTTAATGGTGAATTACCAAGTGACAACCAAGCATTAATATAATAATCAACAGCTTCTGGTATAATTTTAACATTCAACTCGTCACTATTAACAAATGAATTAACATGATATTCAGCATTAGCATACATGCAACTAACATTTTTATTCTTAGCTAAAAATTCTAAGCAATCATTTTCACGCATTTTCATATCAATTGGAAAATTTTGACATTTATTTCCCAGTTTCTTTAAATGAGAAATGGAACTTTGATTCAAATGCTGACAAAGATGTTGCGTGCCAAACGGTATCAATGACGAATCAGCCAATTCCTCTAAAGTTGAAATTACACTTTCCGAATGTAGATTAGTGTCCAAAATTGTAGAATAAAAATATCCGGTATAAACAGTGCATATCAGTAATAAGGAACCGAACAAAATTCTCTCTGACCACTTATTTGGTTCTTGACTTGAAGACACACCAATTATTATTTTACAAATATTCCACCTTTTCCAAACAGTTGCGTTAAATTTCAAGAAGGAAGCTGTGCCTGAAATAATGACAATCAAGCCAATTGTTCCCAAAATCATGTAAAATAGTTCAGACGAAAATTCAAAAACTGTCGCAAACTTTTCCATTCTTGGAACAACAGCTTGAATTCTGTCAATTTTTATAACTCGAAGAGCTACAGTGGAAATGAATAATTCATAATTATTTAAAAGAAGTAATTGTTGAAAATCAATAAGTACATGTCTTTTTAAAGGACTCGTTATTCCTATTTCATGTTTAAAATTCATTGCTTGTTCGAAAATTTCCACAACATTTTTCCTTGTTACATTCATTTTTAACTCATCATCAGCAATTTCAGCATATAAATTCATATCAATTTTAAAACCATTTAAATCTTGTAACTTATCTGGAAACCATTGAATTGCTGATGTAATATTCGAACACAAGTACCTGTTCTTAAAAGGATTTATCATACACAAGTACGGTTCCATTTGTACTGTTTGATTGTATGTCATAATTGAAACATCCAAATAACTCATTTGCCAAAGAGAAATCAACGTTTTCATAAGGTAATCATGAATTATCTCAAAAGAATTAACAATCAAACACTTTGGTAATGATAAATGTGATGCGCCATTTATTATTTGGAGCTTTTCTAGAATTATATCATGAAAACTATCACTATTTGCTTGGAATACAAAGAAAGTCGTTCGTCTTAAATTTGTATGTCGTTTGAAGCTTTCTTGAAAAGTTCTACATAAACAAAAATAATTCTGCTTCTTATAAAAGTAATAGTTGGAAATTTATTTATCTTATAAAAAACGTTACCTGTTTAACAGAAGTTCACTTGCATTATAGTTGATACACAATGAGGGAAATACTTCGTCGACTTTTTTTATAAGAGAATTCATCATTGGATCAATTCGATCAAACTTATCGTCAAGAACAAACACAACCTGATAGAGTTTAGATTTGTTTTTTAGATAATTCACAAGCCCATCGAAATAACTTATTGTTTCTAAAGGAGTCTCTAAATTGCCACTTAGAGCAATTCCTAGAATTTCATTCCAAAAAATATAACACAAAAAATTTATTTTCATATACTTCATTATTACTCAACCACCCTGTTTAATTGCCGAAAGCAATCTGACAATATTCGAGAATTTATGAAACTTTTGATGGTAGTTTAGGTTTTTTTTTTCTTTTTAGGGAGAACGCTATTTCATCGGTAGAAAGAGCGTGAATTAACAAATTATTCCATAAGTAATTGACGAAAAGAATCAAATAATTTTCGGTAATTCTGATAAAATTAAAAACCCTATTAATTTGTTGGGAAAAAGAAAAGTGTATTAGGAAATTATATTTCTCACAGGACACACAATTATATTTATTGATTCAGTCGCCTCTAATGATTATAATAAAGTAACAAATGAAATAAGAATTCATAATTGCTGGAAATTAGAATAATTATATGGAAATATGGAGACAAATTTAGATGAAAATATGTTTGTAATTAGACATAAAAATAATTACCCCATTAACGCCCATGATTAGACAGAATAAAAATTTCAGCAAAATTATTATTCGAAACTAGACTGCGGATAAAATTATGACTTTTGACGTTAAAAATTGCTTAAAAAATCATTTGTTTATAAAAATTGTTATAAACAAATAGAGAAAATTGATAAAATTAAAAAAAAAAACTAATAACGCCATTCGATTCTACGCGAAAAATGACTAAAGGAACAACAACAAATTAAGACATTTGATGTTAAAAATTGTTTAAAAAATAGTTTGTTTAAAAAAATTGTTATAAACAAATAGAGAAAATCGATAAAAATTAAATAACTAATAACGCAATTCGATTAAACGCGAAAAATTACTAAAAAACAACAGAAAATGATGACTTTTGACGTTAAAAATTGCTTAAAAATTCATTTGTTTATTAAAATTATTATAAACAAATAGAGATCATTGATAAAATTTTAAAAACTAATAACGCCTTTCGGTTCTACGCAAAATATTACTAAAGGAACAACAACAAATTAAGACTTTTGACGTTAAAAATTGTTTACAAAAATAGTTTGTTTGTAAAAATTGTTATAAACAAATAAATAAAATTGATTATATCTTAAAAACTAATAACGCCATTCGATTCTACGCGAAAATTACTAAAGAAAACAACAGAGAATAATGACTTTTGACGTTAAAAATTGCTCAAAAATTCATTTTTTAATAAAAATTGTTATAAACAAATAGAGAAAATCGATAAAATTTAAAAAACTAATATCGCCTTTCGATTCTACGTTAAAAATGACTAAAGGAACAAGAACAAATGATGACTTTTGACGTTAAAAATTGCTTAAACAACAACAAATTAAGACTTTTGACGTTAAAAATTGTTTAAAAAATAGTTTGTTTATAAAAATTGTTATAAACAAATAAATAAAATTGATTATATCTTAAAAACTAATAACGCCATTCGATTCTACGCGAAAATTACTAAAAAAAAACAACAGAGAATAATGACTTTTGACGTTAAAAATTGCTCAAAAATTCATTTTTTAATAAAAATTGTTATAAACAAATAGAGAAAATCGATAAAATTTAAAAAACTAATATCGCCTTTCGATTCTACGTTAAAAATGACTAAAGGAACAAGAACAAATGATGACTTTTGACGTTAAAAATTGCTTAAAAATCCATTTGTTTATAAAAATTGTTATAAACAAATAGAGAAAATTGATAACATTTTTAAAACAAATAATGCCATTTGATTCTACGTGCAAAATTACTAAAAGATCAACAACAAATGATGACTTTTGACGTTAAAAATTACTTAAAAATTCATTAGTTTATAAAAATTGTTATAAATAAATAGAGAAAATAGATCAAATTTTACTAACTAATAACGCCATTCGATTCTACGCAAGAAATTACTAAATGAACAACAACAAATGATGACTTTTAACATTAAAAATGCCTAAAAATTTATTTGTTTATAAAAATTCTTATAAACAAATAGAGATAATTGATAAAATTTTAAAAACTTCTATCGCCATTCGATACTACGCGAAAAATTACTAAAGAAACAACAAGTTAAGACTTTTAACGTTAAAAATTGTTTTTAAAATAGTTTGTTTGTGAAAATTGTTATAAACAAATAAAGAAAATTGATAATATTTTAAAAATTAATAACGCCATTTGATTCTACGCGAAAATTACCAAAAGAACAACAACAAATGATGACTTTTGACGTTAAAAATTACTTAAAAATTCATTAGTTTATAAAAATTGTTATAAACAAATAGAGAAAATCGATAAAATTTTAAAAAATAAAATAGCCATTCGATTCAAGGCGAAAAATTACTAAAAGAACAACAGAAAATGATGACTTTTGACCTTAAAAATTGTTTAAAAAGTCATTTGTTTATAAAAATTGTTATAAACAAATAGAGAAAATCGATCTAATTTCAAAAACTAAAAGCGCTATTTGATTTTCACTCTATTTGTTGTAAATAATTTATAAACAAATCAAAATGCACTCTCATGTATTCCTATTTGAGGCCATCATTATAGAGAAATGAAAATTTCAGCAACATTATCATTGGTAACGGGATAAATCAAATAGCGTTATTAGTTTTTGAAATTTGATCCTTTTTCACTATTTGTTTATAACAATTTTTATAAATAAATGAATTTTTAAGCAATTTTTAACGTCAAACGTCATTATTTGTTGTTGTTCCTTTAGTAATTTTTCGCGTAGAATCAAAAGGCGTTATTAGTTTTTTAAAATTTTATCAATTTTCTCTATTTGTTTATAAACAAATTATTTTTTTATCAATTTTTAACGTCAAAAGTCATCATTTGTTTTTTGACTTTTAAAAAGCAAAAGTTAAGATTTAAAATTGAGAGCCTTTTTATATATATATATATGCATATGGTGGACGTTGGAAATGGGAGAGGAGAGGGGAGGAGGATGGCATGGGATATGAGATGGGATGGGACGATCATGGGAACGGCATTTGCCTGATGCAATAGAGAGAGAGAGAGAGAGAAATCGCGCGCTCTCTTTGGTTAGGTTTCGTTCCCTCGTTCTTTCGTTTGGTCTTCTGTCGGTTGGCAAGCAATAGCCAGAGCTAAAAATAGCCACGATAAACACAGGCAGTTATAGTATAAGCCATACTAAAGTCGTATCCTTGAATGCTTAAAATAATGATCCATGCGAGAAACGGATCCATGGTGGTCGCGCACAAAACCCACGTGGGATTTTGCTGCCGGGATTTTCTCTCTCTCATACTTCTCTTAGACATCAATTTCATCATTTATATATACATAATATTATACCTGTATGCATAAATAAATATTATCAAAAAAAAAAAAAAAAAAACAGGATCATTGACTTTAAACTTATTTTTTCTCTCTCTATATATATACCGGTTATCTACATTTATATTTTAATATATCAAAACGTTTTAGCCAATTTTATCCAGAATTTTAAGGTTATGTTGTCTATTGATACTTTTTTTACCCTTTTTCCAGTTTATATAACTATTTCGTTACTATAGTAAAAAATAATTTTCTTATAAGCAAATCACTAATTTTATGTATTAATCGTAGAAAATGAATTTTTATCCCTTTAGATCAATAGTCGTACTTTCTAAATTTAATGTTTGATTACAAATAATTATAGAATTTCGAATATTAACGAATAAGTGGAAATTTGATATGGAGACGATATTCTCCACTTGAGAACGCCAAGGTCACCGCTAGATGGCAGTTTCCTTCTTGGAATTCACTTATTTCTTGGAATTTCTCCTGCCACCTAGCGGCGACCTTGACGTTCTCAAGTGGAGAATTCATACACCATTTTATCCTGCAGATACTTTTCTACAATTAAAGGCACTTTTATCCGAAAATTCGGCTATTGAAAAAAATAATTATAAAATTATAAATAATATTTAAATAATAAAACTCTTGACTGAATTTTAATTATTTTTAGTACAATTTTAATTATATTATTTAAAGTAAATGATTTTTCATATTGACTTTTTATCAAATGATTTTTAAAAAAATCATTTATTATAAAAAATAGTAATTTTTTGCAAGATTTCAATCATTTTTATAAAGAAACATTTTAACGTGAATTCAATTATTTAAAAAGTTTAATAAAATTCGATTCCAGAATTATATTATTTTCGTATAAATAATAACGTTCTTGACCTGCTTTCAATTATTTTTAATACAAACTTAATTAAATTATTCGAAGTTTAATTTAATTATTCTATTAAATTTTTATAAAATTCTTCACGAGAATTCAATTATTTAAACAAATTTAATAAACTTGTTGCAAGAATTTAATAATTTTTTATAAATAATAAAATTTGATGCAAGATTTAATTTATTTTCATTTTTTACAAGATTTCAATTATTTTTTTTTAATACAATTTTAATTCAATTTTTCGAAAAGTAATTGAATTATTTTTTTTTTAATTTCATAAAATAATTTTTAAAAAATCAATTATTTCAACATATTTTATTAAAAACGTTTGCAAAAATTCTATTATTTTTACAAACATAGTAAAATTATTCTTGATAAGATTTAAATTATTTTTAAAGAAATTTAAAATAATTTCCTGGAAAAATGTTAGTAGATGCAAAAAATTTTATTAAAATTCGTAAAAAGAGATTAATTACTTAAATAAATTTTTTTCTAAATTTTTTATACGGAATTTAATTTTTAGTGATAAAAAATTCCTCTAATCAAAATTTTTTTCCGTATTTAAATAATTGAATAACTATTAACTTTTTATAATAAGAATTTTATTGATTTAAAAATTAATTTTAGTTTGAACTTTTGAATTATGTTTTCAAATTTATTCTCAAATTAATTACATTTTTTTAATATGCAATTTATTTGATTATCGTATAAATTTTAATGGATTTAGAGAAGAATTTTAGTTAAAAATACTAAAAATAATTGAATTTTTGAGTTGTTGCAAATTGATGCGAAAATTCAATGATTTTCAAAAGTAATAAAATATTCTTCGTAGTAGTTTTTTAATATTATGTTCAAAAAATTTTTTGATATTCTCGTCAAAATTTCCATTATTTTCATAAATAATAAAATTTTTTTCAAAAATTTTCGTTGAAATTTCAATTATTTTCATAAATAATCAATTTTTTGCCAAGATGTACATTATTTTAAATATAATTTACAATTAGTTCCTTAAAAAAATGTCGTTATTTGCGCAAACATTCTTTTTAAATTCTTCCAGAAAAACTAATTATTTAAAAGAAAATTGATTAAATTTTTTTATAAGAATTTAACATTTTCAGTGATAATTAATTCTTCTATTAATTATTTGTTACTCTGTTTTTAAATAAACGAATTCTCGACGAATTTTCGAATCGTAAAATTCTTTTTTATAATTCAATTATTTTCAAAAATTTTTTAATACCTCGTCAAAATTTCAATTATTTTGATAAAAATACCAAATTCTTCAATATCAATTCGAATATTTCTTAAATCCTCAACAAAAATTCAATTATATTCATAAATAATAAAATTTTTACAAGAGTTCAATTTTTTTCAGATTTATTTGAAAATAAAAAATAAAATTCATTGTATAGAATTTGAATTATTTTTTAGTACAATTTTAATCGAATTCCTGGAAAAATATTATGATTTTTGAAAATTTTATTAAAATTCGCCAAAGAAGAATTTTTTGAAATAATAATGTATTTAATAATATTTCTTAGTTATTTAAAAATTTGCTGACAACATTTTTTACGAAGATTTCAATTTTAAGAAACATTTATGTAAATAAATAAATAAATACTTTAATTATTCAGTAAATTAATTATTTTCCATATCTAATTAATTGAATTCTCGTAGAAAAATGTTTTTAGTAAAACATGGTTAAAAAATAAATTTTAGCGAAAATCGTGAATTTTATATCGTGAAATAATTTTAAAATACTAAAAAAATTTTTTTTTTTAAATAATTGTTTCTTTGAAAAATGGTTTTAAAAAATGTTAAACAAATGTATCCGAACATTTTTCTTTGACTATCTAAATATTTTTATGCATAAATCATATTTCTGTAAAATGGCATGCCAATCCAAAATATTCCTTAAGATGAGGAAAAAATCAAAATTTTCTCTTACGATTGTAAAAGTTGGGGGAAAAAGAAAATTAAACTTTTGTATCAACCCTGATAAGAGTAAAAAGAGGAATTATCGAGAAAAAAAATTTCAACTGCAACAAGACTCGAACACTTTGTGCTTTATCTTTATTTCAGAGCCTTAGCGCTCGTGACCAATATTTGTACAGATAGAAAATATAGTTTCGGTACTTTATTTCTCTCTAATTTCTCATATAAATAGATTAATATATAGAGTCAAAGTAACTTCAAAATATTTTCCTAAATACTGAATTACGGAAAATAATGTTTACTCTAGTATTTTACTATAGAATTCTAACTATAGTAAATATTAAATAACTTTTATTTGTCGAGAAATAATTTTCGAAAAAAATTTCCATCATTTCAGTTTACAAGCATGTAAACTATTTCTTTTCTGAATTTAAGTTACACGTGTCTTTCTTTTTTTTTTTTTTTTTGTTGCAAATCGACGTCTCATTGATCGTAGATAATAGTCATGAGGCATGAATCATAGTTACTAAATGGAAAAGTAGTCTCTAGGATATCCGCGAGCGAACGAGTGAACGAGCGCCATTTTTGTTTTTCAAACCTGACGAATCGTGGTTTATAAATTATAATATTCTCAAACATATGACATGATTGTCACGTTTATAATTTTTTTTTTCCCCTCTATATACATTTTTTTTTCTTTCTCTCTTTCTTTCTATTATAAATCGTATATATATATATATGTGTGTGTGTAATTCTTTTCTTTTTCACGCGCCGCGCGTATATTATATTCTATTGGGTGTTTCACCATTCAAGGATATAGCGCGCTCGACTATCGCTATTTGTCCGCTGTGTATTTCTATAAATAGACTCTGTTGATTTATGAATAAATGAAAGCCCGCGCTTGTGTGGGCCTCCTCGTGCGTTTCCGTGCACATGCGCGCGCGCGCGCGCGAATTCCAATCAAATTTGTATAAGTGTTCACAAATATTCATATATAGATACAATTTATATACATATATATATGTGTGTTATACACGAAACTTTACTCACAATTTCGCGCGCATGTATATATATATATATATATATACCTATATATGTTTAAGAAAAAAAAAAAGAAGTGCCAGTGTCTCTCCACTTTACTTTGCGTGTTCACATACTCACGAGTTGATATTACGACATGCACCATGACGTATACTATTGCTTCGGTTTCTGATCTTCGCACGTGGAATATATCGAAACTCGCATATTATAATTAATCTTTTCCTTCTTACCTCTCGATTATTACTTTTTACATCATCTTCAACATTCCCTTCATTTTTTTTTTTTTTTTGAAATATTTATATGTATAGGTGTTTTCTTTTTTTTATTAATAAATCTATCATTATAAAGCTTTTTCAATTTGACAAATAATGATATAGTCTTGATCTTTTTATCAAATTGATAAATTGACTTGTGAATTTTTTTTTCACTTCTAATATATATATATATATATATATATATAAGTCTGTGAAAAAATGCGATAAGGAAAGCACATTTAGCGTGTCACTGTGTGAATTAGTTAAATTCCACTTAATCGTCAGGGAAATTTCAACTATAGAATCCAGAGGAAAATTTCACTAATTTAGCGAATAAATGAAATCGCTGTGAATCAGCGAAATTTTACTCTAATTAATTAGCGAAATCGCTGAAAATCAGTAAAAATTCACTAATTTTTCCCTCAGTGAAATTTCACTAATTTTCGCCTCAGTGTTCCCGCTAGAAATTAGTAATTCATGACAAAAAAATAATATCGATCTCAAAATTATAAATTATTTCCCCAAAATTTTGAGGTTAGGTTGACGTATAAAACACTTTTTTTCTACCCACATGAAGTGAAGTTTTATTGATTTAATCAGATTTTGAAATTACTTCTAGTCAACTCGATTGGATTTTCAAAACCATAAAAAAAGAGGGGCGAAAAAGAAAATTTGCCACATTTAGTATATATAAGAAAATTGCTAAATTGATCTCACTATCTACCCACTAAGTCAGTACTCTCAAGGTGGTCTCGTCTAAATATAGCCGAGTGTTGCCGAGAATAACACATACGCCGACGAGCCGGCCGGCATAATGTCCAAAGCTCAACAACGCGTTTGCACTCCATCGATGAGAAACATCTCCTACTGAAAAACCATTTTGAAATTAAAAAAAAAAACGAAAAAAGAATTCAAATTCTTTATCAGATGTGCTGAAAGTATCCTCTTTTGGTGACAAATTTATCATGCGGAAGGTAAAATAAACCTTCTTTTCGTCCACCATATATTGAAGCCCAGTTATTTTGAAATAAAAAATTTTTGATGTCAAATTCGTAAACAGCGACCCCAAAAACCCCAGAGAAATAAGTTTCAAGGGATTCTGATGAATTTTAAAAAAATCCGACCGCCATGTTGGATCCGCCATTTTGAATTTTTAAGATCTGATGTCAAATTCGTAATCAGTGACCTCGAAAACCCCCGAGTGACGAATTTTAAGCAAATCCAAACAATTTTCAAATTTTGTCCGCCATTTTGGATCCGCCATTTTGAAATTTTTAATTCTGATCTCAGATTCGTAATCAGCGACCGCAAAACCCCCCTAGTAGCATATTTCAGGTAATTTGATCGAAATTTTTACAATGCGGCCGCCATTTTGGATCCGCCATTTTGAATTTTGAAAATGGGACTTCGTGTTCATAATCTGCGAACCCGAAAACCCCCGAGTATTAAAATTCAAGCGATTTCTGCGAATTCTTACAAATTCTGCCTCCATATTGGGTCCGCCATTTTGAATTTTAAAAATCTGATGCCAGATTCGTAATCAGGGCCCAAAGAAACCCGAAGGTAACAATTTTCAAGTGATTCAGTTGAGTTTTTAAAAATTCATCAGCCATTCTGGATCCGCCATATGAATTTTAAAAATCTGATGCCAAATTCGTAATCAGGACCCAAAGAAACCCCAAGGTAACAATTTTCAAGTGATTGCGTTGAGTCTTCAAAAATTCATCCGCCATTCTGGATCCGCCATTTTGAATTTTAAAAATCTGATGCCAAATTCGTAATCAGGACCCAAAGAAACCACAAGGCAACAATTTTCAAGTGATTTCGTTGAGTTTTCAAAAATTCATCCGCCATATTGGATCCGCCATTTTGAATTTTGAAAATCTGCCTTGAAATGCATCATTTTTGCCATAAATCCTGTACAAGCACCAGTCAAATATCACAAATTTTGTTTAAATTGCGTGTGAATAGTAACTTCTAATAAGATTACGAATTTGTAAAGAAAAAAAAAATTTCTCCTCACATTACATGACTTGAAAATTATTAAAAATACATTTTTCCCCCAGTCCTTGGTTCTGAGATTCGCCAAAATTTTTATCCGACAGTATAATTATAATAATAAATCACTAACGCAAGCGTTCGTAAAAATCTTTTTCTTTACGATTCAAATACATATATATATATATATATATATATTTCACGGAATGTTAAAGACTCTATTCGAGAAAAGTCACGCTTGTGATGGAATCTCCTATACATTCCGAGAGAGTTTTTCAGCGACATCCGATCATTGAAAGCCTCCCGTTATTTTAGTTTGCCCTTCGGCTTCAAACAAGTAGCAACAGGTGTTTGATCTTCCGTTACGCATCTTGTATATACATATATTTATACAAGAAAGTTCTACAAGTTTTGCAACATTTTTTAAAATAACATTTTTTTTCCAAACCTTTACTTCTCTTTTTGCGAAATTCCTCCATTAAAAATTACCATTTTTACAAATTACTGATTCCTTAAGAAACGTGTCAAGAACAATATTAATATTAGGATAGTATTTCTGTAAACATTAATGTTGTTAGTATTAACTTTCAAATTAGGTGAAGAAGACTAATTAACTCCTTGCTATAAAAAGTTTATCACAGAAGTAGTTGGATTTCATTTTTTCCCAGCATGTGAAAAACTAGTTTATGTATCTAGTAAAACAGTTCCTGAGCAATTAACGTATTACAATTTGCTAATTAGAATCAACTTACAATGCTGTTCTTGTTAGATTTGATCTCAATGGCGATTTAGAAGTGAGGACGTGAAAACTCTTTCTGAAAAAAGATTAAGAAAGGTAAATATCTAAATCTAGCGTTAGCGGTACCACGCACGAGCGTAATAAGGCTTTGTCGAGATCTATCGTTGGTCTAGTAGGAAGCAAGGTAGGTTGCTCGATAGGCAAGATAGTTGAGTGAGATAGGTAATTTATGTAGGATTTGTCGGCAGGTATCAACCCACATTTACAACAGGTGTGTTTGTTGACTTCTTTTTTTTGAGTAGGTACACACTGCAAAATGTGTCCTTTTTTATGTCATCATTGTCTGGGCGTGTTTGTCCTCTTTTTATCCAGTGGAATACAACTGTCTAGATCTAGGACAGTGGTTTTTACCAATGGTCCTTTCTTACTTCCTTTCGGTTCCCTCTCTTTTTTTCTAACCAGTACCTTTAGGTTCCCTCTTCCGTTTGGTAGAGAGAAAGAGAGACTGAGAGAAATTTGGTTACTAATAGCCTTCGATGTTGACTTTTAGGTACAGTCTGGATGTAGGGGGGTGTGTAAGATAGTTGCCTCTTGACAAACAGTATGAATGCAGAAGCACAACAACGATTGGGAGGTTCCAGAGATCATCGTGAACGACGAGGCAAGCAGAAGAGAAAGTGCAAACAGTGTGGCGAGTCTAGTTAGTTGCAAGTCTGTTTTCAGTAATGCTTCTGACATGATTACATCAGAAATTGTAATAGAGACAGGAACAAGTGAATTAAGATGGGGGGCAAGATTTACAGTTTCAGACTGAAACATTTTAGAATTGGATACAGAGGGAAAAATGCTAAAGTCTTGCGAGGTACAGAAGAATGTCAATATGACAATCAAGGATGGACTGAGAAGTGTTTAAGAACCTTTGGAAGGAAGGTTCTTTACAACCAGAGAAACCAGAGGTTGGTCTAGTCAGAGGACCCTAAGGAATTATCCTAACGTTGATGTGCCCAGAAACGTTGTTTTGGAATCACATGACACAAAAGTATGGACTACTTAGGATCTATCTAAAGAAGAAGGATTACAAGTAGTAGATAGTTTTGCTGTACAGAAAGGAGAAGACTACTTGCCTCGACAAAATGGAGTTAGAGATCGCAAAGATGATGGAGTCTCGCCACATTCAAAGGAACGTAAACAGGACTGTTAAGGGTACCCTAAAAATCATCTAAATGCTGCGACATTCAAAGAACGTAAACAGGACTGTTTAGGGTACCCTAAAAATCATCTGGGTTTTGTGACATTCAAGCGAACGTAAACAGGACTATTTAGGGTACCCTAAAAATCATCTAGGTTTTGTGACATTCAAGCGAACGTAAACAGGACTGTTTAGGGTACCCTAAAAATCAGCTGGGTTTTGTGACATTCAAGCGAACGTAAACAGGACTGTTTAGGGTACCCTAAAAATCATCTGGGTTTTGTGATATTCAAATGAACGTAAACAGGACTGTTTAGGGTACCCTAAAAATCATCTAAATGCTGCGACATTCAAAAGAACGTAAACAGTACTCTAAAGGATAACTTTAAAATCATCTGGGTTTTGTGAGATTCAAACGAACGTAAACAGGACTGTAACCATAAAAACCAGAAGGAGGAAAGGGAGCGTCACTCTGAGCTATGATGATTATTGTCGTCAATTAAGGCCTGCTGTCCCAGAGAAGCGAAGGAAGACGAACGTCCAGCAATCCAAAGGGAAATTAAACCTTAACTACTAAGAGGAAGAAGAAGGAAACACCTCCAAAGAAAGTGGATACCACTGGGTTCGAAGCATCAAAGCCAGAATGTCCAAAATTAGAAAAAAATACAAGAGGATCGACAATAATCCGCATACTCCGGGTAAGACGTATGCTGACGTTTTGGGTAAACTTCGCAAAGACAGTAAGACACCAAAAGTAGACGTTCTAACTCCGGTCCTCTGACTAGACCAACCTCTGGTTTCTCTGGTTAAAAAGAACCTTCCTTCCAAAGGTTCTTAAACACTTCTCAGTCCATCCTTGATTGTCATATTGACATTCTTCTGCACCTCTCAAAACTTTAGCATTTTTCCCTAAGTCATCAGACCCGTCGGAGAATTCAACCAAAAAATTAAAAAACAGTTTACTCCAAGTGACGCCAAGTTTTAGGAAAAGCTTTTTCTGACAAAGTCCAATCTGCCTTTGAAGGAATCGTACTCCTAAAAACAGATTAGACTTCGCTAAAATAAAGCACCACTTTCCTAAAATTTAGAAGGCACCACTTTCATAAAACTTATAAAACTCCAGCACCAAAAATGAAAAAATCCCAGGAATCCATAATTGAAACAGCCACAGGCATAAATAAGTCATTTTAGAAAACACGTACATAATGAATGGAAGCTAAAGAGGCAAACCGCTGAAAGATGAAAAGACAAGAGTGTGACATGATTGAAAATTCAAAGAGGCTTGATGAAGACTCGTTTATGTTCTTTCGCGTCGGTTTAAAAAGAAAGGGCGTGTGAGTTTGTATGTGTGTGTGTGTGTATAATAAAAGCAAGATATGAAAATTTTGAAATTAGTACGTTTCGCATGGGTCCCCGGAGGGTGTACGGCAAAACCCATTGGCGGTGGTCGCTGTTAAAAGAAGAACTGACCCCGAGTTGTCACGTTTAATTTATATGTTAATGAGCACATGTCACATTCCAGCATGAAGCTCTCTCTCTCTCTCTCTCTCTCTTCATGTGCACTTCCAGAGTTGTCCGTTCATTTCATTCCTGCTCCCCTATCTCCTTTCGTCCATATAGTTTATATTTAACCGCGTGTTGCGTTGCATCTCTCCCTCCACCTCATCAGCATGTACATATTGTATGTATTAAATGCGCTGTGTTTTGCAACATAATATACAGAACACTGACACTAAGTGTGCTCTACAGACACAATGGTCGTGCAGTTATGAATCTCACTTTGCTTAATCAAAATTTAATCCTACCTGAATTGGGGTCTAGTCTAACTAGCTAAAAATGGAGGGCTCTCCATAAACTACGTTAGCTTTTTTTGTATTTTTAGACCCCTTTCCTTTAATAGCGTATTTTATAGAAGGACCCTAAAACAACCTTTAAATAATTAATTCCACTGAACAATACTGCAAGTCGACTTCTTCGATTAGTTCCCGCCTTGTTTGTCAGTATTTTCGCATTAAAAAAAAGTTACGGAATATTATTAAAATGGTACTTAACACTCGAATGTCGTCCGTCCGGTTTGACGGTGTTTGCGAAAGTAGTGACCCATCTATAAAAATGTTAGTTCATGGCGTCTGCTTATACGCCACGAACTAACAGCTTGATAGATGGGTCACTACTTTCGCAAACAACGTCAAACCGGAAGACTCATACGCCACGAACTAACAACATTTTGATAAATGTTCCACCTTCAGACCGGAAGAACAATTCGGTTTCCTCTCTGGCCTTTAAATGCCGAACATAACCTCAAATTCGGACTTCAAAATTATACTTAAGAAATAACATTTAAAAAACAGTAATATTAATAATAATATTAGTAGTAATAATAATAGTAGTAGTAACAATAATAATAATAATAATAATAATAGTACTAATAATTGCAGTGAATAAAAATTGTTTGTCTACATTAATAAAAAATGAATTTTGTTTAAAGAAATGTTCCGATGACAAGGCGTCAGCAATAAACACCTTTGCACGAACTGAACCACCGGATACTCAGGTCACAAAATCAGTAATAGCTCTATTACTACATTATGATTGGAACAAATTCACCATCATTGCGGAAAAAGAGTGGTCGACCGTCGCTAAATCACTTGAAGAACAAGCCAATAAGCACAATTTTACCATCAATCATCATAAACGCGTTGAAGATGGACATGTTTGCTGTACAGAGAGACTTCCATGCTGTCAAGTCGGCAGGTGGTTTCAACTTATACAAGAGACGAAAAACATGACTCGAAGTTAGTAATACTTTCCCTCACGCAATTAGCAAACTACCAACCAAAAAAAAAAGAACATCTATATTGACCCGCTCCGAAGAATGGTTATCTGAAATATTTTAAGGTTATGTTTGCCTTTAATGCATTAAAATTTATTTTTTCTTTCAGTAGTTAATTTGAATAATACGGAAAATTAATTTTATTAGAACAAAGTTTTTGTATTTTAATTGAAAACGAAATGCTGTTTTTGTTAATTATTTTTTTCTGATGTAATAAAGACACATCACTGGTTTATAAAGTATTTTTATTCACAAAATTACGAACATAACCGAAAATGTTTTGCTTCAAGTACCTTTCTTCGAAGCGCGTCACATGCAAAATTGATTTTTTCTTTATTTTTAATCTTAACTAATAACTTGTTTATTGCACTGTTAATTAATATTTCTAAAGTTTCTAATTTACAATGTATAATTTACTTAGAATGAAAATAATTTACCCAGATCCGACGAGGATCCTGGTGGCAAGTCTACTAACTAAAAGAGTTCATTAATAAGAAAAGGATAGACATATCTGCGTCCTTTTCTTACTAATAGGATGTTATTGTTAGTTCACACGCCGCGCCTCCGAAACCATTGCCGGATCTAGGTAAATTCTCTTAGCTTGGAACTTAAGAGTATTTTTTTTAAATATAGAATAATTAGAAACAATTCTTATTTTTTACTGAAGGAACGTAAATATTAATAGTAAATAAGAAAGGTTTCCGTGTTAAAAATTAATTTTCGACAATTCGACATTTCGAATGATTAGAAAATTTTTACAACCGTTAATTAAATTTTTTGCAACTACCCAACCTTGCTCGGTGGTGAAGTAAAGGCCTGAGCAGAATAAAACGGGAAGCGAACGCAAGCATGAGATAGAAAAGGACAGAAGTTGGTCTGTCTTTTTCTATCGCATGCTTACGTTCACGTTACTTTTTTATTCTGCGTTAGGCTTAAATTTCGTCTTACACGGTTGGGTAGTTGCCGAAAAGTAAAGAAATTAAGCTGCCCACCCTTGAACAGTACTTGAGACACTGAAATAATGTTTCATTTATTACTCTTCCGATAATCGATTAAAAGAATATAAACAAATACCCTTAATTAGGTCTAAAATACATCTAATTTCAGTACCTAACTTCCCGTTTGTTATTATATTCAATTTTGACTTGATGCTCGTATCGAAATGACGAATAAAAAACGGAAAAATAGAACCATTACGATTTCTAGGTTATGAACGATCTTATAACTGCTGATCGTGGTTGTTTTATTTTTCCGTGAAAAAAAAAATTGTTACACATTAACAATTTGAATTTCCAACGTCAGTTCAATAGGAAATCAATCTCAGAAATAAAATGAAAGTTAACATACAAATTAGTGCAAGACAATTCTAATTCATTCTTCAATTCAAGATAATGCTATTTCAAATCAACTGCAATAAAAATAAAAGCCAAAGTTTAACAATATGATTTTCTTTTGTAATATTTGTATTAATTGTACTTTTATTGTAATTAGTAGATTTAAATTTTTATGAATTAATGTATTAAAAAATATATTAAATAAATTTTTATCAAATAGAATATTACAATAATATTTGAAATTCAAATAAAAAGAATTAAAACGACAAATCTTGAAAGTTTTCGAAAAAAAATAATAATGGTTTTGAAAAAAATTGAATTTAAAAAAAAATATTATTTATGAAAAGAATTTATTTCTTGAATTATTGTTATTGTTTATTATTTTTTAAAATGTTGATCACATTTTTAGCAAAAATTAAATTAGTTGAGAAAACTTTTTAATTAAATTATTGTTAAGAATTAAGTTAATTTCAAAGATTTTAATAAATTTTTTTTTTGAGAATTTAATTATTTTTATAAACAGTAAAATTCATAGCAGAATTCAATTTTCATAAAATTTCACTAGAAGATTCAATTATTTAATAAAATTCTTTGTGAGGAATTCATTTCTAAAAATCGAATAACATTTTTGTGCAAGAATTTAATTCTTTTTATAAATAATATTTTATTTGTGACAATTCAATTATCTTCAAAACAACTTTAATTAAATTTTTTTCGAAAAACCTGGAAGATTTGTCCTTTTAATCATCTGGCAGCTCTTTGATTTACACATTTATCTATATTTTTTAATAGATTTCTTTTTTTGAAAACTAATATTTAAGATAAAAATATATATAAAAAAAAAATATTTATATATAAAAATTTCCTTTTTACGTATAATTTAATTTAAAAAATTTCTTTTCTAGTTTATATTTTTTTGGGAACCGCGTTATCATTGTGGGACTTTATGACATCGATGCAAAGTCAAAGGCTCTTGGATAATGGAGAATATATGGTCATTTTTGTTGACATGACGTATTCACAAAAAGAGGCGCAGAGATACTTATGGAGTGAGTTTATTTATTTGACTTTTCATCTCTCGTGCATTAAAATTATTATTGCAAATTTTATTATTATTATTATTATTTTTATTTGTAAAATTTGAACGAAACTTAATGATTTACCTTGAATTCGACAGGACCCGACGACCTCAATACATTGAAAAATTGTCTCGAACCCAAGGACTTCCTGAAAAAGGCTCGATCTCTTCTGGTTGTTGTTTCCACCCCACCTGCTCAAAATTACGAGGAATTCATCAAGAAAGTCCGCGAATATAATATCAAGGAACCCTTTAATTTCGTTACACCAGAATTATTCATTACTGAAAAATTCCAAAAGGTATGAAAAATTTTAGAAGGAATATCTTTTAGAATTAAAAAAAAAATAAAATAAAAAAACAAATAAACAAAAATAGTTACAATCAAATAGTATTTTAATGATAAAAATTAAATTTATATTACAGGAATATGAAAATGATAAATTTAAATAAGAATAAAACTAAGAGAATAAAGAAAGAAATAAATAAATATAAATTTTAAAAAGTTATTAAATAATTGAATTTTTTTAAAATTTAATTAAAACTAATTGTTTTTTATCGAAATATTTATTTATTTATTTATTTATCTATTTACTTATTTATTTAAGCTACATTTTATGTATTTTATGAAAATTTTTGCAAATCATCTTTTAAAAAAATTGAATTGCAAAATTTTAAAAATAATACTAAATTCTCCAAAATTTTAATGAAAAATCATCAAATGTAAATTTACGTACATGAAAATTAATTGAAATTACCTTTTAAAAATTAAATTAAAATATTTTTCAAAAAAAAGTTATTCTCAAGATCTTTTTCATTCTAATTTTTTTTAAATTCCGTTTTTTTCAATATTTTTAATTAAACATTTTTAAGAAACTAATTTTTCGATTTGGTTTAAAATAATTTTTTGAGAATTCAATTTTCTTCGAAGAAATTAAATTAAAACATTCTTAAAACTTTCTTATTACTAAATTTTTCTATAAGAATCTTTAAATCAATTTTTTTATTTTTAAAAATATGAATTCAATTCTCAGCATAAAATCAAATCTTTTTTCTAATGAATAATAAGATTCTTCGCAGGAATTCAATTGTTTTGAAAAATGTTGATTAAATTCTTCATGAAAATTTGAAACATTTTCAAAACAATTTTTATTAAATTCCTGAGTGAAATTCAAATATTTTCATAATTTTTAAAAATATTTCGCAAGTATTTATTTATTTCAAAGAATTTTAATAAAATTCTTCGCAGAAATACAATTTCTTTAGAACATTTTAATAAAATTATTTATGAGAATTGTATTATATTCATAATTCATCAAATTCTGCGCAAGAATTTAATTATTTTCAATAAAATTTCTCAGAATGACAAAAGAATACAATTATTTTTTTTATAATTTGATAAAATTCTTACCAAAAAATCGATTCTTTTGAAAAATTGTCATTAAATTCTTTATGAGAATTGAAATATTTTTAATACAATTTTAATTAAATTCCTGAACATACTTCAATTTTTTTCCACAATTTTATTTATATTCTTAGCAAGATTTCAATCATTTTTTTTTGAATTTACAAAATTTTTCCGTTGGAATTGAACTATTTTTCATGGATTTTAATAAAAATAATTCGCAAAAATCTTCAATAAAATAATTTATAAAAACTGAATTATTTCCATAAATTATCAAATTCTTCGCAAGATTTTAATTATTTTTAAAAGAATTTCAATAAAATTAGTTCCCAAGAATTCAATTATTTTCAATATCTACAATTTTAAAGAAAACTGCTCGCATAAATTTTAATATTCTCAGAAATAAATTAACATATTTTCAACAAAATTTATATAAAATTCTTTAGAAAACTTAAATTTGTTTCAATTATTTTTTCAATGTACAATTATTATTAAATTTTTTCGAAATACTTCAATTATTTACATAAATAATAATTAAATTCTTGTCAATAATTCAATTATATTTAAAAGATTTTATCAAATTTCAATTGTTTTAAAAATATTTTACCTAATTTCAATTATTAGATTGTTTTCAATATTGAAAAAGTTATTAGTATTGTGGAAATTTTTTGAAATGTAAAAATTGAAAATTTAATTTGAATTAATTTTTTTGTAATTTTTGTAAAATTTTTCCTGTCGAATAATGTTTACGAAACTAACCATTTATTTTCTTTCTATAGAAATTATTAAATTCTTGATTAATTTATTTTGGAAAATCCCGATAAATATAATTATTTTATTTTGAAAGAATTTGTAGTGTTTAAAAATAATTACAAATTTCAAAAGATTTTACATTGAAGTTTCTAAAAAAAAAAAAAAATTTTCAAAACTAATGTTTTGTTTTTTTTCTTCTCAATTTTCAGCATGTACCAATTCACGCGGCGTATCTTTATGATTCCGTGAAACTTTACGCAAGGGCGCTTGATCAACTTTTGCGTAATAATCCTGAGAGTACATTAGAAGAAATTGTCAGCAATGGAACTCAGATAATAGAAACTATTATTAAAAATCATACATATCAAAGTTAGTGTATTGGAAAAAAAATGCTTTTTTAGAAATTAATTTTTATTCTCAATCGAAGAATTGAAAAAAAAGTAAAAATGGATTTAAAATTTTGTTTTTTTTCTCTCTCTTTTCTTTATAGGTGTAAGCGGCGCTGTAATCAAATTAGACAAAGACGGCGATTCAGAGGGGAATTTTTCAGTTTTAGCTCTTAAAAAAGATCCATTTCGATTGTTTAACTTTTCCTGTGATTATCAAATGAAACCAGTCGGTCAATTTCAGCAAGGTGAAACTCTAGTGAGTGAGTCATTTACAGCATCCATTCAGATTATTTTGTATCAATTCTGAAATTGGATCAAAATCATTGAATTCTTGAGGAAGGGAAAGTTTCCTTATTTTTTTGATTCAATTTGTCATGAAACAAAGAAAATTATTTCTTTTTCTTTGAATATTTTTTTTTATTATTAATATATTTATAATTTTTTGTTCTTAATTTATTTAGGTTTTTTGTTCTTAATTTATTTACATTTTTTTATTCTCAATTTATTTTCATTTTTTATTCTCAATTTATTTACAATTTTTATTCTCAATTTATGTACATTTTTAATTTATTTACCTTTTTTTTATTATTAATTAACTTATTTACTTTCTACGACTTATTCTTTTCTTTTAATCATTACTTATTTATTAAACAATTTGTACAGGCTTTGAAAGGAATGTCCTTTAGTTGAATCTATATTTTTTTTATTAATATACTGCTTGTTGTTAAAATTTAGAAAAAGTCTTATATTAACAAATTTTGATAAAATGATTATTTATTTATAGAAATAAAAATTTGGAATTCTTTGGAGGGATGTAATTAATTTTTTGATGGGGATTTAATTACAAAATATTGAATTAAAAATTGATTTTTTTAGATTATTTGAATGATGTGTTATTTAGATTTTTTAAAAAGGAAAATCGCTTTTCATTAACAGGTTTATCGACCGTCGGAAGCAATGGATTGGCCGGGTAAAAATAAGCCGGAAGCGGAGCCAGGTTGCGGTTTTCTAAATGAACATTGTCCACAAGATGATATGCATCTTCGTAGCATAATAGCCGCTGGCGTTTTAGCGGCTTTATTGTTTTGTGCCACTGTAGTTACAATAAGTATATATCGTCGTTGGAAAATCGAACAGGAAATCGAGGGATTACTTTGGAAAATTGATCCAAACGAAATACACGGTTATCCCTATTTGGACAATTTGATGTCGTCGCCTAGTAAAGTACGTGTTCAAAATTATCATTATTTATTTTTATTAAATATTAATTATTAATTATTAATAATGCAGATCTCGGAATCTTTCCCCTTTGTCAAACTATTTGCCCAAAAATTTTACACTTTTATCGACTTATTTTCCAGATTTGCCACTTTTTTAAATTTTCTTTACAATATTTTTTAGGAGAAAAGTAAAAAAAAGTCACAAATCATAATATAGAATTATTAGAATTATTAGAATAACAAATTTTTAAACTATAAACTGCAACTAATTTTGATTGAAAAAGTAACAATAGACAAATCTTTCTGAAATTATTTTTGAATCAATTTTCTAATTAAGTTTTCGAAATATACAATTCAAAAATTGTTGAATAATAGAAATAATAAATTAATATTTATTTATATTTTTAATGGAAATTTGTAATGGAAAATCAAAATAATTGATTTCTTTTCAAAGTATTTTATGATAATTTTTGAAAATCAAATTTTTAAGAATTTTAAATGGAGAGTTTTGAAGAAAAATTGAGGTCTCTAAAATTGTTAAAGAAAAATCTTGAAGTGTAAATTTAAAAATTGAATTGAAAGAAAATTAGTTTTTAAAAATTATATTAAAATATTAAATAATGGAAATTTTGGAACATTTAATTAAAAATATTTCATTTTTTCCAAGATTTTATTACAATTTTCG
Organism: Leptopilina myrica (nomen nudum); assembly: GCA_032872475.1. Lineage (NCBI taxonomy): Eukaryota > Metazoa > Arthropoda > Insecta > Hymenoptera > Figitidae > Leptopilina > Leptopilina myrica (nomen nudum). The sequence goes on along the minus strand of CM065464.1, from coordinate 8,083,884 downwards.
AAAATTACCTTTTGAAGAAGAATTTTAATTATTGCAAATTTTGAAAATAATTAAATTCACAAAACTTTTAATGAAAAATATTCAAATGTAAATTGAAAACTAAAATATTGATGAAAAATAGTATGTAAAAATTAAAATAGAAGTATTATTGAATAATTGAAATGTTGTAGAATTTAATTAAAACTAATTCATTTTTTCAAAGTATTTTATGACTATTATTAAGAATCGACTTTTGAAAAACTTTACTTGAAAAAATTGAAAGTAATTTAATTTTACAAAATTTTAAAGAAAAATCTTCAAATGTAAATTTAAAAATAATAATGAACGAAAATTAGCTTTTAAATATTATAGTAAAATATTTTTCAAATAAGTAATTTATAGAATATTCTTTCATTACAATTTTTAAAAATTCAATTTTTTTCAATATTTTCAATTGAATATTTAAAAAAAACTAATTCTTTGCATTGTTTTATCATAATTTTTTAGGATTCAATTATCTTCGACGTAAGTAAATTAAGATTTTTTAAAATTTACTTTCCTACAGTTTTTTTGTATAAAATTCTTTGAATAAACTTAATTATTTTTTAAAATTTGAATTTAATTCTATGCAAGAATTGAAATTTATTTGAAACAAATAATACAAATTAAATATAACATTTTTCAGATGGAATTTAATTATTTTAATGGATTTTAACAAATGTACTTCGCAAAAATTTGGTAAAATGATTCATGAAAAGTTAATTATTTTCATAATTAATCGAATTCTTCGCAAGGAATTGAATTATTTAAAAGAATTTCAATCAAATTCTTCCTAAGAATTCAATTATTTTCAATACAATCCAATTAAAATATGTTAAAGAAAGATTTCATTATTTAAATATTTTTTTTGCAAAATTCATTGAGAGAATACAAATATGTATCTTAAAAAATTCTGACAAAATTCATTTTCAATTACTTTTTAATATTTAATGTTAACCTACTTACTCGAAAAAAATTTACTTTTCATCGAAACAAATCAATTGTTTTCAAAAAATTTGTTTAAAATCCTTGACAAAAATTCAATTGTCTTCGCAAATAATAAAATACATCGATTGAAATTTTATATATTCTCGGAAAATTTAATGCAACTTATTATCAGAATTCAATTATTTTCAATTATACCAACAATTTTAACAAAATTCTTCGAAAAAAATTTAAATTTCCTTCGAAATAATTAAATTGATAAAAAAAATTGTTATAAAATTCTTTAGAAATCTTAAATTATTTTCAATAAAATTTTAATTATAATTCCACGAAAGAATTTACATTTTCTTTGAAAAAATTTAATTCCCATTTTTCCAATATTTTTGTTCTTTATTTTGTTATTTTCAAAAATTAAAAAAAAATTGCTTCGCGCAGGAATTCAGTTACTTGCAATGTACAATTTTAACAAAAATTCTCGAAATAATTGAAATATTTACATAAATATTAAAATTTTTGGCAAAAATTCAATTATTTTAAAAGGATTTTTTCAAATTTAAATTATTTTTCATAGATTTTAGCAAATTTCAATTATTTTAAAAAGATTTTTCCAAATTTCAATTATTCTTCAAAAATTTTACCAAATTTCAATTATTTTTCAAAGATTTTACCAAATTAAAAGTATTTTACAAAATTTTTACAAAATTTCAATTAATTTTCAAAGATTATATCAAATTTTTATTAGTTTACAAAGATTTTACCAAACTTCAATTATTTTTCAAAGATTTTACCAAATTTCAATTATTTTTCAAAAAGTTTACCAAATTTCAATTATTTTAAAAAGATTTTATCAAATTTCAATTATTCTTCAAAAATTTTACAAAATTTCAATTATTCTTCAAAAATTTTACCAAATTTCAATTATTTTTCAAAGATTTTACCAAATTTCAATTATTTTTCAAAGATTTTTCTAAATTTCGATTATTAAATTCAAAAAAATTCTATTTTTCAATGGTTAACAAACTATTTTCCTTTCAAAAATGATTTAGAAATGTTTTTAAAAAAATTACTTGGAATAATTGCTTTACTATAATTTTTTGAAAATATAACTAAAAAAATGCATCGTTCGTTAAATTGTAGAAAATTGAATTTTTTTATTTAAATAAATGGATTCGGAAAATTATCCAAAATAATTGTTTAAGAGACGAAGTTTAATTTGAAAATTGTAAAAAATAATTGAAAATTTGGAGTTTTCATTTTTAGAAATTATTCCTTTTCAGTAAAGGTTTTAAATGAAAATAATTTTTAATTTTATTTCCCTTGCAAAAAGCAAAGAAATATTTAAAAAATTTATTTAACAAACTTATAAACATTTGGAATAATTAAATTTAGAAATCGATGAAAAGGGAAATACGAAATGAAATTTTTGCTAGAACACAGAATCAAGTAAACCAATTTTTCCACTTTTTTGTGATTTTTAATCGACTAGTGACTTTTTTTGCACTTGAAAGTCAATCCGAGGCCTGAATTAATATAATAATATTAAATCAACCTATTGCATATACAATTCCTTATTTTTATAATTCAATTTTTATGTTTTTTTTCAATCAAACAATTTATTTTATTTTCTTTTTATATTTTCCAGTTAAGTTTAGTTAGTGCAATGTCTTATGAGTCGAGATGTGGAAATCAGGTGTTTGCACAAACGGGTCATTATCATGGTGTTGTTGTACGAATAAAGGAATTGAAATTCTCCAAGAAAAAGGACATTTCACGTGACGTTATGAAAGAGATGCGCGTTCTTCGTGAAATAAGACACGGTAATCTCAATTCATTTATCGGTGCGTGCGTGGAGCCAATGAGGATATTATTAATTACCGATTATTGTGCCAAAGGAAGTCTTTATGTAAGTGAAGGCAAAAAAAATAATACAATTTCATATTTAAATAGCAAAACACCTTTTGATTCTTGAAAAAAGAATCGTTAATATAGAGAAAAAAAAGTTTTCTTTCTTGTTATTAGAAAAAATTTGAATTCCCAAGACAAGATAAATTTTTTTAATTCTATATTAACAATCTTTTTGTCAACGTAACGATTCTTTTTTCTCCATCAATGTAAAAAAATGAAATAAAACCTGAAATTAAAAAAAAAATAGATAAATAAATTGATAATTTAAGGCAAATGTTGTAGAAAATAATTTCTCCTTTTTTGCAGGATATCATTGAAAATGAAGATATAAAGTTAGACGATATGTTCATTGCATCATTAGTTCATGATCTCATTAAGGTAATTGTCTTTAATTAACAGGAAGTATGATGTTTATTGATAAAGAAAAATTGAAAGTGAAAAAGAAAAATTAAATTAAATTAAAAATTTAATTAGTAGAAAAAAATGATAAAATTCAATGTTTAACATTTTGTAATATAGATAATTTCTAAAGTTTATTGTAGCGATTTGTAATTTGTTTCGTTTTGATGACTTTTTGGTTTTTAATAAAAAAATATAAACATAATTCTTTTTTTCTTTCCTTTCAATTCAGGGTATGTTGTACATTCACGAGTCATCCGTACTAGTCTGCCATGGTAATCTCAAGTCTTCCAATTGCGTTGTGACTTCACGCTGGGTTCTTCAAGTTTCTGATTTTGGTCTTCACGATATGCGCCACTGTGCAGAATCCGATAGCATCGGTGAACATCAGTATTATCGAAGTAAATAAACAATTTCTTTTCTCTTCTTTTCTTTCCTTTCTCTTGTTGAATTACAAAGCCGGTGGAAATATAAATTTATTTCCCAAAAAAAAAGAATAGTTAAAACAAGTTTTCTATAATATAACAAACATTAATTAAACGGTTAATTACTTAATTAAATTAATCTAATTTATCGATAAACAAAATTCTTCGTCATTAAAAACCGTCATTTAATTTTTAAATTTAGTTTTCATATTCTAAAATATAAAAATAGTTACTTAAAACTTATCGTAGAAAAACTAATAAATATTAAATATTAATGCAAAAAAATGGTTATTTTAAAATTTATTTTGCAAAAAAATACTGATCTTTATTTATTTTTATCACTTTTTCGATATAAAAGAAAAAATTGGTATTCTGAAAATTCGTATCACTTTGGTTCTAAACAGTTTCAATTTCTACCAATTCACAGTTATTTAAAATTCAAATCTATTATTTGCTTATAAAGAAAATAAATTTTGAAGAAATATTTACACTGGAAAAATTTTGAAATCGAAATATTTTCTACAATTCTGCATATTAATCTGTTTTCTTTTAAATTTAAAAAACAGACATTTAAAAAAAAATTTTTATCGTACTTTTCTTAAAATTTTATAACTTCGAATCCAAAATAATTTAAATCTTGCATTGAATTTTAAATTTAGTTGTAAAAAATTGAATTGTTTGGAAGAATTTTATATTTTAAAAAAACTATAAAAGAATTACATTTTTTCAAGGAATGTAATTAAAATTTGACTGAAAATAATTAAATTCTTACGAAGAATTTTATTTTTATTTTATTTTAATAAAATTCTATTTTTGAAAATAGTAGAATTTTTTTTAAAGAAAATTTATATAAATTTATATATTCAACTCATAGGAAAGATTTTATTATTTACAAAAATAATAAAAAAGAAAAAATAGTTCAATTTGTCTGAATAATAATTGATTTTCTGCTTAAAAAATCTGAAAACAATAATTGAATTTCTCCTAAGATTTTTAATAATTAATAAAAAAAAATTGAATTCATTTGAAATATTTTTCTATTTTTGAAAATAAGAAAACAAAAAGCATAAAGTTTGGAAAAATACAAATTACATTTTTTTCGGAAAAAAATTTAATTTCTTAAGAGTAATTTAATTAAAATTGCACTAAAAATAATTGAAAATTGAATTTTATGAATTTTTTTTTTTAAATAATTTAATTCTTTCAAAGAGTTTTATTAAAAAAAATTTTTAAATAATTGAATTTTATCGAGAAAATTTATTGCAATTTTACTGAAAGTAATTGAATTTCTCTGAGTATTATTTATGAAAATAATCGAATTTTTGCCAAGAATTTTATAGAAACTTTCCAAAAATAATTCAATTGTTTTGCAAAAAAAAAATAAAATTCTTTTGAAAAATTTTTTCAAAATTGTTTAAAAAATAATGGAATTGAATTTTTGCCAATAATTTTATAGAAATTTTTTAAATTAACTTATTTATATTGTTGAGAGTTAAAATTCTTTTCGAGGATTTTTGCTATAATTGTATTGAAAATAATTGATTTTTTGCCAAGAAATTTATAGAATTTTTTCCAAATTAATTTGTTTGTTTAGAAGGAATTAAAAATTTTTTCAATGAATTTTCTTTGATGTTGTGTTGAAAATAATTGAATTATTATTAAGAATTATTAAAAAAAATTGGGAAGTTTTTATATTTCTTTCGAAAAATTTTACGAAAAAAAAATTTAGAATTAATGAAGAACTAATGGAATTTTCTTCAAAGAATTTTTTCAAAATTGTATTGAAATTGTATCGAATCTTTGCAATGAATTACATTATTTATGAGAATTGAAAAAATTCTCTTATCTACGAAATTAATTTACAAATATTAATTAATTAATATTTTACAGCGTAAAATAGTTTTTTTGTTCTAAAATTTACAAAAAAAAAATTTAATAATGTTTAAAGGAAAAGGTATTGAAAATTGCGCTTTTATTGGAATTTAAATTATAATTTGTTAATTCAATAATTACAGACTTGTTCTGGAAAGCGCCGGAGCTGCTAAGGAATCTTAATGCTCCGATCAGAGGAACCCAAGAAGGGGACATATACTCGTTTGCGATTATTCTTTATGAAATGATCGGTAGAAAAGGACCATACGGTGGTGTAAATTTAGAGCCCAAAGGTAAGTGAGATCAAGTGAAACTTTTTTCTCCCAGAGAAACATTATTTCAATCAAATGCGATAATTTTTTCCATCAAATAAATTCAAAGTGTTTCAACTTTTTCATTATTCTTGAAAATAATTATTTTCTAACAAATTAAAACAAATTTTACCAATGAAATCAACTACTTTACCATTTACAACTTAAATAAATAAATAAGTAAATAAATTATTTACTAAAAAATGATAGTAAAAATTATTTTACTCTGCAAATATGTTTTTAAATTAACTTTTTAGCTGATCACAATTTTTTTATTATATTTTGTATCAGAAATAAGTAACGTGATGAATAATAAAAAAAATTGAAACAAATTTCTTTTTTTCTTTCTAAGAAATCATTGATCGAGTGAAAAGGTTTCCGGACGATGGCGAACCACCATTTCGACCTAATGTTGACATTCTCTCGGAATCGGAGGCAGATTGCGCTGAATATATTGTTAGTACAATAACCGATTGTTGGACCGAATGTCCCGAGCTGCGACCTGACTTTAAAATAATTCGCACCAGACTGAAGAAAATGAAAGCCGGAAGACATCGCAATATTATGGATCAAATGATGGATATGATGGAAAAATATGCCAACAATCTCGAGGATCTAGTCAGTGAGCGAACGCGCCTTCTCTTCGAGGAAAAGCAAAAAACGGAGGATCTCCTTCACCGAATGTTACCTGAGTATGCTTCTTTTTATTCTTTTCTACCCTCAAAAAATTGAGTAAATTTTAGAAAAACAGATTAAATGAATTAATAAAAAAAAATTTAGAATTAAAATTCTCCGCATGGGATTCAGACTTCGCACTCCATTATGAGTTTAAAAAAAGTAGCCTTGATGACAAACAAAGTAGGAAATATTAGCGTCCATGACAAAACAAAGAATTAAAGAATTTCATTAAAAACTTTTTAAAAAATAGAATTTTCAAAGTATTTTAATTTCATAACTGATAAATAATTAAATTTTATAAGGAGTCATATTCTAATGTATTCACGTTTCTAAGTGCGAAGATTAATAATTAAAATTTTCATTAGTTTATTTAAAAAAAATACACACTTCAAATTTTTTAATAAAATTGAATTTTCGCAGTTTTTTTGTTGAAAATTTTGGAAAATAAAATTTTTTAATCCTGTTATTTCAAGATAATTGAATTTTTATAAACAAATAATTGAAAATTTTTGATGTAATTAAAATTTTTTTACATTCTATTAAAAATAATGTACTTTTTTAAAGAATTTTTAAAACGTTTTCCTAAATAATCAAGGGAAGTTAGTTACCGTATAATTATAATTTTATTTTTAAAAATTTATTCGCAAATACATTCAATTATTTTCTTAAATAATAAAACTTGGACAAAATTAAATTACTTTTAGAAATTTTATTAGAATTCATTGTAAAACTTCAATTATTTCTATAAATAACAAAAATTCATTTATATTCACCACAAGAATTCAATTATTTTCAAAAAATCTTCTTAATTCAATAATTTGTATGTCTACTATTTTAATAAAATTTCCTAAAAGTATTCAATTATTTTCTAAAAGAATGAAAATTTCATAAGAATTGAAATATTAAAAATAGAGTTTATCTGAATTTTATTTTTCAATCAATTATTTGAAATTTTTTTTATAAAATCCTCTCAACAATTCAAGTACTTTCATAAATAATAAAACTCGTTGTAGAAATGGAATTATGTTTAATACAATTTTAATCAAATTCGTCGAAAAATGCAATTACTTTAAAAATTTGATTAAATTTTGTCTAAGTAATTCAATTATTTCAATTATTTTCATAAATAACAAAATTTTTTCCGATTTACTAAATTCTTTTAAATATTATTTTTGAAAAATATTCCTCACAAGAATTCAATTATGTATTTTTATGAATTTCCATAAAATTTAAAAAAATTATTCAATTATTTTCAAAAGTAATAAAATTCTCCGCAGAAATTCAATTGTTTAACATTTTTTTTTAAATTCTCCGAAATTTCAATTATCTTTATAAATAATTAAATTATTCTCTACAATTCAATTATTTTCCAAAATTTTAATAAAATTCTACGCAAACATTGAATTATTTTCATAAATATGTAATAACATTCTTTTAAAGGATTCAATTACTTTTATAAATAGTAAAATTCTTTGCAGAAATTCAATTAGTTAAATTTTAATGAAATTGAATTAATCAATTTTTCAATTATAATTATGAAGAGACAAGGTTTTTGTTGAAAAATTGAAAAAATTCTTTGTTTATAATTGAATTATTTTCCAAATTGTATATTTATGTTATAAATGAAATAAATAAAAATTTGATGAGAAAATAAAACCGGGTAAAACGGGGAATTTAAAGGTGAAACACAATTTATAACCAGTCACTATTGATAGAGTAAATTTCGGTAAAATTATTTCCTATTATCTTATTGGCGGTCGTTTTTCATTAACGATTCTAATTTTTAACACTGTTTTTAAATGGAAATGTGAAAACTAAAAATCTAAATTTGACTATTTGTTCAGAAAAGTAGCTTTTAGTAGCATTAGGCTAAAAAAATTAGCCAAAAAGTAGCAAATAGTAGTTTTTAGTAGAAGAGTGCGAAGCCTGGGATTAGAATAGAAATAAATATTTTTTTCGATTGAAAGCAGAAAACAGCTTTTTTTAAAAATGGCTATTGAGTGTGAAACCTGTTAATTATAAACAGGATTAATTTAGTAATTTAATAATTAAAAGTGTATAAAATTTGAAGTATCCAATTTTATGATATTGATGGTTAATTTAATTTTCCATTACAGACCAGTTGCTAATTGTCTAACAAATGGAATTGGAGTTGAGCCAGAGGCTTTCGATTTGGTTACAATATATTTCAGTGACATCGTTGGTTTTACATCGATGTCAGCCGAAAGTACACCCTTTCAGGTGGTTAATTTTCTCAACGATTTATATACGTTGTTTGATCGCATCATCAAAGGATATGACGTTTACAAAGTCGAAACAATCGGCGACGCCTACATGGTGGTAATTATCAGTCAAATTTTAATTACATATTTTTTTCCAAGCATTTTTACCTTCATTTCTTTACTACTTTTTGAATTATTTTTAAATTTTCTTTACCTAATTCTTCTTTTCCTTATTATTAAAAAACTTTGTTTAACTAAAATTTCAATCAATTTTAGAGTAATTTTAGATTGAAAATTAATAAAAAATCCACTGTATTAACTAATTTACTAATTAATTGTAATTACTTATTGTTAATACAATTTCATAAGATTTCGATTCAATTCTCTATGAGAATTGAAATATTTTGAATATTCATTTATTTACTTTTAAATTCTATTTAATTATTTTCTAAAATTTTAATTAACTTGGTAGCAAAATCTGATTTCTTTTTATACTGGAATATAGGAGAAGAATAAGTTTATTTTATTTCTTTATTTATAATATATTATTGAGTAGAGAAAATATTGCATCATTAAATTATTATTTCTTTACCTATTTAAAAAAAATATTGTATTTCTCGAATATGAATCTATAGTAAATAATTTTATGTAAATTACAGTATCTTTGAAATAATTTTTCTCAGGTTTCTGGTTTGCCGATAAAAAATGGAAACAGGCACGCTGGAGAGATAGCCTCAATGTCTTTGGAGCTATTGAATGCGGTTAAGCATCACACTATAATTCATCGTCCTCAAGATACATTAAAACTTCGAATTGGAATTCATACCGGTATTGATTTCGCCTTCTTTTCCTTTATTTTTTTTTAGTTTCCTCTTTCAACTAAATTAATTGGAAAAATTAATTAATTTCCAACTAACTCTTCCATTGCAATAATTATTTCTAATTTTACTCACTTTCTCATTTTATTTGCATTTTTGTTTCATTTAATTGTGTGCGTTTTATTTTGATTATTTTTTTTTTGATTTGATTCTTTAGGTCCAGTAGTCGCCGGTGTTGTGGGATTAACAATGCCAAGGTATTGTCTGTTCGGCGATACCGTGAACACTGCCTCAAGAATGGAATCAAATGGAGAACCTCTGAGAATTCACATAAGTGCCCAATGCAAAGAGGCGCTCGACATTGTCGGCGGTTACACCATCGAGGAACGTGGTTTAGTCAAAATGAAAGGAAAGGGAGAAGTTAAGACTTACTGGCTCACTGGGGCCACCGAAAAAGCAATTCAGAAACGAGAGGTGAATATTCAGTTTTTAAAAATTAACATTTTACCAGTTTCAAGTATTTAAAAACTAAAATTCACAATTTTAATTGACGATTGAAATAAAATTTTGTTTTTTTCCCAGGTTGACGTGGGCGATTTACCGCCACTATTCTGTCGTCCAAGACGAAGTCCAAAATTGAATCCCGACTCGAGACAGGCGTCATTGCTCGGAGGATTGGGCGCCGGAAGTCGACGACAATCAAGTGTCCCAAGGCCAACGCCCGACGACACAACGTCCCAATGCGGCGGTTCAAGTCCCCTGCCACGACATCTTCTCGTTCGCAAACACGAGCGTTCGCCTCTCTTTATAACCGAGAATTCCTCATCGAAAACAACCCTCGACAATGTCACAATTCGCGAGGAGGCCGAAAATCGTGCAGCCAACATAAAACTTGCCCTCGACGATCTCTTTCTAAATAATACATCGACACGTTTAAATGTGAGAAACAGAAATCCCCGGGTCCTCTCGACAATCGCCTCGTCATCATCAACCAACGATTATCCAACATTTGTACGCGAATCAAGATCACTCGATCCATTTCCAGTACAAATTGATTACAATAAACGACACGGATACGAAGGAAAAGAAAAAGGCGAATACGAAGAAGAGGAAAAAGAAAAAGACGAATACGAAGAAGAAGAAGATGATGAAGAAGAAGAGAAGGAAGTAGATGAGAAGAATTCACTATCGCCACATTTCGATTGGCGTGAAACAACAAAAAAGAGTTTTCGATCAATGGAAAATTGTGACAAGTGCATTAGAACAAATTCAAAGACAAACATAACGGACATAGTGTTAAATAATAATTATCCAAATGGCAATGTGATAACAACAACAACAGCAAACGAAGCCGAAATTCCACTATTAAACAATGATAATAATGATAATGATGAAAATAACGGTGTGCAAATAAAACGTTGGCGATCATTGGATCAGGTTGTATCGACCCCAAGCGCCGGCGACAATGTGCCCGATAAAAAATCATCAGCGAGAAATTCAATAAAAAGCTGGTTAGTCAATTTGTTTAATGGCAATGGTTTACGTAACAGTGATGTTTCACTTCGTCGTGGCGTTATCGCCGGTTATGATATTCAAACCGAAAGAGAGAGTATCGTTTGACCTTTAATTTCCCTCTCTCACCAAAAACAAACAGAATCGCGACAAAAAATTCTATTTATATATATTATCAATTTATCACAAAAGAAATATTTTTTTTTACCAAAAAAACCTCTGATCGCGATCTCTGATTCACTTTTGTTAATTTTTTCATTTGCCATTCTTTTTTTTTATAAGCGTGCAATTCTTTTTTTTGTATATGAAAGTTACCGACAGTGTTGTATAAAAAAAAAAAAGATTTATATTTTATGAATTTACGAGCAATCGTGTTTTTTTGAGAGCTAGAGACATTTTTACACAAGGTCCGATTTTTTTTCCATTTTTTTTTTAAGGCCGGCGACTTTTCTGTCATTATTCTTTATTATAAATATCTATTTTTTTTACATATTAGAAAGAAGAAAATAATTAAAAAAACGAGAGAAATATTTCTAACCAAAGTTTGACGAAAGCGAAAAGAGAATCGGAGGATTTCTTTGGAACTCGTTGGAATATTAGAAATTTTGTTGGTCGTGTGAAAAAATAGAGAGAAAGGAAAAGGAAGAATGAGAGAGAGAGAGTGTGTGTGAAAGAGAGAGAGAGAGAGAGATCTCGACTCAATTGTATAGTTTTTACCGTATGTACATAAAAAACAAAAATAGTGCGCATGAAAAATATATTCATTAATGTCGCGTAAAGCTTTGTTTTTTGTCAGAAAAAAAATAATAAGCGGAATAGGCGCGAAATTTATACATCAATATATATATATATATATAAAAATATATATGTATTTATATTTGTTCACTGAAGGAAAGCAAAATATCTGTATGGCTGTGAAAAGTGAACTAGATGGTACCTAAGGTGCTTAGTAATATATCACGTTGTCAAATGTATATAACTGAATAATAATATATCGATGTAAAAACAAAAATACTATGTAAATTAAACAAACAAAAAAAAAATGATTACCTTCTATAAATGGTTAATTAAAAATGTACCTTTTCAAATAAAAAACAATTTTGTGTCGCTTTCCTCTCTCTATCTCCCTATTTTTTGATATTCGTATTTAAAAGGAAATTAAATACAATTTAATTAGTTTCTATAAACAAAGTTAATTTATAAAAATAAATTTATTAAATAAATTCAAGTAATAATTCAGGTAAATATTTTTGAGTAATTTCCTTTTTTCGAGAAATTCGATTCAAATTGTACTGAAAATAATTAAAACTCTGCAATTAGTTTTATTTTAGTTTGAAAATTAATTTAATCTCTGAAAAAAAATCTATTAATAAAGTTCGTGATCCGGTAATCTGTTGGCAGTTTGTAGTTGTTTACTTTTTTGTTTCTTAACTTTTTTTTATAATTTTTATTTTTAAATATTTTCAATTTTAAAATTAATGTATTGAAAATCATCGAATAATTCCATAGAAATTTATCAAAAAATTTGATAATAATAGAATTCGTTCTAAAAATGTCATTAAATTCTCGTGAAGAATTTTATAAAATTTTTTAAAAATCCTAATTACATTCTTTTTAAAGAATTTCTTTGAATTTTTTTTTAAACTAATGGAGTTTTTATAAAAATTTTAATTGAAAATTTTGAAAGCAATTGGATTTTATGAAGAAGAATTCAATTAAAATTGTATTAAAAATAATTGAATTCTTGAGAAGAATTTTATTACTATTTATAAAAATGATTGAATTGTTCTTTTAAAGAATTTCTTTGAATTTTTTTTTTAACTAATGGAGTTTCATTACAAATTTTAATTGAAAATTTTGAAAGCAATTTGATTTTATGAAGAAGAATTTTATTAAAATTGTATTAAAAATAATTGAATTCTTGCGAAAAATTTTATTACTATTTATAAAAATAATTCAATTGTTCCGAAGAATTTATTAAAATTTTAGAAAATAAATAAATTTTCTGTTAATATTTTAAGATTAAAATTCATTCGAGAAATTCTATTAAAATTGTTTTTAAAATAATTAAATTCCTGCCAAGAATTTTACTATTTATAAAAATTAAATGAATTTTTGCAAAGAATATTACTATTTATAAAAATAATTAAAATGTTTCGATGAATTTATTAAAATTTTGCAAAATAATTAAATCGGTATAAAGAATTTTATGAAAAAAATTGAAAATAATAACATTTTTTTTCTTTTTTATAAATGTTTTGACAATAATTAAATTATTTTTAAAGAATTTAAAATTCTTGTTGAAATAGAATTTTATGGAAATTTTTGAAAGTTATTAAATTCTTTCGTGTAATTTTATTTATATTGGATAAAAAATAATGTAATTTCTTCAATAAATTGTAGTATTTATAAAAAATAATTGAATTGTTTCGAAGAATTTACTAAAATTTGAGGAAATAAATAAAATTTACGAAAATATTTTTAAATATTTGAATTCATCCGAGGAATTTAATTAAAATTTTTTTGAAAATAATTGATATCCTGCAAAGAATAAATTAATTGAATCCTTGCGAAGAATTTTACTATATTTCTAAGAATAATTTAATTATTTCTAAAAATTGACTTTTTCATTTTTAACTGTAAACTTGAAGGTTTTTCATTAAAATTTTGGAAAAATCAATTATTTTCGAAATTTGACAATTAAACATCTTCAAAAGTTGATTGACAAACATTTTTATAAAATATTTCGAAAAAAATGAGTTATATTCAATTGCAGTTTACAAAAGACAAATTTCAATTATTCAACAATATTTTAATCTAATTTTCCATCAATTTCCAATTCTCAATTTACACTTGAAGATTTTTCATTGAAATTCTTTAAAGCAATGAAAATCTTGCGCAGATTTTTATGAAAATTCTTTATAATAATTTGTTTTTATTGTACAGAAAAGTGTCTAAAGGAAAAATGGTTCGTTTTTGTTCCGATTTCCAGGAAAGAAGTCAAAAAACCTTTTAATTTTGAAATTTGACAAAAATACCAAAGTTTAAAATTTTCGAAATAAATAAATCTCTCTTTTTTGTTTTTTATCAAAGTCGTTAGTTTTACTAAAAGTTTTGAAAATAATAATTCGAAAATATAAAGAAAATTTAATTTCCCATTCATCAAATTTTGGAAAATAATTCTAAATGCACAGAATTTGAAGTAGAAATGTAACGTAAATATTTGTTTACTAATAATTAAATTACCACAAAAGTTTATTTGAAAATGTTGAATATGAATTTAAAAATAATATTTCATAATAAATTTTGTTTTAAGATTTTTAATCTTCGGAACATTCAATTATTTTCAAAAATTCTAATTCAAATTAATTCTATAATCGAAAATTAGATTTTCAATGAAATTGTAAAAAATTTGTAATTATTTAAAAGACTTTTTTTATTATTGTAATATATTTGAAAAATTTAACTATCGTAAAAAATGATTTAAAAATATTTGAAAAATTTAACAATCATAAGAAAATAATTTAAAAATATTTAAAAGATTTAATTTTGATGATTGTTATTCTTATCAATTTTAGTTAATTACTGAAATAAACTAATAAATATTTAAATAATTCAGCATTGATTTTTCTTTAATAACTTAATTTTCAATTAAAGATTTTATTTCTTTTTTTCTATTAGAATAAATTTAAATAAAATAATAACATTTGATAACACACGATTTTTAGAAACACATAATTTACATCTTAATTCTAAGCATTCATAAACTGTACAGTTGTTGGCTGAATGTTGACTAAATTTATTAACAAAATACATTAGTCGTGGCCTGTTAGAAATTTCGATAGGAAATCTGTTGGTTTTGGCTCCACAGTGTCTTTAAATAGATACATTAATGCGCCTTCATTTTTCCATTTATTAACTGTTTCCTTTAATTCCATTTGCCCCTGGATAAATAAAGATTTTCATTTCATTTTCATTTATTTAGTTAAAATACTGTTAATATACTGTTAAAATATTATAAAAATAGATTTTTAATTCATTTCTAAAGAATTACGTTTGAAATACTCAATAAAAATGACTAAAGTTCTTAATTTTACAATTTCTTTTTATTTACTCATAATTATTATTTCATGCAAATATTCGAATAGAAATGAGAAAAAATAAAAATGTTTAATTACCTTAATTGTCAGCATATCAATAATTCTAATATCCTTAATATTCTCATGTTTCATAAACTCTTCTCGAAGCTTTTGTTTGCAATCCTTTTCACTTTTCGGAATATCAAAGTCCTTAACTGAAAAAGAATTCGAATTATTTTAGTTAAACTAAAATTTATACACCTAGATATAAATGAGGAGTAAGTTTTCAAAACCTAATAAATCCAAATTTTTGTCATTTCGAGTAATTTAAACAAATGACAATTCTCACATAACCATTAAAATTATCTTTAATGTAGAAAAAGTGTAATAAATTATTCATTTTTTTCTATTTAAAATGCTATGTTTGTAATTAAATTTTATTGTAATAGGGAATTTAAAGGTTTTAATAATTTTTTTCTAATAAAAAGATAGAAATTAAAAATCATGAAGGTTAGGCCAAAATATTTTTTTTAAACTGAAAATAATTAATAAATTTTTTTTCTTAAATTGAACAGTGATAAATGGATTTCTAAAGATTTTAATATTTTAAATATGTGTTTATCTCAATTTTTTTGAAAAATGGATTTATCAACTTTTGAAAAATTGCTCCTCAAATTATTAATTATAAATATTAAGTAATCTAAATTCAAAAAAATTGTTTTGCTCACAAAAAAATAGATATATGCTAAACATAGAAACTTTAAAACAATCCTAAATGTCAAGATAAATTTAAAAATAATAACTACGCTTAATTAAATTTACAAAATATTATAAAGATTATAAATATAAAAATGTAAAATATACATTAGTTTACATAACGAATCTAGAGGAAAATAAATTTTACTCTAAATAGAAACAATTAAATAAATGGAAAAAGATGTCACGTTGAAAAAAAATTATCTAAATGTTTTAAATTTTCCCTTCACTTTTTTAAAAATTAAAAACATGGAATTTACACAATTACAATAACAAAAAAGAACTTATTTTTGAGGTTAGAAACTTTGTGATGATTTAGTTGATTTATTTTTACACAAACGATAGTAAATAAAGGGGAAAGATTATTACTCACCAATAAAGGGTATTTGGCGATACCATGTTTTATATAATTGAATAACTCTTCTTCGAGCTTGCTGTTCGTTTATTGATAAAATTGGTTTTACTTGGCGAGCAACAGTCTGCACTGTGGAAGCCATTTTGAAAACTAGAGAATTGGTTACTTCTCAGTTGATAAAGTGGAAATAAATAAATACTTGTTTTTTAAATTACTTTAAAACTGTTTATTGGCTATAAACTTCAAACTGCAATTAATGGAATATTTAGTTTTTCGTAAAATCAAAAGGAAACAAATGATTTTATGTAATTATTTATAAGTGTATTCAAATTTACGCGGGAAGTAAGCTGACCAATGACAGTGCTAGAAAACCTAAAGGCTCATTTCCCGGCAGTTTTCGCGCGCTCATTCGTCTGACAATTCCCGCGAAAATTTGAATCTTCGGTGAAATTTTAATAAACAATTTTTATAAACAAATTGTATGAATTTTTTAATTTTTAAAGAAAATCTATATTAATAAAGTTCGTAATCCGGTTGTCGTTTGCTTTTTTGTTTTTTCAACTTTTTTTATCATTTTTCTTTTCAAATATTTTCAATTTTAAAATTAATGTATTGAAAATCATGGAATTATTGCAAAGAAATTTATCAATTTTTAAATTTTTTAAAATCCTAATTAACTTGAAGAACAAATTTAAACTAATTAATTAATTAACTTCTTTGGAAGAATTTCTTTGAATTTTTTTTAATGGAGTTTCTTTAAAAATATTAATTAAAATTTTGAAAGCAATTGGATTTTATGAAGAAGAATTTTATTAAAATTGTATTAAAAATAATTGAATTCTTGCGAAGAATTTTATTATTATTTATGAAAATAATTCAATTGTTCCGAAGAATTTTTAAAAATTTTAGAAAATAAATTAATTTTGTGTTAATATTTGAAGATTAAAATTCTTTCGAGAAATTCTATTAAAATTGTTTTGAAAATAATTAATTTTCTGCAAAGGATTTTACTATTTATAAACATAAATGAATTATTGCAAAGAATTTTACTATTTATAAAAATAAATTGAAATGTTTCGACGAATTTATTAAAATTTTACGAAATAATTAAATCGATATGAAGAATTTTATGGAAATAATTGAAAATAATGGAAATTTTTTTTTCTTCTTTAAAAATATTTTGACAAATAATTTAATTATTTTTAAAGAATTCAAAAATTCTTGTTGAAAATAGAATTTTATGAAAATTTTGGAAAATAATTAAATTCTTTCTTGTAATTTTATTTAAATTGGATTAAAAATAATTTAAGTCCTTCAAGGAATTGTTGTATTTATAGAAATAATTGAATTGTTTCAAAGAATTTATTAAAATTTCAGGAAATAAATTAATTTTTTGAAAATAATTGAATTCCTGCAAAGAATTTTAATATTTATAAAAAATAATTTCAATGTTTCGAAGAATTTACTATATTTGTATGAATAATAATTTAATTGTTTCGAAGGATTTATTAAAATTTTAGGAAAAAATTGAATTTTGTTTTCGAAATGTGTTAAAAATATTTCACAAAAATTGATCTCTTCCGAGGAATTCAATTAAAATTGTTTTAAAAATATTTGATTTTTTGTCAAGATTTTACTACTTAAAAAAATAATTGAATTGTTTAGAAGGATTTATTAAAATTTTAGAAAATTATTGAATTCTTTCGTGAAACATTATTAAAATTTTTTTAATCATGAACAGTAATAATTAATTTCGTATTTAATATTTTACGAGAATTTTCTTGACTATTTTGGAAAGTCAATTGATTTTTAAAATAAATGTTATAGACAATCTTCGAAATAATTGAATTTTTGAGATTAAATATAACTTTTAGAATTATTTTTAAGAGAATTCAATGTTTGCCAAGAAAATAATAAAATTTAATAAGTTTGAATAAATTTAAATTATTTTTTTTTTCGTGAAATTTATTTATTAATAATCTAAAAGAATGTATTAATAATGAATAATTCAATTGTTTCAATGGATTTTAACAAATTTCCGAAAAGAAATTGAATTCTTTCGCGTAAAATTTTATTAAAAATTGATATTAAAAACAATTTAGTTTCTGCGAAGAGCGTAAAAATCAATTTCTAGTAATATAAAACTTCTTTTTTATTTTTTAAATTTAGTGTGTACAGTTTTTTTTTTACAAAAGAAACAGAAAATACATTTAATAAATCTAAACAGATCGAGGACACTAGAGTCCATTTATAGACTTTAATTATACATATTATTATTATTATTATTATTATTATTAATATTAATAATACAGTAAAATATATCGTAAATATAGAATAATTATAATAATTATCATGAATCGCAATAATAATTATTTACCGTGTGTCAAATATATACATTTTTAGGTCAGGTATCAGTCTCTGTATAAAAGTGTATGTTTTGTGTGTTATTTTTGTATTACGTGTATAATATTATTGTGTATTTGGTTTTATTATATTTATTCATTTTTATGTATTTATGTATTTTTTTGTGTATATATATGTATTTATGCGTATTTTTCTATGTGTATTTACTTGTATTTACTTGTATTCACGTGTATTTGTCTAGATGTGTATTTATGTGCATTTTTTTTAATTATGTTTTTAAACGGACCTTCTCTTTTACAAACTCTTTCACATTGAACATTTCAAAAAAAAAAAAAAATTACACTCGTTACATCACCATCGATCAAAGCATCGTTCCAAACTTCATTCTTTAACCTTTATTTTTCTTTGCCGAATATTTTAATACTTTTCTTCCAACTTTTTTTGTACCTAGCGAAAAAAAATTCCCTTCTTTCTCCACTTCTTTACAAAATCGCCAATTTCTTTGATTTCATTCAAAGAAATTCTTCCCACGAAAAATAGTTAAAAATTAAGCAACTTTTTGATTCTTTTACAAAAGAAAAAAGGCATTTTTTTTGTATCGCAAATGTTTTTTTTTACATCTCAACAACAGTGGGAAAAATCAATAATTCTCTTTAAATTATTTTAAATTGACAAATTTAAAAGAAACATTGATTTTTTTACAAAATATTTACTCGATCGTGTTTTTTTTTATTATTATTATTATACTTGTAAAATATATTTGTCGAGAAAATTTGAAATCGAACGCTGACAATAGTATTTGCTTGTTCTTTTGTACACACATAACGACTTAACACATATAAAAAAAATACAACAATGACAAAAAAAAATATTCTTTCAATAAATACATTTTTAATAGTGCATTGCATGCAAACGAAATTCATTTTTTTTTAAGAGTGAAACTCCGAAATCTTAAATTATCGACTTAGAGTATTTTAAACGATTTCAACGATTTAAACGAAATTCGAGACATTTCTCTCTCGAGTTTAAAAAAAAAAACAAATCTATAATATAGGTAACACTTTTTTTTTTTACAACAAAAGACAGAATTTCAATTAAAGAACACAATTCATTGAACAGTAAAATAAAATTTTGTTATCGATAATTTTTTCCATTTTTTTTTATTATTTTGCGAAATTTCGAAATTTTTTCTTCTCTTTAACAAGTCTTGGAAGCATGAAAAATAAATGATAATTCTAAGGTACTATTTTTTTTTAATTTTTCCATCTCTCGTTCCTCGGGTACCTTTTCTTTTTTTTTTTTTTAGTTTTTCTTTAAAATTTTTTTGTTTTATTTCTTTTGCACACCAGGAGCAAAAAAAATGTCGACGGATTGATTCTTGCCAGCCAATGAGCGACTAGCTTTATATATAATATATATATATATTTTTTTTTCAAGCGAGCAAGGCACAGGATCTCTAAGGACTCAAGGTGCAATGCTAGAAGGAACTACTCAATTTTGTTCCATGCTCTATAAACGTCTCGTCAGCAGCAGCACCAGAATGTTATCACTGGAAACGAAAACGTCTAAATGTGCGACATTGATCGAGAGATAAAATTCAGGATTCGGAAGTAAATAAAGAGAAAATTACAATTTTTTAATTGAATTCGATTTTTTCATTTAGATCAATTACTTAATTAATATCATTAATATAATTCAATAAATTAATTAAAATAATTAACATAATTCAATTAATTAATTATTAATTAAAATAATTAATATAATTCAATTGATGAATTACTCAAACTAAAATAATCAATTGAATTCAATTAACTGAATCGAAAATAAAAAGAACTTCAATTCCTTGAACTGCCTACAAATATTTAGGCCTCATTCGAATTATAAACTTAAAAAAAAAAGTTTTTCTCAACTTAAAAAATCAATTTCTACTAAAAATTAATGTTTACCTAAAAAAATTTTACAATCTTTAATAAACTTTTTCGAATTATTTATATTTCCAAATACTTTCAGAACATTGAGAATTTACAAGAGAAATGAAAATATTTTTCCAAAAATCAATTACAAAAATCTCAATTTCTACTGAAAAATTAATTTCCGTAAAATTTTTTTAATTCTCATTCACTATTTTAACGAAAAAAAAATTTTTTTTTGCACTTTTCTTTACTTCCGAATCCTGATAATGTCGAAATGATTTTTTTTTGTTTGTGGAACAAACGGTAATAATAAGAATCTATATTTTTTTACGTACGCATGCGAAGATGTGCTCCAAAAAATTATTTTTCTTCCATGAAAAAAAAAAATTAATATTTTACAAATATTTAATAATAAGAATAGTAAAAAAAAATTCATATTCTAGATTAAATAAGCACACATGCGAATACGTACGATTCTTAAATTATAAATAACAATGTATCGAGTTTAATTAGCACAAATTATTCACACAATGGAAATCGTTTTTCATTATTTACACAAGTATTTAATAATAAATTTCGATTTGACAATAATTTTCCTAGGGAAAATGTCGACAGAAAATGTAAAATTTTAAACAAAAATGATTCAATTTAGTTGATTACACTTTTCAGGGAAAAGAAGTAAACAAATTTTTTTTCAAAACAAAATAATAATTAGTTTTATCAATTAATAATTAAATTAATTGCAAATAGTTTAAATTCTTTTGATTAATTAATTAATTCTCAATTTTAATTATTTAAGTAATTACTTAATTAATTAAAGTTAGAAATTAAATTAATTTATTACAAGTATTTACTTCTTGAATAAATTAATTTTTCCATCGTTAAGAAACATGTCGACTTCTTACAAATGTTTTTTTTTAAATATTCTTAGGACGGAAATCACTGGTAAATTTTTATTTTCAAAATAATCTCTATTTTTATTCTAATTTTTTTTTACCCTGTCGTCACTTTATTAGGTGAAAATTTGTGCCAATTTCTAGACTCGTGTGAGAAAAAACAAATTGTTACTTGAAATTAATAACACTGAGGAAGCTTTAGAGAAAGAAATTATCACCCAAACAACATGTCTTCTAATTAAAGAAAATAACACTTGTTCTTTTACCCTTTCTTCGAAAGGGGGTAAAAAAATAAATTTTCTCTTTGGTATTTTCCACATTGTTTGGGTTCTTTTTTTTTCATAAATAATAATTAGTTGGCAATGACATGCAGAAAAAGAAAGAGAAGAAAGAGCGCGAGAAAAGATTTTCATGCCTGTTTTTTTTAATTATTTTTTTTTTAGTTAAGGCTCTACTACAGCTATGAAGATATTAAAACAGAAAAGTTTGTTTGCTTGTTCACTTTGTTTTTGTTTTGTTTCCATAAGGAGAGTAAAGTAAGTTTTGTTATAATTATATATCTAATGAGACAAAAAAAAAATACGGTTAAATTTTGACGAAAAAAATGAAAAAAAAAAATTTGCAATCTTACTTTTGAGACGCAAAATAACTCGCTTCGTCTTCACCAGGCATGTCTTGACGATACATCTACACAAGCTAAAAACAACGATCTTTTTATCAATGGCTTCATATTTATAACCTTTCCTTGTGTCTGAGTTTTTTTTGTTATTAAATTTCTGTTTTGTTTAAATGTATTTCTTTTTTTTCGATTACTAATTAATCGTTTGTCTTCATTAGGGCGGGGGCGGGGCAGGATGGCTTTTGACTTGAGTTTTTCACTCGAAACATGGAAAATCAGACAATTTTCGAGAGCGTCTGTAAATTAATCTCAAAAAAAAAATTTTTAATTGCGAATTCAAGAGCAATTGAATTCGAATTGAAATTAATAATAAATAATAAATAATAATTGATAATAATTATTATCAAATCATTAATTTAAATTACGATATTAGAAAAGAAATATTAATAAAATTTAAATTTGAATCAAATTCAATTTTTTTTTTATAATTCTATTTCAATACTATTCGTATTTTTAAATTTAAAATAAAAATACGAGTAGAATCGAATCAAATTCAATTTTTTTTTTTATAACTCCGTTTCAATACTATTCATATTTTTAAATTAAAAATTAAAAATACGAATAGCAATTAAATAGAAACAGAATTACTAAAATAAAAAATCGAATTTAATACAAATTTCAATTTAATAAAACGAATAGATTTCGAAATAGAAGCAGATTTTTTTTTTTAAACAGAAATTTGAATTCAATTTAAATGAGAAAATAAAAAAAAATTCTAATAATTTACAGGCACTCCAAAAACAATTGTTTCTCGCAGAGCTAAACATTCTTTCAGCCTAACAATATTATTTGCAAGCACATATGGAGAAAAAATTTTACCTGCATTTTTACAAGAACGACACATAGATATTTTGTTTGTTTGTTTGTTTTTCTCCAACTTTTTGCGAATAAATTTATACAAGAAATATTTTTTATTTTTTGTTTTATCTCCTCGGACGAAAAAAGCCTACAAACTGTGACTCGAAAGTTTTATTTCGCATTTCTTAATGAGAATTCACTCGCAGATGCGAAAAAACGGCTTATAGTATTTTTTTTTCTTATTTAATCATTATTTTTTTTCTCTTTTTATAGTCGACGAAGTGATTTTTTTTTATTTTAAATGCTTTTTTAAACGATGAAACTCGTAAA
The DNA here is from genome assembly GCA_032872475.1 of Leptopilina myrica (nomen nudum). NCBI lineage: Eukaryota > Metazoa > Arthropoda > Insecta > Hymenoptera > Figitidae > Leptopilina > Leptopilina myrica (nomen nudum). The sequence goes on along the minus strand of CM065464.1, from coordinate 8,060,609 downwards.
ATTTCTTAGTGCAACTTTTATCTCTAAATATATTTTTATATACTATCTTTGATCCCAGAGATGCGGAATTTTCTAATCTCAGGTACATCTCATTGTACTCTATATATATTTATTTATTTAAATATATAAATACATTCCTCTAAAATTCAAAAAAAGAAAATATTTTATGAAAATGGAAAAAAAAATTCTACTCCGACAAGAAAAAAGGAATTTTCAGTTCAATTTAAATATTTAAATAGTAAATAAAAATACGTACGTTAAATTATATTAACAACAGTGATAATAATAATAATAATAATAATAATAATAAAATTTGTCGCCACAATTTCAATATTTTTAAAAATAATAAAATTCTTCGGAAGAATTCCATTATTTTATTTTCAATTCGAATTTCGAAAAAAATATTCTCGATGTAATAAAATTATTTCTAAAAATAAAAAAACTCGATATATTCAAAAATATTGGAATAAATTCTCAAAAAGAATTTAATTAGTTAAAAAAATTCTTTACAAGAATAAAATTATTTTGTAATACAAATTTATTTCCATTTTCGGGAAAGAATACAATTATTGAAAAAAAATTTCTAATTTCTGAAAATAAAAAAACTCGATATATTTAAAAATATTGGAATAAATTCTCAAAACCAATATTTAATTAGTTAAAAAAATTCTTTACAAGAATGAAATTAAAAAAATGTTGATAAAACTCTTAAAAGAATTAAATTGTTTAAAAATTTTTTGATGAATAAAATTATTATTATTATTATTATTATTATTATTATTATTATTATTATTATTATTATTATTATTATTATTATTATTATTATTATTATTCTCGTTCAAAGACGAAAGTCATGAACACATAATAAATAAAATAATATTATTATTACTATCATAATGTTCTCAATAAACAATAATAATTAATTATTATAATTATTATTACTCAATTGTTTCTATATCGATAAACTATAAACACAAAATTGGAATGTCTTTTTTAACAAAAAAAAGTCTATAATTCGAAAAATTAAATCTCTCTGGGACGTGAAAGATAATTTTGTTTTAAACATTTTTCTCTTGAATATAAAAATGAAATATGTGCGAAAAATTCTCGGATTATTGAAATTCGATTCAATTAGAAGTTCGAACTCGAACACGAATGAAAATTTAAATTGACTGAGAAATCATAACTAGAGTATAAGTGAATAAATTATTTTTGCTTTCTTTACCAACTCTTAACGAATAGAAAAACGACTTTCCCATAATTGCGCAATTGAATCAAAATTCAGGAAAATAATTATTAACAACGCGAATTAAACGTCAAACTGTCACCAAACTGATTCGAAATTAATTTCGAATTCTACGAAAAGAAAAGAGAAAACAAATTTTTGGCAACGAAAAAGATTTTGAATCTAATTTTTCATTTTTTTGTGTTTGTGCGGCAATGTTCGAAAACAGTTTGGCTCCAATGTGAAAATGGAGGACGAAAACGAAATAAATGAAAAAATGATTAATATTGAATTAATGATGAAACCAGCAACATGTTTTTTTTGGGAGACGATAATATAAATACACAAATTGCATTGTAAGTTAATGCAAAAGAAAAAAACCGTCCTCGATGAGAGACGAGATTCTTGAATGAGAGAAATGTTAGTTTCGCTGTTAAAGATCATTGCGTGATCCGATGGACGTGATTTTTATCGGTTTACTCCTTGTTAGGTTGCTCAACGCATCGATTAACTGCAAAGGTTTCAATAAGGTCTCAATTTTTACCGTTGATAATTTTTAGTAATTCACTTTAACACCGAGCCTACCATGTTGTGGTCGCCAATGACAGCAGGCGAGATAAAGAGCCAAAATGATGACCAAAACTTCAATGACAACCAAGCCAGCGCACACGCCAATTATTATCTCAGCATTGTCCTCGACAGCTTGCACCAATCCATTCACGCAGCCCTTAAAAAATTACCAAATATCATCAAAAATCATTAAAATACCAAATACGAATAATTATTCAAAATTAAATTCACTGAAACTTTGCTAAGAATGTTATTAAAATTTCAGAGCTCGAACCAGTGAAAGTATTTAAAAATATACGGACTTTAAGGAACAAAAATGAAAAATTACGGACCAATTTCTGACAAAAATATATAAGAGAACATTTTACTTAAAACTAAAAATTAGATTTCTTTCATAACTAAAAAAAACATGAAGATATCGAAGAACTTCGAGTCTTCGATTCGGAGCGATCGATTATTTCATGTTTTATAATAATTAAAGACAGAGTGATAAAATCATTCTCAATTCAATTATTATTTTCAAGAATTTTTAACTAAAATTCTTCTTGAAATCGATTATTTTTAATAATAATTTTCGAAAAAGTTCTTTGACAATTTTCAAATCCATTTCTTTACAATATTCGATTTTTCAATTATTTGTAAATTCTTCAATTAAATATATGTATTAGAAAATAAAAACTTCAAATAATATAAAAAAAAAAATTCGCAATTAAAATTTCTCAAAAAAATTAATTCCACAGAATTGTTACATTTAGTTAAAAATATGAAAAATTCAAATTTTCAAAGATTTGAATCTGAAACCTTTTCAAAATTTAATTATTTCAAAAAATTTTACGCTCTAATACTTTTAATATTCAATTATAATCTAAAATTTTAACTGAAATCCAATTTTAAATCAAATTTTATGAGAATTTCATTATTTAAATAGAAAAAAAACAATTTATTGAATAATTACATATGCTTCTTAAAATTGAATTCTTTTAAAGAATTTTATCAATCGATTTTCAAATAATTTGAATTCTTTTGCAAAATTTTATTAAAATAGATATTAAAAATAATTAAATTAGGGAAACATTTTGAAAATAATTGAAATTTTGCCAAGAAATTTATTAAATTTTTAATGAAAATAATTCAATTTTAGAGAAGAATTTTATCATTTATAAAGATAATTGATAATTTAGGCAAAGAATTGCATTAAAAATGTTGAATGCAATAATTTTATTTTTTAAAGAAATTTAATCAAAAATTTATTAAAAATAATATTTAAATTCTAATAAATAAATTGTAGCAAAGGTTATTAAAATAATGAAATTTCTTTGATAAATTTTAATAAAATTTTTAAGAATAATTACACTTTTCGAGGAATTCGATTACAATATTGTATTAAAAATAATTGAAATTCTGCAAGTAGCTTTATTATTCGTCAAAATTAATTGAATTCCTAATAAGAATTTTATTATTTGCCAAAAAAATTAAATACCTGTAAAAATGTTATTATTTATGAAAATATTTGAATATTACGAAGAAATTTATAAAAAAAAAATTGTAAATAATGAAATTCCCGTAAAATTGTTATTATTTTTTGAAAATAATTAAAGGTTCTTAATAATTACGATAAAAAATAAATTATAAACTCAATCGCAAAAAAAAAAAATAAATAAAAAGAAATCTGTATAAAAGAAAGAAAAATACTGTACATTATTTTATAAAAAATGTAAAATGACGAAATAAATGTTTTGCAAAATCGTAAAACAAAGTACGCAAATAATCGCTGTAATTACGGACAATTTTAATGAGAACAAATCAGAATATAGTTCATCAAAGTCGAACTGCTTGCATAATGAAGACACATTATGGAAAGCTGCAGGTTTTGAGATTAGCTATTAATTGTGAAAACGAGTGGATTACAATGAAAAATTCCTCAATTATGCCTCAATATATAAAAAAAGAAAGATTTAATTTCGCAATAAGTCCATTAAACTTGTTCCAATCAATTCCAAGCAATTTTCTTAATCAGCATAAACAATAAATTTTTTTCAATAAACATATTTTTCAAACGTATAAAACAAAATTTTTCCCTAATACTTAATTTTAATTAATTCATTATTAAAAAATTATTTCTTGATAATAATTTATATTCCAAAAAAAATAAAGAAATAAAAGATTGTAACAAAAACAAAAACTAGTATATAAGAAAAGTAAGGATTTTATTTGAAATAAATAGAAAAAAAAATCGCACTCTTTTTGCCAATAGTCGAAAAAGTCGAGAGTCTGGCTACTGTGAATAAATAAAAATAATTATAAAAAGAAAATAATAATTGAAAATAATAAATACCTGCAGGTAAGCGTTATCGTTTGATGGATGAATCGGACAATTTTGATCCAATAACCGTCCACCTCCTCGTTTACAGCAAGCTTCTGGAATTATTTTTCCTTGCCTGTTCCATTTCGTGAGACCATCGAAACTTTTATAAGAGTTGGAACCGCAGCAATGGAACTAGACACAAAATCAATTAAATTATTAATAACGGAGGAACAAAAATATTTCTTATTATAAATAAGTAAAAAAAATTTGATTTCTTCAATTTTGATCTAAAATTATTTTCTAAATCAATTGATCTAAATAATTTTTAGTAATTTTCTGAAAGTTCTTTCGAAAATTAATTATTTGACAAAAAAACTTGAGATAAAATAAAAATAATAAAAAATATAAAATATTATACGTAAATTGAAATAATTAATTCTCCTAAATCAATTGATCTAGATAATAATTTTTAGTAATTTTCTGAAAGTTCTTTCGAAAATTAATTATTTGACAAAAAAAACTTGAGATAAAATAAAAAATAAAAATACATTGAAATAATTCTCCTCAATCAATTCATCTAGATAATAATTTTGAGTAATTTTCTGAAAGTTCTTCCGGAAATTAATTATTTGACAAAAAAACTTGAGATAAAATAAAAAATAAAAATACATAGAAATAATTATATAAATATATTTTTTTTAATTGTTACGATTTTAATTTTACGAAATTTCGTTTATCCATTTCAATGAAATATTCAGAAATTAAACTAATTTCTAATTTTTACATAATTGCAGTTTTTCGAAAACTGAGTTGTAAACAAAAGTTTTTATTTAAATTACTCGAAAATAAAAATTTTCAAAACTATTAATTTGCAACTTCTGTGAAATTTAATTATTACAAAAAAATTTCGTCTTTTATTACTTTTAAAATTATTTTCAATTATTTTCTAGAATTTTAAAATTAAATTTTCTAAAATTCTCCTTTAAATGGAATATTTTGAATTCTCCATTTTTATTACAATTTAATTAAATTTCTAAAATTAATTAATTTCGTTTTGTACGAAAAATTTCCGAATATTTACAAAGTTTGCAAGGAACTATAATTTTTAGAAATTTAATATTTTTGTCTCTACTTTGATTAAAATTAATTCATTATAAATTAATTAATTTGCTTTTAATTTTCCATGAATTGAAATTTTCAAAAAATTTTCGTTCGAAACATTTGAAAAAATAATTATTTTGCGAATTTTCATAATTAAAGTTATTGAAAATTAAACATTTTACAAAAACTTTATTCTGAAAACTTGTGGAATTTAATTATTAAGAAAAATTTCTATCTTCATTGTTCTTACAATTCTTTTCAATAATTTAGTAGAATTTTTAACAAAACTTCTTTTGTAAATTAACAAAATTTTATTTTCTAATCAAAAAATCCTTTCTTTTAATTACAATTTAATTAAATTGACTTTTAATTGATTTAGTTTGAAATTTTAGGTTTGGATTTTAAATAATTTAAAAGTTAGCAAAAAACAAAAATTTTTATAGAATTTTGAAAAAATTAAATATTTTTTTACTACTTTGGTTAAAATTGATTTAAAATTGAATATTTTTTTATTGAAATACAAAAAAAAATTAAATTTTATAATCGAAACTTTTTGTAAATCAATTATTTTTCTAATTTTGAATTTAAATTATTTAAAAACTATTATTTTGAATTATTTTCCAAAATTTATAAGTGAAATTCTTCTATAAATCAAATATTTAGTTATTTTTTAATTTAATTAAAAAATAATTGATTTACTTTCAGCTTTGAGGTTTTTAATGTTTAAAAGTTGTCAAAAAACCGAAATTTCTGTAGAATTTTGAAAAGTTTAATATTTTTTTTACTACTTTGGTTGAAATTAATTCATTAATTTAATTATTGTCATTAAAATTCTTCAGAAGTTTCAACTTTATAGAAATAGAATTAAAAACTTTTGAAAATCAATTATTTTTCAAATTTTTAATTTAAATTATTCAATGTTAAATTTTTTTTCCTTATTTACCTGAGTCATGACTTTATCCCATAAAATCGTTGGGGCATCTTGATTTCCTGTATAGGACTGAAGAGTCGTGTCTGCCAACTTTTCTATCTCATTCCGGGCCTGTAAAAATTTGCCCATTAAAAGAATTTAAAAAATAAAAATTTAAAATTAACAATTTCGAAAAAACAACAACAACAATAATAATTTATAAAAATTATATAATTCAATCACTCGGTTAATTTAAATATTCAATAAAACATTGAATTTGTATCCGAGTCAGTCAGTCAGTCTGACTCGGAATGTTTCAATTTTTTTTTTCAATATTTTATTAAACAATAATTTTCATTTAAGAAATTTTCAATATGCAATTTTTCCCTTAGAGTTGAATAATATTTGGAAAAAATTTTTTACCATATATATACATTTTTTTAAATATAAAAACCAAAGTGAATAATTTCTTACCAGCAACAACTGCAATAAATGACTTGAGTTTTTAAAAGGAAAAGAACAATTTGAAATTACTTGGAAAATAGGCAGTTAAGATTATTTCGTAATAGAAGGGGAAATATTCAATCTTTCAAGGAAACTTACGTCTCCTTTGAGTTCAAAAGCAAGTCCAACAACCACACACTCGAGAATGAGAACAATCAGGATGAGAACGCCGTACTGAAAATTAAAAACAAAATTAATATTTTGTGATTTTTTTGTAATTTGATAAAATGATAAATAAATAATTTTATAAATAATTCAAAATGTCGACGAATTACATTCAGAATTAATTGTAAAGATTTCAATTTAATGAAAATTCATTGAATGGGAGAATTTAGTCAAAATTCATTAAATTAAAGTTTAATGAAAATTCATTAAATAAAAATTTAATTAAAATTCGTTAAATGAAAATTTAATTAAAATTCATTAAATAAAAATAACATAAAAATTTAATTATTAAAAATGTTTTTAAACTATTTAGTTTAAAAACATTTTTAATAATTAAATTTTTATGTTATTTTAATTAAAAAAATTCGTTAAATGAAAATTTAATTAAAATTCATTAAATAAAAATAACATAAAAATTTAATTATTAAAAATGTTTTTAAACTATTTAGGTTAAAAACATTTTTAATAATTAAATTTTTATGTTATTTTAATTAAAAAATTTTTTAATTAAAAATGTTTTGCAAAATTTACAAAAATAGACGAAAAAGGTGAAAATTAACGAAATATGAAATTTAATAAAAATTCAATGAAAAATCATTTAATAAAAATTTAATCAAAATTTATTAAATAAAAATTTAATGAAAAATTAGTTGTTGAAACATTTTTTTGAAACTAAATTTTTAATTAAGAATGTTTTACAAAATTAACAAAATAGATGAAAAAAGGTAAAAATTAACAAAATATGGGACAAAATTAAAAAAAAGAAAACGATAAGGATTAAAAAAAAATTAAATGCAACTCACGACACACAGGAGACATCGAGATTCGAACATTGCTCCACAATATCCAAGAAAACTGACAAAGAATGTCAGCGCTCCGACAATAATTAAAATGTAGGAAATTATCTCCAGAACATGAGCATCTGTCTTATTCTGTAACAGAAAAATTCAAATTGCATATAAATAAATAAATTCTGAAACTTTAATTAATTATTAAACAGTAATTAAAAATTACAATTTTCACTCTTTATAATAATAATAATAATAATAATAATAATAATAATAATAATAATAATAATAATAATTATTATTATTATTATTATTATTATTATTATTAAAAATTCAAAAGAATTTTAAATTTGAAATAAAAATTCCAATCAATTTTGGATAAAAAAAATAAAAAATAAAAAAAAGTAAATAAGAAATAAAAAAAAAATAAAATAAATAAAATTAAATTATTAACTAATCTTTAATAAAATTCTTCACAGGAAGTCAATTATATTTTTCAATACAATTTCAATAAAATAAAATTAATTATAAAGAATAGAATTCCGAAAAGAATTAAATTATTTTTAAAAATTTGATCAAATTCTTCGCAAAATTACAATAATTTTGTCAAATTTCAACTAAATTCTTTACAAAAATTGAGAATTCTATTACTTTGAAAATTTTTTGGTAAAATTCTTTTTGTTGCAAAGGCAAACTTATTTTTAACAAAATTCTTAGCAAAATTTGGAATTATTTTCATAATTAATAACATTTCTCGGAAGAATTAAATTACTTAAAAATTATTTTTTAATACAATTCTTCGGAGAAATTCAATTATTTTCAAAAACTTGGATAAACTATTTTGTAGAAATCTAAATACTTTTAATAAAATTAAAAATTATTTCAATAAAATTAGCATACTTTTTAAAGATTCAAATTAAATTTTTCACAAAATTTAAAGCATTTTTAAATAATAATTAGTAAAATTCTTCGCAGTGATTAATTAAATTCTTTATACGAGAATAAGCAAGAATTTTATTATTTTCAAAAATTTCAATTAAATTTTACAAGAACGCAGTTTCAAAAAACACTTTTATATTATTATTTTATTTATTTTTTATTAATAATATAATAAATGATAATTATTAATAATAAATAATGAATAATAGATAAAAGATAATAAATAATTAATGATAAATAATAAATAATAAATAAATAGTTCATGAATTGATAACAAAGAAGCAAGATTATAAATTTATATTAATATCAGAATTTACAAATAAACATAAACTTTCTATCCATATCCGTATGAGTAAAATGGAATATTTTAATTTAAAAATACAGAAAAAAAAATCGGAATAAATAATAAATTGCATTATAAATGAAAATTTCTCTCATTGACTTATAAGTAAAACAATACACCTGTTGGAGGATTCTGTCAAGACCTGTTGAATGCTCTTCAGGTTATTTTTAGCGTCTTGCATGTACACTGAGTGAGACAGATAAAAATAGTCAAACACGGTTCTTTTTTTATGTCAGCGGAATTAAAAAATTATAATCCTTTCCCTCTCGTGTGTTTTCACAGTTGCATTATAAAGATATAACGTCGGCAGTTTGCTTATAATGTATTAAATCTTTCAAATCTCTCCCTCCCTCTCTTTCTCTCGTCGGAATCTATTTTAGACTAATTATAATTCTCAGAAATCAGAGCTATGAATTAAATGTTATTAATGGGAAAAATTTTCAAATTAAATATTCTTCGAAAGACAAAGTTTCACTATTTTACAAAGGAAAAAAAGTAAAATTAAACTAAAGAAGGTGAAAAAAGGAAAATAAAATTAAAAAAGGTAAAAAAATTGAAATAAAATAAAAAAGGTACAAAAAAGTAAAATAAAATAAAAAAAGTACAAAACGTTTTAAAAAAATAGAAAAGGTAAAAAAAGTAAAATAAAAGAAGGTAAAAAAAGTAAAATAAATTAAACAGGCAAAAAAGTAAAATAAAATAAAAAAAGGTACAAAAAAGTAAAATAAAATAAAAAAAGGTACAAAAAAGTAAAATAAAATAAAAAAAGGTACAAAAAAGTAAAATAAAATAAAAAAAGGTAGAAAAAGTAAAATTAAATAAATAAAAGTTTTAAAAAATTAAAATAAAATAGAAAAGGTAAAAAAAGTAAAATAAAAGAAGGTAAAAAAAGTAAAATTAAATTAAACAGGCAAAAAAGTAAATAAAATAAAAAAGGTAAAATAAAATAAAAAAAAGTTTAAAAAAAGTAAAATAAAATAAAAAAAAGTTTTAAAAAAGTAAAATAAAATAAAAAAAAGTTTAAAAAAGTAAAAAAAATAAAAAATGTAAAACAAGTGAAATAAAATAAAAGAAGGTTAAAAAAGTAAAATTAAATTAAAAAGGCAAAAAATTAAAATAAAATAGGAAAGGTAAAGAAAGTAAAATAAAATAAAAATAAAAGAAGGTAAAAAAGTAAAAAATAGTGAAAAAAATTACAAAGTAAAACTTTCTAAACAAAGAAAACAAAGTAAAACGAGATTAAAAATCGAAATTAATTAAAAAATTACTTGTTAGGAAAAAGAACATTTTTTGTTATAACAAACAAAAGTTTTTTTTAGAATGAACTAATAATAATAATAATAATATGACTATAAATCAACAATTTGGAAATTTCAGTAAAATTAGAACGTTTAAATCGAATTCCGACATTCGCTCTCTAAATTTGAATCAGAGAAAGTTATCCTGATTGGCTGACTATATTTACTGCTAATTCAAACAAAGTCCGTGAATTGTTACATCAGCTGCAAAATTGGTATTTCAATATTTTTTCAATTTTTTTTATTCATTCATTTTTTTTACAAAAATATTATTTTGTACTTCCCTCATCTTTTACTGATTTCTAAATTCAATTATTCAAAACTGCAATAATTTCCTTAAATAAATATATATTAAAACATATTTATTTATTTTCTAGAATTAATAACTGATATTCTTGTCCAAATCAATAATATTTAGAAACAATTTCATTTAATTTGACTTTTAAATTATTTGGTTTAATTAAACTTTAATACTTTAAAGTTTTAAATATTTTAAAAGTTACCAAAAAAAGGGAAATTTTTAAAGAATTTCTGAAAAATTTTTTTCAGTTAGAATTAATTGAAAATTAAATTTTATTTTATTTTATTAAATTGTATTTTCAGTCAGAATTCATTTTAAATTCAATTATTGGAAACTTTAAGAAATATTTAATTAACTTAAATGAATATTTAAACAATTTGATACAATCTACTCGACAATCTATTAAAAATTTATTTATTTATTTATTTAATTAAAAAATAATTAAATAATTAAATTTTAACGAATACTTCTTAAAATATTTAAAATTTTTGACAAATTTTAAAGATTTTTTATTCTAAAATAATACTTTTCTCCCTCAAATCAAAAAGTTTTATAAACATTCATTTTTTCAAATATTTATACTTGAAGATTATTCATTAAAAATTTTTGAGAATTTAAATATATTTAAAAAATTTTAATTTAAAAATTGAATTTGTAAATTTTTGAAAATATAATTAACTTCTCAAAAAATTTTATAATGAATAATAATCATCAATTTTTGAAAGACGATTTTCAAAAATCTTAATAAAATACTTAAAGAAAAAAAACTATTTTCAATTCAATTTTCACAAAATTTGAATTTATTCTACAATTGTTTAATTATACGTTTTTATTTTTAAAATTTTCATATTATTAAAAAATTTTCTATACTTTTATTGAAATTATGACTTGAATTTATGATTTTAAAAATATTAAAAGTTAATTTATTAATTATTAATTAATTAACATAAATTTGATTATTATTATTTATTATCAATTAACTAATAATTAATTGTCATTAATTTAATTGTTATTATTAATTATTAATTATTAATTATTTAAGCATCTTTTTGCATTTTTACTCCAAACATTATAAACATAACCTAAAAATTTTGCTTCTTACAATTAGTTACACCTTTTTTTAAAGCATTTCACATAAAATTATTAAAATTAGTTGAAAATCATAAAAATTTGTTTGTAATCTGAATTTTTTTTTACATACAAAAGTGTAAGAGATGCAAAACTGAGATTAAAAATAATATAGTGATACTAAAATTCCAGTAAACTTAGAGAAACAATTAAAGAAAAATAAATGCGAAAAGCTAGAAAAATACTTTCGCGAATAAGGAAAAGTTTTAAAATGCGCGCCTATTATTCTAAAGTTCAGGAAGTCATTATCTATCTTTCATCACACTTCTCGAAAAGAAATTATATCTCAGCTCTATAATCCATAAAAGTACATTGATCTCGATTTCTTCTTCATGATTTTTCACTCTAATTTTTTCACAACAAAAAACGATTTTTTTCATTAGTTTTACTCTCTAAATTTGTATTTGTAGAAAAATGCTCGATAATTTGAATTTGTAACTGACTTTTTTTCTACATTTTGAAAAAGTAAATTTTAACATTAAATTGTAATTTTATAAAAAGTATAATTTCACAATTAGTAGTAATTTTTGAATACAGGAATTGTAACAAAATTTAAATTAAACTGAAAAATGGTAATTTTTAATAAAATTTGTTTTAAAATCAATAATAACAATTTAATTTTGTTATTCATAATGAATTTTATTTTTGAATTTCGCGCCAAAAATAGTTGTTGAATTTACCGTCTAGACGGCATGAAAATTCTCTCACAAGCGGAATGAATAATATAAATTTTTTTTATTTTCGAATTTCGCGCCAAAAATAGTTGTTTGAATTCGCCGCCTAGACGGCATGAAAACTCTCTCACAAGCGGAATGAATAAGTAATAAATTAATCACGCTGGTGTGACTATGTTTGTTTCAGTTATAAACTGAACAAAAAAAATTAGAGAAAATTAAAATTTAGAAAGTTAAAAAAAAGATAAAAATAAAAAAAGGTAAAAAATAAAGAAAAATGAAAACAAAAGGCAAAAAAAAAACAAATTCCAAAATGAAAGCATTTAAAAAATGAGAATTGAAATTGTCTCTTAATGAGTGTATGAAGGAATGACCATCACGCAGTGCAACGGAAATACTGCTTCATATTTTCATTGACACACCCTTTGTGATTCCTGTAATCTTCAAGAGCGCTTTTGCCATCGGCTGTATAGTAATTATCAGACCGTAATTTCCCTTTTCTCTGAGGACAGTAAGTGCAAAATCGTTCCACTAAATTTTAAACAAGTTGCGATTTACAAGTTTCACGATTTACAATTTTTCTCTTCACAAGACAATTGCAATGGAAAATTAAATTCTTCACGATAATTTACTGTTTATTTTAACCTTTCATTTGCCACGCTAATGTTTTTTTCTTTACTAAATCCGTTCTTGAAATGAAAAATAAAAAATTGATTCATTATAGCTTAAAGAATTTTCATTTTTTGAATTTCGCGCCAAAAAATAGTTGTTTGAAATTGCCGCCTAGACGGCATGAAAGTTCTCTCACAAGCGGAATGAATAGTGGAAGCGAATAAGTAACCCATAAATCAAAATTATTACATTTCAGTGATAAAATTGACAAAATTGGAGGAAAAAAAAACAACTTTCTTTACTTTTCAGAAAAGTTCCCCTATTTTTTAATTTTAAATTTTCGATTGCTATGGAAAAATACGAATTACTCAAATTATTCCTAATTTGGATTCGAAATGACCCAATGTGTCATCTGAAGGTTAAACAAACAAAAGAAAAAAAAACAACTTGAAATTAATAAATCAATAAAAAAAAAAAATTACTTACTGTTTGACGAAAGTTTTCGAATGTTTTTTTTTTCATTTCGACAAATAATATAAAATTCTGGTAGTAAAAGACAAAGATAAAAGTTGTATGTATAGCAAACATTAGGGAATTATTCAGTCGAATGACACAAGAAGAAGAAAAATTAATAATTCATTGCTATTTACAAATTCACTCGTTATGCTTGGTTAATTTTTCTTAGTCACCGCGGTTTTATGTCCCAAGTGGAAAATAATTATTATTTATTTACTTATTCCCTTGCCTAATAATTTATTATTCTAAAAAGTGGAATAGTATTTTGTTTTATAAATTCTTTTTCGTAAAAGAAATTTTATTAGAAAATTCTACTAGAATTCGATTATTTAAATATAAAAGTAAATAATTTATTGTATAATGTAAATATTTATTTGATTCGAGTAAATATTTATTTGCCTCAAGTAAATATTCATTTGACTCAAGTAAATATTCATTTGACTCAAGTAAATATTCATTTGACTCAAGTAAATATTTATTTGATTCAGGTAAACATTTATTTGACTCAAGTAAATATTCATTTGACTCAGGAAAAAATATATTTGACTCATGTAAATATTTATTTATTTATTCAAGTAAATATTTACTTGATTCGAGTTCAAATTTATTTGACTCAGGTAAATATTTATTTGACGCAAGTAATTATTCATTTGACTCAGGTAAATATTCATTTGACTCAAGTAAATAGTTATTTGACTCAAGTAAATATTCATTTGACTCAGGTAAACATTAATTTGACTTAAGTAAATATTAATTTGACTCAGGAAAACATTTATTTGACTCAGGTAAATATTTATTTATTTATTCAAGTAAATATTCATTTGACTCAAGTAAATATTCATTTGACTCAAGTAAATATTTATTTGATTCAGGTAAACATTTATTTCACTCAAGTAAACATTCATTTGACTCGGGTAAATATTTATTTGACTCAGGTAAAAATTTACTTGCCTCAGGTAAAAATTTATTTAAATCAACTAAATATTTATTTGACCCAAGTAAACATTTATTTAATTCAACTAATCAATTATATTTGAATGGAAATAAATTTTTTTCTCTCTTCCAGTCAAGTATAAAACTTCTTTGTGATTATATTCTCGAGGAAAATTGATTATATTTTTATATTAATCTAGAACAGTTTAATTAGATATTCTCTTGTCTAGTTAACAACGCGGTGCTAAGAAATTTCCTGCAGTGACGCCTACTTTTACGCATGTAAACTTTTTTAGATGCTACGTGCAAAGACGACCCACTTCTCTCTCTCTCTCTCTCTCTCTCTCTCACTCAAAAGTGGGTGTTCCCTCCTTATAAAGATGTCCATTGCCAGACACGTAATGTAAGAACTTTTTTTTTTGTTTTAGTTTTACACTATTACATCTTTTATAACACAAAATTTTTCCCTTGAAACAATAATTATATTAACATACATGCAATCTCCAGGGCAATTATTCAAGAATGTATGTATATATATATATGCATTTGTTCTAGTTGAGAAATTTTGCTATACTTAAATGGTTTATTTAACTCATGTTTGAATTTTAAAATAAAAAACAAAAATTTTCCTAAGCATTGTAAGAAAATAATTTTATGCTAATTGTAAAATATGCATTTAATTTTTTTTTAATTTAACCAGTTTTTACTAATCTTACTATTTTTTTACTAATTTTACTATTTCTTTTCCCTAAATTTACTTCTTTTTTTTTTTTTTTTACTAATTTTACTCTTCTCTACTATTTCTGTTACTGTTTTCTACAAATTTTTCTCTTTTAAACTATTTTTCACTCTTTTCTGCTAACTTTCAGTTTTTCCACTAATTTTAATTTTTTTTTACTAATTTTTACAAATTTTTCTGTTTTTCTTTACTAATTTTACTTTTTTCTACTATTTTTAAATATTATTCATACATTAAATATTATTCTACTATTTCTACAAATTTTTACTCTTTTCAACTACTTTTCACTCTTCTCTGTTAATTTTTATTATTTTTCACTAATTAAAAATTTTTTTTTTATTAATTTTGCTAATTTATACAAGTTTTACTGTCTTTTTTTTTACTAATTTAAAATTTTTCTACTATTTTTTACTGCGTTTTCTACAAATTTTTACTCTTTTCTACTATTGTTCACTCTTTTCTGCTAATTTTTATTCTTTTCCTCTAATTCTTAATTATTTTTACTACATTTTATAAATTTTTATGTTTTTCTTTACTAATGTTATTTTTTTCTACTATTTTTTCTTTTACTATTTTCTACAAATTTTTACTCTTTTCTTCTATTTTTCACTATTTTCTGCTAATTTTTAATATTTCCATTAATTTAAATTTTTTTAATTAATTTTTACAAATTTTTCTGTTTTTCTTTATAAATTTTATTTTTTTCTACTCTTTTTGTTACTGTTTTCTACAAATTTCTACTTTCTTCAACTATTTTTTTCTTTTTTTTTGCTAATTTTCACCCTTTTCTGCTAATTTTTATTATTTTACACTAACTTTAATTTTTTTAAAATAATTTTACTAATTTTTACAAGATTTATTTTTTTATAATGATTTTACTTTTTTCTACTCTTTTTGTTACTATTTTCTAAAACTTTTTATTATTTTCTACTACTTTTCACTCTTTTCTGCTAATTTTAATTATTTTCCTCTAATTCTTAATTATTTTTACTAAGTTTACATTTTTATACTATTTTTTTTACTATTTTCTACAAATTTTTACTCTTTTCTACTATTTTTCACTTTTTTCTGCTAATTTTTATACTTTTCCACTAATTTTTATTTTTTATTTTTACTACATTTTACTACTTTTCTATTTTCTATTAAATAGAAATTTTTTTTTGAAAACTATTTCCTATTTTCTATTAAATAGAAAAACATTTTCTATTTATATTTTTTCTATTTTTTTTGTTACTGTTTTCTACAAATTTTTCTGTTTTCTATTACTTTTCACTTCTTCTTCAAATTTTTACTCTTTTTCTGCTAATTTTTATTCTTTTCCTCTAATTTTTAATTATTTTTACTACATTTTATAAATTTTTATGTTTTTCTTTACTAATTTAATTTTTTTCTACTATTTTTTTTACTGTTTTCTACAAATTTTTTACTCTTTCCACCTATTTCTCACTCATTCTGCTAATTTTTATTCTTTTCTACAAATTTTAATGTTTTTCAATTATTTAAATACAAAAATAAATAATTTATTGAATAATGCTAAATTTCTGAAAATTGAATTCTTATAAAGAGCTTCCTAAAAATTTTTCAAAATAATTGAATTGTTAAAAAAAAATATTTTACTAAATCTTTGAAAATAAATTAATTTTTTTGAAGAAAATTTCATTAAAATGGTGTTTTAAATAATTATTAAAATCAATTTCCTTATTAATAAAAATCAATTTCCGTAAATTTACATTTAGACAAAAAAAAATAATACAACCTTCTCAGTACGAGGAAGTAATAAAATAAAAATTTTGAAAATAGTTAAACAATTATAAAAAAGTTTAAAAAAAAAAATTAATAAAAACAGAAGTTTTATTATTTCCAGCTGGCAATTAAAGTAATAAAAATAATGTTCATATTGAATTTTCCAATAACGAGAAAAAAACTATATATTTGTTTGTTATTTCAAGAATAGAAATGGTTGAATGGACAATAAATAATTCTGTTGTTATTCAGACGAGTTCGGAAGCAATTCGTGCGCTGCAAAAAATACTGAATAATTCAGGAATGTCAAATTTTTTGCTGCATTGAAGTAAACATTTTTAAATGCTTGTTTATTTCTAAATTATTTTTAGAAAATTCTCAATAAATTAAAATGAATATTTTATTATTTGTATTATTATTATTATTATTATTATTATTATTATTATTATTATTATTATTATTATTATTATTATTATTGTTATTACTTGATAATAACAAATAAAATAGTAATTTAATAAATAATAAATAATATTTATTTTTTATTATTTTCATTTTATTATTTATTCTTTATTACTTACTGTTAATTTATTTAAAAATTTATGTTTAATAATTAAATCATAAAAAAATTATTTATTTTTAAACAACAAAACAATTAATAAATGAAATAATAATAATATTAATTATCATAAAATATGGAATTTATTAAAATTAATGAATTCCGAATGGTAAATTCACTCCCTTTAATTAATTATTAATATTTTCTGTAATGAAATAAAAAATTGGAAAAAATATTGATATTATTATTATTATTATGATTAATGTAATCATGTATAGTGAAATAATGAATAGCAAAACTACCACAACTGCAATAAAAAATGCAAAGTTTTTAATAAGTGAAAAGTCACAGAGGAAGAAAGAAAGTTAAATCATCATCATTCGTGTAATGAAGCATAAACTCATTGGCTTAATGTTGACGAACGAATATTTTTTCAATAGTTTTCTATTCCGAGAAAATTCTATTTCTCTCTACCTATATTCTTCATAATTTCTCTTTTATGGAAATTTATAACACAAATTTTTTCCTAATATAATATAATATAAACGAGAATTTGCACACACACACACACACACACACATTGCAAATTAAAATACTATTCATAATAATCAAATCTCCATTTCTTTATAAATAATTTCCATCATCTAGAAAGTAGTGGAGGATAATTATGATTAAATCGTCATAAAAAATAAAAAAAAGACTCCAAATTATGAGATAAATCGTTTTTTCTAATATAATACAATTGATTATGGTTTTTTTTGCAATATAGAAATTTATAGAAAACTATTTTCGAAAATAGTAAATATTTTTCTATTTGTTACATTGAAAAAGAAAACTGTATAGAAAATGGAAAATTGTCTTCTATTTTCGAAAATAGCAAATTTATTTTTTATTTCTTACATTAAAAATGGAAAACTGTATAAAAAATAGAAAATTATTTTCTATTTTCGAAAATAGCAGATCATTTTCTATTTTATACGTTGAAAAAAGAAAACTATAGAAAGTAGAAATTTTTTTTTGAAACTATTTTCTATTTTCTATTAAATAGAAATTTATTTTCGAAAACTATTTTCTATATTCTATTTTTTTGTTTTTCTCTATAAATTTTTAATTTTTTTTTATTTTTACTACATTTTTCTACTAATTTTTTTTTTACTGGTTTCTACAAATTTTCACTCTTTTCTGCTAATATTCACTCATTTTTGCTAATTTTTATTATTTTTAACTAATTTTACTAATTTTTACAAATTTTTTTGTTTTTCTCTATAAATTTTATTTTTTTCTACTATTTTTGTTACTGTTTTATACAAAATTTTACTTTCTACAACTATTTCTCTCTCTTTTCTGCTAATTTTCACACCTTTTTGCTAATTTTTATTATTTTTAACTAATTTTAATTTTTCTTTACTAATTTTAATAATTTTTAGAAATTTTTCTTTTTTTTTTAGAAATTTTCTTTTTTTCTACTATTTTTGTTACTAATTTCTACAAATTTTTACTTTCTTTAACTATTTCTCATTCTTGTCTGCGAATTTTTATTATTTTTACTTCTTTTTTCTACTAATTTTTTTTTACTGGTTTCTACAAATTTTCTTTCTTTTCTGCTAATTTTTATTATTTATTTTTACTCCTTTTTTCTACTATTTTTTTTACTGTTTTCTACAAATTTTCACTCTTTTCTGCTAATTTTTATTATTTTTCACAAATTTCAATTTTTAATTTTTAATAATTTTTTCTACTATTTTTATTTTTCTGTTTTATAGAAATTTTATTTTTTTCTACTAATTTTTGTTATTGATTTCTACAAATTTTAATTTTTCTTTAACTAATTCTCATAATTTTTACAAATTTTTCTGTTTTTCTTTATAAATTTTATTTTTTTTCTACTATTTTTTTTACTGTTTTCTACAAAATTTTACTTTCTACAACTATTTCTCTCACTTTTCTGCTAATTTTCACTCTTTTCTGCTAATTTTTATTATTTTTTACCAATTTTTAATTTTTAATTTTTACTACTTTTTTCTACTATTATTTTTTTTACTTTTTTCTACAAATTTTCACTCTTTTCTGCTAATTTTTATTATTTTTCACAAATTTTAATTTTTCTTTACTAATTTTAATAATTTTTACAAATTTTTCTGTTTTTCTTTATAAATTTTATTTTTTTTCTACTATTTTTGTTACTGTTTTCTACAAATTTTTACTTTCTTCAACTATTTCTCACTTTTTTCCGTTAATATTTATTTTTTGTCACTAATTTTAATTTTTTAAACTAATTTTACTAATTTTTACAAGTTTTCCAATTTTTTTTACTCATTTTACTTTTACCTACTAGTTTTGTTAATGTTTTTTTTACACCTTTTTACTCTTTTCTACTGCTTTTCACTCTTTTCTGCTAATTTTTATTATTTTTCATAATTTTTTTTTATTTTATTATTACTAATTTTACTAATTTTCGTAGTAATTAAAATTTCTATAGATAATAGAAAACTATTTTATTAAACTATTTTCTATTTTCTATTAAATAGAAAATTATTTTCGAAAACTGTTTTGTAGTTTCTATTAAATAGAAAAATATTTTTTATTTTGGAAAAAAACTGAATAGAAAATAGAAAACTATTTTCTATTTTCGAAAAAAAAACTGAATAAAAAATAGAAAACTATTTTCTATTTTCTATTAAATAGAAAATTATTTTCGAAATCGACAAATATTTTCTATTTACGAAAACTATTTTCTATTTTCTATTTAATAGAAAATTATATTCTATTTTCAAGAACTATTTTCTTTTTCCAAAAATTGCAAATCATATTCCATTTCTTTCATTGAAAAAGAAAACTCTATAGAAGAAACAAAACTATTTTCCATTTTCGAAAACTATTTTCTATTTTCTATTTTCTATACAAAAGTAGAAATTGGAAACTTTTGAAAATAATGAAGAAAAAAGAACTGCGAATAGGAATGCTTATGAGA
This sequence comes from Leptopilina myrica (nomen nudum), assembly GCA_032872475.1. Lineage (NCBI taxonomy): Eukaryota > Metazoa > Arthropoda > Insecta > Hymenoptera > Figitidae > Leptopilina > Leptopilina myrica (nomen nudum). Next base: position 8,040,288 of record CM065464.1, on the reverse strand, counting down.
AAACGAAAAGTAAAAGTATATATATATATATAGGAAACATAGAAAATATATCGTGAGTTTAACATTTTGATATTGAAAGTAAAGTATTTCATTGGCTATGATGGGAAATCTAAACGACAACAATGGCCAGCGCTTGAATGTATAAACCTATAGACTCTCGTTCTCTATTATACTCATTACCGTTAAGATTCATTTTATCAAGAATCGCCAAAGAATGTTTATGCATATAGCGAAAAAGTCGGCACATGCATGCCTATGCGCGCTTGAGAATTTATAATGGATCTTATCGATCGCGATAAGTATCAAAATGAATTGATTTTCTAAGCATGGAAAAACGTGAATTCATAATTAATTAAAAATACACACAAGTGCATCGATTCACTTTGATTCACTTTTATGTATTATTTAAATTATCAACGAAAATCAAATATTAATTTTCAAATCACTGTTTGCAAAATTGGGTGAAACTTTAAATTTATTATCGAAGACAATTTTTTTTTACTGCCTTCACGTAATGTGCTATAAGAAATTTATTTTTTTACATATTTTTTGGAGTCTAATTTAAATATTTTTAGGTTTAGGAAAAATATAATTAAAAACTCAATTTTCTAAAATTATAATCGAATTCTTTAAAACGATTCAATTAGTTTCAAAAAATATTCGAACTTCTATTTTCAATGTTTAGTATAATATATTATCATAAAAAATTCCGCAAAAGAATTCAATTACATTTGAAAACAAAAAATAAAATTTATTCAAAATTCAATTATTTGCATATATGTAAAAAAAATTCACGAGAATTCAATTAATTTAGAACAGAATTTTCAAAAAAAATACTGAAAAATAAATTATTAAACAAATTTTTCAAATAATTCAATTGCTTTCACTAATAATAACATTTTTCATGTAAATCAGTTTTTTTTTTAATTTTGAATAAAATTCTAAGCAAGAATGTAATTATTTTCATTAATAATAAAACTCATCGAGGAATTTCAATTATTTTCAATACTATTTTCAATTAATTAACGGAGAAATTCAATTATTTCCACATATAAAATTTTCCAGAAGAATTCAATTATTTAAAATAAAATTTTTCTAATATTTATTATATTTCGAAAACATTAATTATTTAAAACAATGTTTATAACATTCTTATTGGCGAATTCAATTATTTTCAAAAATAAAGCAATTTTTCAAAAAGATTCAATTCTTTTTAAGAAATTTTTCAAATTTGTCGCAAAATAATTCAATTATTTAAAAAAACAATAAAAAAAATTCTTCGCAGAAATTCAATTATTTCCGTATAAATAATAAAATCGTTAACAAGAATTCAATTATTTTCACAAATAATAGAATTTTCAAAAAGATTCAATTCTTTTTAAGAAATTTTTCAAATTTGTCGCAAAAATAATTCAATTATTTAAAAAAACAATAAAAAAAATTCTTCGCAGAAATTCAATTATTTCCGTATAAATAATAAAATCGTTAACAAGAATTCAATTATTTTCACAAATAATCGAATTTTGCATGAGAATTCAATTATTTTAATAAATAAAAAAATATAATTCTTCTCAGTATTTCAATTATTTTTAATACAATTTTACAGGAATTGCTTAAAAACTGTAATTAATTCAAAAAATGTCATTCAATTCTCTGAAAAAAACAATTATTTTAAATAAATAATTTTTTACAATTCTTTAAAACAATTCAATTATTTTTGCAAATAATATAATTTTTCAGGAGAATTCAATTATTAAAAAAAATTTAATAAAATTCTTCTCAAGAATTCAATTAGTTTCAAGAAAATTTCTCAAAAAACTTGTAAAGAATTCAATGAAATTTAAAAATTTCATTAACTTCTGCAAAAAAATTCAATTATTTTAAAAATTTGTAGTAAAATTCTTTGCAACTATTCAATTATTTATTTCAATTTTATTATTTCATTCATTTCAGAATTTCAATTATTTTTAACACAATTTTACTTGAATTGCTTTCAATTATTTTAAAAAGTAATAAATTTCATCTTGAAAATTCAATTATTTAACAAATTTTTTAACAAAATCATTCCCAAGAATTTAATTATTTTCAAAAAAAAATTTATAAAATGCTACACTGATATTCAATTGTTGTAAAAAATTATATTAGAATTCTCTGTAAAATTCAATTATTTTAATAAAATTTTCGCAATTCAATGATTTTTAATATTTACTATTTTTAATAAAATTTTCAAACAGAATTGAATTATTAAAAAAAAAAATTTTGGAAACATCTTCGTAAGAATTAAATTCTTTTCATGATCAATAAAAATTTCCCCGGTATTCAATTATTTAAATTAGAATTTACTTAAAAGTAATCGAATAAAATTAATTATTTAAAAATTACTATAAAATTCTTCGCAAGAATTATATATTTTTTTAATTAATTAATTAATGGCCTTGTCTCTTCTTTTTCATCGACAATTATATAATTACAATAATTATGTCACTAAAAGCGAAAAATGTATATATATATATAATTATCGCATAAATATGTTGAAATCTGCAAACTTTCACTTGTGGAAGAGCTCTGAATTCCTCTGATTGATCGATGCGAACGCCTTTTCGGCCAGTTCCCACAATATTATTTTATTATAAAATATAAACAATTTCAATATATAAAACTCGATAAAAGGAAGTCAAATGTGTGTACAGTTGTTTATTATATTCTCGTTGTCAATAAATTTTAACTTTCTAAATACAATGTTTTTTTTCCAAATAAAGCAAGTATACCATACCCAGAAGAAAATTTTACTTGAACCACAAATAAAATTGAATTTAAAAAATTTGAATTAAAAGAAATTAAATTAATAGAAGAATTAAAAAAAAAAAATTTTTTTTAATTTTTTTTTAAATTTAAAGAATTTAAATATTAAAAGTTTATAATATTCGGCTCGGAGCCAATGCTGCAAAAATACTTTTACATGATTCAAATAATTTTTTATTTAAACAAAATTTATTCAATTTGCCACACTGAAAAAAATGTATTAGACACAAATAACCGTTTAATTGTTTAATCAAAAAAATATTGATTTGAATCGAATAATTTTTATTTAATTAAAATTTGTTTTCAATTTCGAATCAATATTCAAAGCAATAAATTCTATTATTTTTGCTATTTTCCTATTAGTATTTGAAGCAAATAGTAAATTTTAATTTTTCCGGTAATAAATATTCATTTAAATAAAACTTATTCAGTTCAAGTGGACTATTGACTTGATAATAGCGACAAAGAAGTCTAAAATTCTCGTTTTCATTGTATGTAAAAACCTTCATAGTACTTGTTTATTTATGAAAAGAAAAATTATTCCCCAATTTGCAAAATTATTATTTCTTGACAAGATTGACGTTATTCTTGAAATGTATAACAAGAAAATTACAAAAGTAGTTGTTGAATATTCATTGCGTGACATTCTAGTGCTGTATTATATAGTCATTTCGCTTGAATGTATAGTTTAAATACGCGAATAGAAGCTTGTTCATGATTTTGAAATATGGATATCGGTTTTATAAAATATAATTTCATTTTTATTATTATTATTTAGTTTATTTTATTTTTTTCAGATATTTGAGACAAGAGATATGTTGTCGGAAAAAATTTATGCAATTATATATAAATATATGTGTATATATATATATATATTGTGTTCCGTTACGTTTAATTTGTATCAACAACGCAGACTTATGCAAGCAGAAATGAGAAAGCACACAAAACAGGTGTGTCTCGAGTTCAAACTATGCCATTAACGGGTGTCTCTTATCGTTTAGTGGTACACGTCCTTTCACATAGTCATTGGATGACATCGATAAATGCCATTAAAATCTTTATAACAATTTTTTTTATTCTCCTTTGTGAATAAATTTTTTTCACCACGATTTTCTTCTTATTTACAAAAAAAGAAATTTTATTTTCAAAAAAAAAGCTTTTCTATAATGCAGGCTTTGCACTCCATTATGAGTTTGAAAAAAGTCGGAAAAAGTAGCTTTGATGACAAAAAAAAGTAGGAAATAGTAGCCTCGATGATAAAACAAAAAATTAAAGAATTTCATTAAAAACTTTTTAAAAAATAGAATTTTCAAAGTATTTTAATTTCATAATTGATAAATAATTAAATTTTATAAGGAGTCATATTCTAATGTATTCACGTTTCTTAGTGCGAAGATAAATAATTAAAATGTTTATTAGTTAATTTAAAAAAAAAATACAAACTTCAAATTTTTTAATAAAATTGAATTTTCGCAATTTTTGTTGTTGAAAATTTTGAAAAATAAGATTTTTTAATCCTGTTATTTCAAGATAGTTGAATTTTTATAAGCAAATAATTAAACATTTTTTATGTAATTGAAATTTCTTTACATTCTATTAAAAATAATTTACTTTATTTTAAGAATTTTTAAAAAAATTTTCTAAATAATCAAGGGAAGTTAGTCACCGTATAATTATAATTTTATTTTTAAAAATTTATTCGCAATACATTCAATTATTTTCTTAAATAGTAAAACTTGGACAAAATTAAATTACTTTTAGGAATTTTATTAAAATTCATTGTAAAAGTTCAATTATTTCTATAAATAACAAAAATTCATTTATATTCACCACAAGAATTCAATTATTTTCAAAAAATTTTCTTAATTCAATAATTTGTATGTCTATTATTTTAATAAAATTTTCTAAAAGTATTCAAATTATTTTCTAAAAGAATGAAAAATTCATAGGAATTGAATTATTAAAAATAGAGTTTATTTAAATTTTATTTTGTAAAAATCAATTATTTGAAACTTTTTTTTATAAAATTCTCGCAATAATTCAATTACTTTCATAAATAATAAAACTCATTGCAGAAATGGAATTACGTTTAATACAATTTTTAATCAAATATGTCGAAAAATGCTATTATTTTTTAAAATTTGATTAAATTTTGTCTAAGGAATTCAATTATTTCAATTATTTTCATAAATAAGAAAATTTTTCCTATTTACTAAATTCTTTTTAATATTATTTTTGAAAAATATTCTTCACAAGAATTCAATTATTTTCATAAATTTCCATAAAATTAAAAAAAAAACAATTTTATTTTCAAAAGTAATAAAATTCTCCGCAGAAATTCAATTATGTTTAACATTTTTTTGAAATTCTCTGAAATTTCAATTATCTTTATAAATAATTAAATTTTTTTCTACAATTCAATTATTTTTAAAAATTTGAAAAAAATTCTAAGTAAACATTCAATTATTTTCTTAAATAGTAAAACTTGGACAAAATTAAATTACTTTTAGGAATTTTATTAAAATTCTTTGTAAAAGTTCAATTATTTCTATAAATAACAAAAATTTATTTATATTCACCACAAGAATTCAATTATTTTCATAAAATTCCCTAGAATTTAAAAAGAACAATTCAATTATTTTCAAAAGTAATAAAATTCTCAGCAGAAATTCAATTATGTTTAACCTTTTTTTTTGAAATTCTCCGAAATTTCAATTATCTTTATAAATAATTAAATTGTTCTCTATAAATCAATTATTTTCAAAAATTTTAATAAAATTCTACGCAAACATTAAATTATTTTCATAAATGTATAGTAAAATTCTTTCAAAGGATTCAATTACTTTTATAAATATTAAAATTCTTTACAGAAATTCAATTAGTTAAATTTTAATGAAATTAAATTAATCAATTTTTCAATTATAATTATGAACAGACAAGATTTTTTTTGAAAAATTGAATAAATTCTTTGTTTAATTCAATTATTTTCCAATTTGTAGCTCAAAGAAGCGAAGCCTGATAAGGAAAAAAATTATTATTAAAATTTTCAGAAAGAAATTCTTTAAAATGATTCAAAGAATTTCACAATAAATTAAAAGAATTAAAAGAAAGAATTTGAAGAATGAAAGAAAGAATTAAAAGAGTGAAAAGAAAGAGTTAAAATAATTTTAAATCAAATTCATTGAAACAATTCTATTAGTTTCAAATTTTTTTAATTATTTACAAAAAAATTTAATAAAATTCTCCGTAGAAAATTAATTAATTAATAATAAAAACTATTATTATTATTATTATTATTAATAATTATTAAATAAATTATGACCTTGTAAAAAACCTAAATCACCATATAATAATTATTTACTTAATTTAATTACTTATTCACAACAAATGGATAAACATTTAAGAAATATTTATAAATTATTTTACAATCTGCGAAATAATATATATTTAATCTTGACTAAAGTATAGAAATATCTATAAAATGTCTGTATATTCTCAAAGGAATCCGAATGAAAAAAGCATTATGACGTGATTTTTTTTTTCAAGCACTGTAAACAATAACTTCAACAACTGTATTTTTACGAGCTCATAAATATTTTTCTTTTATCTAAAGTGTATGGCATAATTCTTTTGCAACATTACATTATATACGTTTGTGTTGGACATTTATTTTCAAATATGCGTGCGTTTAATGTATATTAATTTATTTATTTTTATTTTTTCCTTTTATTTTATTTTTTATTTTTTTTTTTGAACCAGGAAAATCACTTTTGTTTAACTACAACAGGAATATATATAATAATAAAACGAAAGCAAAACTTTTACTTTTCGTGCGTTCCGCTCGTGCTCTGTTGATGATGTTCGCGTCCGAGGTTTATCATCGAAAATAGCACTCACTTAATTAGTTAATTAACGTGTAGATAATAATTGCGGATATACATAAATCTGTAAAATGACTATAACGAACAGTTATTGTTAGAAGAAGCAGATATCGTTTATGTATATTGTATACATACATATACATATATATATATAAATATGTACTGAAAACATTAATTGATTATGCAGATTTTCATAGATATAATATATTATCGCTCACGAATCTGATATGTATCGAGGGAGTGAAAATAGTAATTAAATTAACGACTTTTACTCGTAGGAAGCATTTTTATTTTTTCATTCTTCGGCATTCAGGAAAAAATTTAAAAAAAAACATTTTTTTCATTTTTCATTCAAAATAATTTGTCAACATTCAACTATTTTCATAATGTCTTCTAATTCGAAAAATTTTAACAAAAGTATTCAATTATTTAAAAATTTGTTGCGATAAAATTCTTTATCACTGCAAAAAGAGGCATCTTATTTTAAGATACTTTGGTAGTCACTTTTGAGTTGTTTCCAAAAAGTTATCAAAAGCATCTTAAAATGCATTAGTTTCTAAGATAGAAGATTGAAAAATAAGATGTTTTAATCTTTTTAAACGTGATTATAATGTATTTAAAAAGTTCTTCTTAATTTTTTAAGATGGAAGAAGGTTTCTAGAAGATGTGAAAATAAGGTGTTTTTGAAACATTTCAAAAATGACAACAATGTGGTTTAAAATGCTTCTTATTTTTGCAGTAATGGTTATTTTAAATACTTTAATGGTCTTTTGAAAAATTTGGAGTGAAAATAATGCACTAATATTCTCGTCTGACCCATTTTTAAAAAACATTTATGAAATGGGGTAAAAATTGACCCTTTGGCAATTTATAATCTCCTATTAGTCTCTACCTATAGTTGCGAGATATTATAAAGTATAAAGTTATGGTTTTCCTTGATCTGAAATACAATTAGAAGGTCGATAAGTAGTTTTCTGTGTCTAGGTTTTTGATGTCACTGCTCACAGCCTATGTAACTGAAGACTAAAGGTAGTCTCCATATGTGTGTATACATATTTATATAATTGGCATTGAAACACTTAATGGAACGAAGACACTTTAGGTTTTGTTTTTCTTTTATGAATTTACTCATTTATAATTAAGTGGAGTATTAATAAAAAGTGCCTCAAGTAATTTTACTCGGCTACTTACGTTACACTTGGCTGCATGTAGGTGTCATGTAAAAGACTCATGACCCCAACAAGAGCCATACACCATAATACCACGCTTCTACGCTCTTTGAATCTTAATGTTTCTTCTTCTTCTTCTTCTTCTCTTCTTCATGCTCTTTTGTTCATTTACATTTGCATTTTATTCAAAATTATCAACTCTTTTCTTTCTTGGCCAAAACTTTGCACTCGATAATTAATTTTACTGAATTAAATTTAAATGCAAAATTTTCTTTCATTTCAGTTATAAAACAGTCTTTTCCAAATGTTCTAAATAATTTTTTTTTAATCCACTTATTTAGTTTTAGACAAAACATATGAAAAACGAGATAATTTAAAAAGAGTGGCAGAGCAACTCTCGTAAAAGTGCTACAACCATATGAGAAGATGGAGTCATGCAAGGATGAAAAGTACAGTGTCACGTTTTCTGCAGTGTACACAGGGTCGAGAGTGTAATGCAGATTTATAAAAGGGGAGCACGTATGACTTTGCTCTCTTCCTTTTATAGAATACGTATACGTACGCTCTACGCTATTCTTGCTTTCGCATTTTAGAATGCAGTCTGTGTTTGTGCAGATTATTATGACCCCCCCGAGCATCTTCAGAGGGAATTTCTAAAGTTAAATTCTTTTCCTTTTAAATTAACCAAAAAAAAAATAATAAACACTCTAAACTAGAGCCCCAGTGTACAAAATTATCCAATTTTTCATAAATATTGATAAATTCATCACTATTTAATAATAAATTTAACGAATTAAATTTTTCTCTTTTTGAATTTCGCGCCAAATTAGTTGCTCAAACTGCCGCCCAGATAGCATGAAAGTTCTCTCACAAGCGGAATGCATCACGCTAGTAAATGTTTCTCTTTTCACCTAGAAAACGAAAAATATTCTAAATTTCACTTTTAGCAACAAGAATATTTGTAAATAATTTCTATAAATTGCCACAATTGAAGCTTTTTTTATTCGTTTGTTACAAATATTCTATTCTAATTGAACTTTTTGACTTTCAATTGAATTGAAATTGCTTTCGAGTGTTCTGACAAGTTTGATAGACACTTGATAAAGACATTCACTTATCATCAGGATATTCAGTTTATGTATATATAGGAATATACCCGCCTTCGATTCTCGGGTCAATCGATAACTGTCAAAGCGCAAATATAAGTTGACTATACATTTTAACACACAGGTGAAAATGAATAGAAATAATTTCTTTCTTTCATTTAGAGGCAAAAATAATTTTCCCTAAAAAAAAGACAATTCAGTTCTATACATTTCTATACTTTATCCACGTTTTAACAGATCTTTCAATAAAAAAAAATTAATAAAATAATACTTTTATTCTCTTTTTTACACGCAAGAATTTTTTTTCCCAGTGTTTATGTTCTCATCATGTTCTTGTTTGAAAATAAATCTTGGAATATCAATTTCAATTTTTTTTTTACACTCAAAGAGTCCTTGAAGAACTCGTTGAAGAATAATGTCACATTATGTACGTATAAGTAAGGAGAGAGAGAGAGAGAAAAAGAGAGAGAGAGAGAGGATAAAGCGATACATCGAGTACGATGTAATTATTGGTACTTGTCTGTTGAAGAGTGCGATTATGTACTCTGACAAATATGCAACTTATTTAGCATTTGCATTTTTAAATCATCATTAATTATTCCAATACGCTAGTTTTTGATTTTCCATTAAATTTCCGAAGTAAAGAAATTTTTTGGGGTATTATTTTAACACTTTATTTAAAACCATGTCAAAATCGTGAAGCACGTACTCTTCCGCTTGTGAGAGAACTCCCATGCCATCTGGGCGGCAGTTTCAACTATTATTTTGGCGCGAAATTCAAAAATAGGACAAACATAAAGAATAATTTTGTGACATTAATAATACATCAGTAATTAATATCCATTTGGAAGAACAAAATCCAAAAAAAAAATGTTTAATAAAATTCAGAATAAAGGCAATTGTTTACCAAAATTTGAATAAAAATCTTTGAAAATTCAACTGTATTTTTTAAATTTCTATAAAATTTCGAACTTTTTCGACCAAAATTTAAATTAAACCCTTTTTAAAATTCAACTATTTTTTAAAATTTCAATAAAATTTCGCAATTTTTCAATAATTTTTTAATGTAACAGAATTTCCAAAAAAAATTTAATTATTTTCAAGAAAAAAAAATACCTTTTAAAAAAAATTCAATTAAGGACAAGAATTAAAATATAACCCTTATAAAATTCAACTATTTTCAAAAGAATTCCATAAAATTTCAAACATTAAAAATTAATTTCAAATGTTTTATAGAAAATTCTTGGAAAATTGAATTATTTTCAAAAATTTGGATTAAGTTCTAGAAAAAAATTATTTACTTTCAAAAAGGTGAATAAAATCATTCAAAATTTAATTATTTTCAAGAACAACGATAAAATTTTAGGTTTTCAAAAACCTTATTTTTTAATATTCGATTTGCAATATTCCAATAAAAACTTATTTTTAAAATTCAAATATTTTTAAAGATTTTAATAAAATTTAGAACTTTTTCAATTATTTTCAAAAACAATAATATAATTTTTTAAAATGAATTAATTATATAAATTTATATAAAATTTTCCATTTTTTCAATTAATTGCAAGTATTTTATAAAAATTCTTGGAAAATTGAATTATTTAAATAAAATTCAATAAATTTATTTTCAATTATTTTATTAGAAAATCTTGGAAAAATGAATTATTTTCTAATATTTTATAGAAAATTCTTGGAAAATTAAATTATTTAAAACAATTTCAATTAAATTCTAGAAAAAAATAACATATTTTCAAAACGGTGAATAAAATTTGTCAAAATTAATAGGTAAAAATAATAAACTTTTTACACGAATACATTCGGACAATGGTTATTTATTAACCATTGTCAAAATTAATTTTTTTTTTTTAAATAATAAAAATTTTCAGATTCAATTATTTGCAAAAAGAATAATAACATTTTAAAAAAATTCCAGCAGTGAACAAAATTTAAAATAAACCCTTTTCAAATTAAACAATTTTTTAAAAATTTAAATAAAATTTCGCAATTTTTCAATAATTTTTAAATATAACAGAATTTCTAAAAAATTTAATTATTTTACAGAAAAAAAATTCCTTTATAAAAAAATTCAATTAAGGGGAGGAATGAAAATGTATCCCTTATAAAATAAAACTATTTTCAAAAGAATTCCATAAAATTTCAAACACTGTCAATTATTTTCAAATGTTTTAACAAAATTCCTAAAAAATTAAATTATTTTTAAAAATTTGGATTAAATTCTAAACAAAAATTATTTACTTTCAAAATAGTGAATAAAATCATTCAAAATTTAATTATTTTTAAGAACAACGATAACATTTTTTCAAAATTCAGTTACTGACTAAAAATAAAATAAAACCCTTTTAAAATTTCAACTAATTTTAAAAATTGCTATAAAATTTCGCACTTTTTTCATTATTTTCAAATATTTTAACAAAATTCTTGCAAAATTGAATTATTTTCAAAAAATTCAATTAAATTCTATCAAAAATTGTTTTAAATTCAATTAAATTATGCATAACATTAATTTCATTTAAAATCATGAATAAAATTCTTTAAAAAATCACTTTTTTAAAAAAAATTGTTTTTTTATATAATAAAATTCTTTATTAATTCAATTACTTTTAAGAATAATAATAAAAAAATTTCAAAATTCAGTTACTGAGAATAATTAAAATAAAAGCCTTTTTTCCAACTAGTTTAAAAACAATAAAATAATTTCTTTATTAATTCAATTACTTTCAAGAATAATAATAATATATTTTTTTAAACTCAGTTACTGAGAATAATTAAAATAAAAGCCTATTTTTCAACTAGTTTTAAAAAAATTTCAATAAAAATTTCGAACTCATTGGATTATTTTCAAATATTTTCAATTGAATTCCTAAAAAATTGAATTATTTATAAAAATTTCTATTAAATTTGAAAAAAAATTTATAAATAAATATAATTATTAATTTATTCTAACAAATAAAATTTATTTTTGAATAAAGTAAACAATATTTAGTATAGCGTCTAAGCCAAAGTATTTTTTTTTCGGGATACATTTTTTTTTTGCAGCGCCTTAGCAACGGAATATGAATCAATATATTGTAAAAAGTACCATAACAACTGGTGAAAATATTCTAAATATTTGGAAAGAAGCCAAAATCCCCGCAGTAAATCTCATCACTTCTTGCCGTGCGTTGCTTTCATTATAATACGTAAAGCAACTGATGAACAGGTGTTTCAAAGGCAAACAACGAGACTCGAGAAATGATGAGTTTCGCTTCGAGGATCTCAACAATCAGTTAAAAATCATTATTTCAAGAATCACTTTTTTTTTTTTTTTTTTTAAAGTTTCAATAATACAGTTTTCATCCGATATTCATCTCTACTCTGTTAAATTCAGCTATTTAGAAATATCTATTCTATTTACAACAGGATGTAGACCAAAAAAAAAAACTTTTATGTAATTCTCCTTGACCATTATTATTACTTTTGTCATTTATTCTTCCTGACCAAGATTTACCGTAAACATTTCTCAATTTCATTTAATGTTCACAGTTGTAAATTTAATTCGTACTTATTATTGATATTTTACTGATATGCTTTTACGTTATGTTTCAAAATATGAATTTCATGCGCACTCTCATTGAGTTTCATTGTATACTTTTTTATTTTTCTCGCCGCAACTTATTAAAAGTTTTTCTAATTTAAAAATTCGATCTCCCATAAAAAAACACGAATTGGAACATTCCTTAAAAACGAACATTCCTCAAGTATAAAATTAAATTCTTTCAAACTTAAAGAAATGGGGAAAAATATGAGAGGAAATATATAAAAAGCATATTATTCAATATTGACAAAAAAGAAAAGAAAACTTAATTTTTTTTTGTATTTATTTTTATACTGAAAACCTTGCTTTTTTTATAGATTTTTCTCCACCTGAGAACGCCAAGGTCGCCAGCAGATGGCGGGAGAAATTCCAAGAAATAAATAAATTCCAAGAATTAAACTGCCATCTAGTGGCGGCCTTGGCGTTCGCAGGTGGAGAGCAGCGTTTCCATATTGAATCTCAAAACTTTCGTTAATATTCTTAATTCTCTAATTTCTTATAATCAGAATGAAAATTTAAAGCGTTCGTATTTAACGAATTTCGAATTTTAATGGAATATAAAAAGCATATTCGATATTGACAAAAAAGAAAAGAAAACATAATTTTTTTTGTATTTCTTTTTATACTGAAAAACTTGCTTTTTATGAATGAAAATTTAATTTGAATCGAAAATTAATTTTATTATGAAAGAGAAGGAAAATTAATTTTTTTTCTTTTCACTTACCAAAACGTCAGTCTCGTCAATTTGTGCGATTAGATTGACAAATGATTTTTGATCAGCAATCAACCAAATGCCAACAGCTAAGGATGCACCGCCAGCGATCTGTAACATGAGAATTATTTTGATGCTTTCGTTTCGTTTCGCTTCGCAAACTTCCGAGGATGATGTTACACCTTGATAGTGTAATCAGAATATATAACGTAACTATAATATGGAAATGTAATTTCTCAAAGGATATACATTTATACATACATAGAAATTTAAAAAAAAAATATGAATCTTTCCGTCCTTTCTGATGGAAATGGTAGAAAATCATATGAATAATTTATAATATAAATAATATATTTCTTATATTTTCGCAAGATTATACTATGTAATAGGTATGTTATACAACTTATAATTATGTAAAAGTGTAATAATATCAATTTTATGATTTAATAAAATTCATCATATAGGTTGCAAGTAAAATTTGTAAAATTTAATTTTCTAATTTTTCATGTGGCTCAAGTTTCGAACGTTCAAATGAACGAAATTTTTTTTTTGACAATTACTATCTAAAAATGAAAAATAATTGAAATTCACCAAAATTTAGTTTAGAATTAATTTGTTTTAATCTAAAAAATATTTTTTTGTAAAGAAAAACAAATTAGAAGAAGTGAAAAAAAATTGTCGATCATTTGAACGTTCGAAACTGTAGAAAAATAGAGAATTTTCATTTTTTTTCTTCATTCACATACGAAAAAATTAAATTTTCTAATATTTAGAAAGAATTTTATTTTGCTTCATTGATATTCGAAAGAAACCAGAGGTTAGTTCTATAAAAAATCAATTTTTTTCAAAAAAAATATATCAAAAAATTCTTTACTAATTCAATCACTTTTAAGAATAATAATAAAATTTTTTCCAAATTCAGTTACTGAGAATAATTAAAATAAAAGCCTTTTAAAAATCAACAACTTTTAAAAATTTCAAAAAAATGTCTAACTTTTTTAATAATTTATAAATATTTGAACAAAATTAATAATTAAAAATTAAATTTACATTATTAAAATAATAATTTAATTTTTTTTTAAATTTAATTTGTAAAAATTTCGAATTTCTTCAATTATTTTCATAATATTTTAACAAAATTACTGAAAACTTGAATAATTTTCAAGAACAATAATAAAAATTAAGAAAAAAACTTATATTTTAAAATGCAACTATTTTTTTGAACTTTCAAACTTTTTAAATTATTTTTATATTGAACCAAAATTCTAAAAACGTGAACTCTTTTCAAGAACAATAATAACATTTTTTAAAAATTTAACTATTAGGAAAAATTATTGAAAAATATTATTTATTTATTCAAAACTAGTATTAATAATTAGATATTTTAATAAAATTTTTTAAAAACTCAAATATTTTCAAAAACCTTAAGTAAATTCTAAAAAATTCATTTACTTTCTAAAAGGTGAATAAAATGTTTTTAAAATTCAATTATTTTCAAAAACAATAATAATATTTTTTATAAAATCAGATTACTGACAAAAATTCCAATAAAACACTTTAAAAACTTTAACATTCTAATAAATTTTTATAAAATTACAACATTTTTCAATTCTTTTCAAATATTTTATCAAAATTCTTTAAAAATTGATTTAAAAAATATTCAATTGCTTTCAAAAAGGTGAATAACATGAATTTTAAAAAAATTGAATTATTGGCAAAAATAAATATAAAATTTAGAACAAATTCAATTAAAATTTTTTTAATAAAAATCAGAAACATTCATTTTTTTTACAAATATTCCAATAAAAAACATTTGAATATTCAACTATTTTTAAAAACTTTAAAAAGATTCTCATATTTTCCATCATAAAAATTAAATTCATACAAATCTCAATAATTTTGGAAAAATTCTTTTATTGACAAAAGTTTTAATAAAATTCTTAAAAGAAACTCAATTGTTTAAAAAAAAAATTGATTCAAATTTTAACAAAATTCATAAAAACTATTATTTTTAAAAAGTTAAAAAAAAATTCATTCAATTTATTTATTTTCAAGAACTAAAATATAGTTCTTAAATAATTAAAATTATTGACAAAAATTTAATAATATTCTTAAAAATTTTAATTATTTTGAAAAACGTCATAAAATTCTTTAAAAAAAATTAAATATATAAATTCTTTCAAAAATCAATTATTGACATAAAATGACTCAATTATCTTTAATAAATAGAATTGAAATATTTAAAAACCCAAATTCTTGGAAATGATAAATAAAATTTGTGCAAACTTTAATTTATAACAAAATTTTTTTGTCAAATTTCTAAAAATTTAATTTATTAATAGCATTTGTCAAGTACAAATTTGTGAAAATTAAGTAATTTTAGATGCAATTTGAACTATTTAATATTGCTTTTTAATCCAGTGATAATATGAATACATTTGAATCCGACCCTTTGTAATTAGTAAATAGTAATTATTAATTAGTAATTAGTGATTACCAAAAGGTCAGTCTCGTCAATTTGTGCAATTAGATTGGTGAAGGAATTTTTCATTTAAAATCGTAACATGAGACCGATTTTTGTTGCTTTATATGTTTCGCTTGGCAAACTTCAATTATTTGCCAATTATTATAAATTAAAATTCTTTGAAAATTCGATTTTCTTTTTAGTCTCCCTAATAAACTTCTTTATCAAAATTCAATTATTTTCAAATTGAATTTCACAATCAATTAATTGGATAACTCATTAATAAACAAGAATGGAATTTTTAAAATATATTTCAAGTTTCTTTAAATTTAACATTTTTTGAAATTTATTTTTAATTAAATCCTAATGAATTTAATTTAATTAATTAAATATTAATTAACTGAATTTAATTAATTAAATATTAATTAACTGAATTTAATTAATTAAATCTTAATTAACTGAATTTAATTAATTAAACTTAATTAAATAAAATAAATGAAATAAATAAATTTGAAAAATATTCTCAATTATATTACAAAAAAAAAAAAATGTTTGGTACAAAAAATATTAATTCACTGTGTAATGAAGCTCACATATAAAATATAAAATACTTACGAAAAAGATGAAATTGAATAAACACAGAAAGTACTTGGCACACTGCGACGTACAGCTCATTTTGGATTCGATTTTCTAGTGACTTGCTGAAATCAATAAAAGGAAACAATTATTACTACAAATTAATTTTTATTAAAATGACTCATTTATTTTTAATCAATTCTCTCTTTTTATAATATAATTTGTAATTATAATAAATAGTATCTCTTATATTTAATATAATAATAACAAAAAAAAATAATAATAACAATAATAATACTAATAAAATAATAATAATAATAATATATATTTAATGGATATTTTTTCTACAACAGAGGATTTAATTAGTTGTTGCATAATATCTGAATAAGGATCGATTGAAATGTGAATTAGTCTCGCTGTATAGTCTTGAAGCTTAAGGAATTGACGAGGGGAGTTTCAATCATCAAACCGGATATATTTCAACCCGGGTTGTTTATCGTGATACTCGACTCGAATTATAATCCGTCGTCCCCCTATATAACGACAATGTTCACTGCGTACTGCAATTAACTGTGGAACCACCAAAAAAAGAATAGCACTTAAAGAAAAATACGTGATACCACCTCTTGAAATTCAAACCAAACTTTATATTGTACTTTCTATTTTAGACGAAATTCTCATTCATATACGGTAATTTTTATTTTACAAATATAAATATAGAAAAATAAATTATACGAAAATAAAGTTTTCTCCACTTGAGAACGCCAAGGTCGCCACTAGGTGGCAGGAGAAATTCCAGGAAATGAATAAATTCCAAGAATTAAACTGCCATCTAGCGGTGGCCTTGGCGTTCGCAGGTGGAGAGCAGCGTTTCCATATTGAATCTCAAAACTTTCGTTAATATTCTTAATTCTCTAATTTCTTATAATCAGAATGAAAATTTAAAGAGTTCGGATTTAATGAATTTCAAATTTTAATGGCAACTATAATAATTTTAATAATAATAATTACTACAACATAATGAAAACAAATAAATATTTAAATTTATCACTCGGATCGTATTAATTATCAGAATATTGTCTTCGTTAAAATAAGAATATTCGAAATGAATAAATATCAATAAAAATCAATAAAAATTTATAATAAAATGAAAAAGAAACGTAGAAAAAAATGTAATTTGATAAAATCATTAAAATGACGAGCGGAGTACTTGAAACATAATGACCGACACGCAAAGACAGAAAGCAAAAGTGTATTGTGCGTGAGAAAAAAAATTACATTATAATATTATATGTATGTCATTTTAGTCAATGTTCTCTGTATATAGGGAAATTATGTTACGACTCAACGATCCAAATCGTCAATATAATTATCGTATGTACGTAAAGTGATTATTTTTTTCCGTACTACGCATATTTTTGTATTTTATTAATATAATCAATATAACATTATTAGTGAACCCTTTACAATTTAATTGCCCTACAAAACAAGAATGACAACAATGTATATTTAATGGCAATAATAAAGAGAAATTTTTGATTGATGATTTTACATCCGTTTTCAGAAATTTTCAACATTTTGATAAAATTCTTTAGAAAGTCAATTGCTTTCGAAAATTTCAATTAAATTCAGAAAAAAATCAAGAAATTACAAAGATTTTTAATAAAACTTTGAAAAATTTCCAAAATTTTTCAAATATTCATAAAAAGTTTATAAAAAGTTCACAAAAATTTCATAAAAAAAAGAAATTTATAAAAAATTTAATTATTTAAAATTCTTTTTTTTATTTCTATTTTATTCTAAACATTTAAATAAAATTCTTAAAAAATTCTATTGTTAATATTGTTAATATTTTCATAATATTTTAACAAAATTTCTGCAAAATTGAATTATTTTCAAAAAAAATAAAATTCTATTAAGATTTTAATTATTTTTATGAATTATAATAAAATACATATTAAAAAAATTTAATTACACTGACAAAAATTTCGCTTAAATTCCTTTAAAAATTTCAACTCTATTTTCTATACAAATTTCAATAAAACATCAAAAGTTTCCAATTATTTTTCAAATGTTTTATTGAAATTCCTAGAAAATTGAATTATTTTCAAGAAAGACAAGAAAATTTATTGACCAAATTTTTAGCAATATTTTTAAAAATTAATATTATTTTTTAAAAATGACAATTATAAAAAATTTTTTAAAATTCAATTATGTTTAAATGTTTGAAAAAAATTTCTAAAAATTTATTTTTTTTAAGAATTACAATAAAATTCCGCAAAAAAATTCAATTAATGACAAAAATTTCAATGAAATCGTTATAAAAATTCAACTAGGAATTTAAAAAAATTTCAATAAAATTTAAATATGTTTTCAATTATTTTTAAATATTTCAATGAAAATCGAAAAAGTAAATTATTTTTTAAAAATTGGTTAAACAATAATGACTAAAATTCTTTAAAAATTCAAATTATTTTCAAAAATTTCAATTAAATTCAGAAATTCTTCAACTTTAAAAAATTTTACTGAAACTTTGAAAATTTTCAATTTTTTAAAAATATTCGGAGACAATTCATAAGGAATTCAATTATTTAAAAAAAATTTTAAATTCTATTAAATACAAACATTGTATTAAAATTTTTTAATAATGTTATGTATTTTTAAGAGTAATAATAATATTTTTGAAAAAAATTAATTATACTGACAAAAATTTACTTCAAAAGTATTCAAAATTTCAACTATATTTTCAAAAAATTTTAATTATTTTCAAACATTTTGATGAAGTTCCTAAAGAATTGAATTATTTTCAAGAAAGTCAAGAAAATTTAATCATTGACAAAATTTTTAAAGATTATAATTATTTATTTATTTTTTCAAAAATAGATAATTAAATTATCAAAAATCTCGAATATGTTCTAAAATATTTCTAAAATTCTATTAATCACAAACATTTCAATAAAATTCTAAAAAAATTTTAATTATTTTTAACAGTTATAACTAAATACTCAAAAAATTAAAAAATACTGACAAACATTTTCTCAAAGGCCTTAAAAATTTTGGATCAAAAATTTAAACTATATTTTCAAATTTTTAAAACTATTTTCAAATATTTGAATCAAATTCCTACAAAATTGAGTTGTTGCGAAAAAAAGTAAAAAAAAAAAAATGAATTATAGTCAAAACATTTAATAAAATTTTAAAAAAATAATAATTCTTTCTAAAAGTTTCAATTAAAAATATTCAAGATTTAATTTTTGTGTTTATATAATTTATTAACTGTTTTATTTATTATTTTTTATACAATAAATAAATATCTTATATAAGGTAAAAAAGTATTTTTTATTTTTACCACGTGACATGAAATTAGTCATTTTTGAACTCGAAAGTAAAGAATACCGTCAATTATATACAAAATTATATACAAAGTAAAACAAGAATGAAGCACGAAACAAGAATCACACCTTCAATGAATAAATTTCCATATAAACAGGTGCGAAAGCAACAATAAAGAATCAGAATCAAATATATATATATATATATTATACAACATTGGAATTGGAAAACAAAAGTATAGCGCGCGATAATGAATAAGAAATTATTATTGTTGTTGTGGCATTAAATTTGCTATTTCTGAAGATATTCATTGCATGTAAATAGGAGGACGAGTTATAAATACAAATTGATGGACACACGTGATTTAAAAATTATTAAAACTCGTTGAATACAAAGCGACTACATGATGCAATCACATTATTCTTACCATAAATATATTAGCAAATTGCGTTTGAATATTAATCGTGCGCGTTGGATAATTTCTTACGCCTATATATTTATACACAGTAAATAAGAAATGTACTTTAAACATTATATAAATATACTTTAAAACATTATAAATGTGCGTTAAACATTATAAATGTACTTGAAAATATTTTAGTCTAATACTCATTTTCATGTTAATTTTGTCTTTTAAAGTCAATTTTCAATGTGTTTCGAAAAAAAAATAAACAGATCAAAGTATTTAACAAACCAAACCGTTTTCTAAAACATTTCCATGTTTTTGTTTTCGAACTAAAACGGTTTGTTTTAGGACCAAAAATTAAAAAATTAATAATTTTTGTTTAGTGCCATTTCTAACACTAAACCGACGTGAAAATATTTTTCCTTTTTTGTAGTTTATCCCAAAATAACCATTTTTTATTTTCTACCTAATGACTTCCATTAACCTACACAACATCAGCAATTTCTAATTTATATTGAATTCATCGAAATAAAATGAGAAATTAATGTTTATTTTAATGCTTTATTTAACTGATCGACTTGTACTTTATATAGTTTTAAGTTTTTATAAGAAAGTTTAGAACATTTTGTAAATACAGAAAAGATTTTTTTTTTCTTGCCAAGAAGCATACTTTAAATTGAATCCAAAGTGATTTTAAAATGACCAACATTTCTTATTCCCCTTTTTTTCTATATTATAATGTTCAATATTCAATACCGCAGCAAGTGCTGCAAAAAAATAAAAAATTTTTTTTTCTCCTCAAGAGAGAAAAAGGCTAAAGACTTTCATTGCTCGACCTAGTATTGAAAATCCAGAACACGCTTCTCTCATTATAGATTATGTTGTGGCAGGAATTGGTCCATTTGTGCTGGCAGCACGTTTTCTAAGTCAAATGAACATCGCAAAGTATTTTAGAATGTGTACTCCTTTGAACAGGTGAACAAAAAACGAATGAAGCGTGTCAATTTTTTTTTTGCTCTTGCTTTCAAAACACAAACATAAGTATATCGTGATATCATCATCATCATCATCATCATTTGCAACCTCTTCTGAAGTTAAAACAATTTTTTGATGAATACATTTTTCAGTATTAAAGGTACTTTTCGATACTCTTTTAAAATTAATAAAATTAATAAAATGAATACCGATTAAAAGTTAATTAATGATTCGTCCCCTCAATCAGACAATCATGGCTTTAGTCAATTATTATCAATTTTTAATTGAGATTGGAATGTTCGAAAACATCAATAAGATCTTAATATTCTTAAATAAATATTTAATCATTATTTCTTCATGCAGAAACCAAAGTTACCCCAGATAGTATAGCATTGAAAACATTTCTACAAATTTTTTTAAATTTCTACAACCAGCAGTTGACGAAAGATATAATTTTTACCAAATCGGCTAGGAAATTATTCTTCGAGTCTAATTCGTAAGCGATTAGTTGAACCACTACCACGAAATTATTTTTCGAGTCTAATTCGTAAACGATTAGTTGAACCACTACCACCACAACCACCAGCGAAAGCAACGAACAAAATTAACATTAATCTAAAAACTAGAAAACTCGTCTTAAATAATCTTTAAGTTTGCGGTTTCCTTAGAAACCAGCAATTTTTACCACAAAAAAAACAATTACCTCAAAAAATAAAATAAAATAAGAGCATAGTTAAATTCAGAAATAAAAACAAAGTTTTTCTTATACAAAAGAAGCAAAACAATTTAAAAGCGAAGAAAAATCAGATGATTTCATAATCACGATTAAATAAGTTTCTATCCTATACAAAGTTGAACTGGAGCGACCCGAGGTGAATTATTACTCACCTCCTTTTTCCAGGTGACCTGATTTAAACTGGGTCAGAGCATCTGGGATCTAGGTTTCGACCGTTGTTGGCTCAAATTTGAGCTGTGTAGAGTTCCCGGGCCGCAGGGGGTGCCATTGACCCATATTCGATGGACGGGTTCAAGATAAAATGTGTGTGTGTGTATTCCCAACGCCTGTGCTATGCACCAGACGCAGAACCCAGTCGTTGGTCGTGCAAACATGGCCCGGTTTGTTCCAGTTTGTCCAAAGACATCCAATGGAAACTGGTCTCGGGGAAAGGGGGCGCGCAAAAAGAGGAGAGATGAGACTCCTTGCGCTCTTCGCGGAATTCGAATCGCAATAAGGTAAAACTCAAGAGTACCATCAGGAAGTGATGCTTCACTAACTGGATCACCGGACACTATCGTCACTTATAAATATTTCGTAACAAGCAATATTTCATGCAATAAACTCGATCCTCGATTATTTCGAACCTTCCTCTATATCTGTTAGGTCTCATTTTTTTTCACTCATTTCATCATTTAACGCAAAATTTTTTCAAAAATTGAATTAATTAACTCTTTAGCATTCAGTGGTACATACGGTACCACAAACGCATTAAAATCATGATAATTTTGAAACTAATGCGCATTATTCAAAAATTCAAATTTCCAGCTCTAGTCAAACTCTTCCAGCAGCTAATAAACGTGAAACAAAATAATAAAGAAATAAAATAATCATAATCTTTAGGCCTGAAGCATCTTAACATAAACTGTTTCCAGGCTTCGCACTCCATTATGAGTTTAAAAAAAAGTAGGAAAAAGTAGCCTTGATGACAAAAAAAAGTAGGAAATAGTAGCCTCGATGACAAAAAAAAAGAATTAAAGAATTAAAAACTTTTTAAAAAATCGAATTTTCAAAGTATTTTAATTTAATAATTGATAAATAATTAAATTTTATAAGGAGTCATATTCTAATGTATTTTTTATTGCGAAGATTAATAATTAAAATTTTTATTAGTTAATTTTAAAAAAAATCCACACTTCAAATTTTTTAATAAAATTGAATTTTCGCAGTTTTTTGTTGAAAATTTTGAAAAATAAAATTTTTTAATCCTGTTATTTCAAGATAATTGAATTTTTATAAACAAATAATTGAAAATTTTTGATGTAATTGAAATTTCTTTACATTCTATTAAAAATAATGTACTTTTTTAAAGAATTTTTAAAAAAAATTTCTAAATAATCAAGGAAAGTTAGTCACCGTATAATTATAATTTTATTATTAAAAATTTATTCGCAATAGATTTATATTTTCTTAAATAGTAAAACTTGGACAAAATTCAATTACTTTTAGGAATTTTATTAAATTTTATTAAATTTTATTTATTAATTTTATTAAATTTTTCTTAATTTAATAATTTCTATGTCTACTATTTTAATAAAATTTCCTAAAAGTATTCAATTATTTTCTAAAAGAATGAAAATTTCATAAGAATTGAATTATTAAAAAATAGAGTTTATCTAAATTTTTTTTTAAAAATCAATTATTTGAAACTTTTATTTATAAAATCCTCGCAATAATTCAATTACTTTCATAAATAATAAAACTCATTTGCATAAATGGAATTATATTTAATACAATTTTAATCAAATTCGTCGAAAAATACAATTATTTTTAAAATTTGATTAAATTTTGTCTAAAGAATTCAATTATTTTCATAAATAGCAAAAAAAAAAATTTCAACTGAAATTCATTTTAAAAATCAATTATCGGAAAATTCTACGAGAATTCAATTATTTAAATACAAAGAAAGATAATTCATTGAATAATTCAATTTTTCTTAAAATTTAATTCTGGTAAAAAAGTTTATCAACAAATTTTTTAAATAATGAATTCAATTATTTCAATTATATTCATAATTAGCAACATTTTTCCGATTTACTAAATTCTTTTATAAATATTATTTTTGAAAAATATTCCTCACAAGAATGCAATTATTTTCATAAATTTCCATAAAATTAAAAGAAATAAAATTCAATTATTTTCAAAAGTAATAAAATTCTCCGCAGAAATTCAATTGTTTAACATTTTTTTGAAATTCTCCAAAATTTCAATTATCTTTATAAATAATTAAATTATTCTCTACAATTTAATTATTTTCAAAAATTTTAATAAAATTCTACGCAAACAATTAATTATTTCGATAAAAATGTAATAACATTCTTTTAAAGGATTCAATTACTTTTATAAATAGTAAAATTCTTTGCAGAAATTCAATTAGTATCAATAAATTTTAATGAAATTGAATTAATCAAATTTTCAATTATAATTAAATAATTATAATATAATTTATATTATAATTATAATATAATTATAATTATATAATAATTATAATTATAATTAAATATTTTAAATAGTATATTTAAATATTTAATATTTTAATTTTTATTTAATTATTTATTTATTGTATTTTAATTTACTAAAGTGATGTTTGTTTGTTGATTTTAACTAGTGACCTGATGATGCTCGCGAATCTGACTATCGAAACGTTGTTAATTTTATTAAAAAATGTGAGAGTTAGTGTCTTTTCTTTCACCTTTAAACATCTTCCAAAAATCGAAAAAAATATTTTATGAAATAATTGTGGAAGAATTTACTAAATATTAATTACTTCTTATTATCATATTGGCGGTCGTTTTTCATTAACGATTTTAGTTTTGAACACTGTTTTTAAATAAAAATGTGAAAACTAAAAATCTAAATTTGACTATTTGTTCAGAAAAGTAGCATTTAGTAGCATTAGGCTCAAAAAAGTAGCCAAAAAGTAGCAAATAGTATAGCTCCTAGTAGAAGAGTGCAAAGCCTGTGTTTTAAGTAAATTTCTAGTCACTTTTTAAGGGACTTCTTCTTGTAGTATCCAAAACAGAGTTTCCACTTTCTAGCATATGTATATGATGACTTTCGTGTGTCTAAATATAAGTTTCATCCGTATAAACCTTTGTCAAACTGCATTTGATAGATTTGAAACTTGTTTTGAATATATATTGTTGCACATCGCTTGCACGAAAATTTACGAGAGTTAAGAGACTGAAGGAGACGTGGAGAGTATATATACATACATATATATGAGAGATGGAATAAACCTTTGGTGGTAATAACCTTTCAGACTCCTGACACACCCAGCAATAGCAAGTTACTATTGGTTTCAACTGCGATAATGCCGCATTGTTAGCAGCCGGATGAAAGCGTTGTATATTGTTTAGAATTTAATGTTTCCCTGAGAAACTTTTGCGCTATGTGGATTATTATTGCTTCTGCTATATTCGCGATTTACACATGTGGTGGATGTTTGTGTGTCTGTGTGATGATTGGATTTGAGGATGCGGAAGTGACCCCCTACATGACTATTGCTGACAAGAAATAATAGCCGGTTAATTCCATATTTGCAAACTGGAAAATCACCTGTATCAATAATAAAATTTATTTTTCTATTTTATTATAGAGCTTTGTGTTTTTAAGGATTCTTCAAATTCAAATAATTTTTTTTACAATCGCACGCACAGACTTCGCATTCGATAATCAATTTTGAAAAAAGTAACACCAAAATAGATTAATTTAATTCTTTATGGTGTTAATTTAATGCTAGAGGAATTAAACTGTTGCAGATTATTTTCATCCATTCTGGTGTTATTGTAACACCTCACGTTTTACTGTGATTCTGACCTATTTATAGAGATTTTGTAGCAAGATTTTTTGAACCGAAAGCACAGTAAGGAGCAAAAATTCCCATTTTCATGATGCTTTAAAATGAAAACAACCATTTTTCTCAGACTATTCGCTTTTTTAATCTCGTGACACCATTAAAAGAACTCCGCAGCGCACTGGGAACAATAAATATTTTAGAAAATGAAGATCCAACAGTAACAACCATTTCTAATGTATAAAGTATGTGCGTATAAATCGTTGGAATTGTAAATGAAGAAGCGCGCGAAAAAAAAAATGAAAAGACTTTTGTATATTACTCTTTTATTCCCGTTGGCAAAAAAAAGTATCTCATTCTACCACAGAATTTGCGAATGATGATGATGATGAAGTCGTATCATTTTATTTTTAATATCAAAGAGACCAGCTGGCGTCAGTGTGTGTGTGTATGATATCACGCTGTACTTAGTGCTCAAAGCAAGTACATAATGTAAATTAACTGTCCGCCTTGCCATCGTTCCAGGAGATGTGTAACTTGTAATAAAAAGGGAGATGACGTAAATATTCTTATATTTCCGCAGGCGACATAAGTTAGTTTCCATAAAAAAGAAAAATTACAAAATCATATTCTTTTTCTCTCGATATATTTATAATAGAGACCTAAAAGTGAAAGTCCCTCAAGAATCGCATAAATTTATGATAATTCACGTCTATTTTCTTCAAAAAATTTGTCCGTAAACGTAAAGTTGAAGAAATAAAAAAAAAATTTTTACTGCTTGTCGTTTCGTTCTTTTACAAGCTGACGTAATATTCTAATCATCTTTTTATTCAAATGTACTGTTTTGTTTCTTCTCGACACTTTTCACGAGGAATAATGACTTTCACTGTATTACTTTTAATTGTTGCATCGAATTCAAAAAAAAGACGAGTCATCTCCATCTGTTGAATCAGTACAAAAAAGGACTTAAATTTTTCTAATAAAAATCTTCATATAAGATGTTTCTTGCCCAAACTTTTAAGTAACTTTTGTAATCACTTTTAAGATACCCAATTTTTGTTACAATTCTTCTGACATTTAAAATTTAATTAAATTCACAAGGATTTAACTCAATTTGAAAATTTCATAAAACAAATTGTAAATGATTTCTATGAAACCCTGTGGACTACTTGTAAAACTGGTTTTAGTATTTTTAACATAAATTTCTATGTCTTTATAGGAAAATTGACATGCTAGCAGAATATATTCAACGATTTTTCCAAAAATCACACAAGTACAAGATTCTAGAAGGTAAAAGTTTGAAAAGAAATTAACATCAGACATTTCTCGAATGTGTCTGCGCCAAGAAGGAGTTAATTAAACGTTTATTATTTGACAACTTCTCACACAATCTTATCACTAAACAGCAAGTTTTATGTCATTGTTCTAGCTGAGATGTTCACATTATCTCCAAAGTTAACCTGCGCCTTAAAAGCGGAAGTATGCCAACGATGCGTAACATTACGTGACTCTAATAATTGGTATAGTACAGTAGGTCAGTGCCGTCATGGACTGAAATTTCAATTTTATTTTTTTTTTCTCATTTTCAAGATGGGAAAAAAAAGATGAGAAAATGAGATAAAAAAAAAGTGTTTATAAGCAAGGTCGTAATTAAACGATGTCCTTAATGAACTGCTATAATATTATTATTCCTATACGGCAATCGTACCATGTTCCTTATTAAAGTCTGTATATTCGAATAGAGGAAGTTTGTTGTATTTCTTCATCGAAATTAAAATTTCATTGCTATATTGCACAAAGCAAAAAAATTTAAATGTTTCATTTAGTTTTTGTCCCTTTTATAAGAGTTGGATATTTTTACGAATATTTCTAACAAACACTATAGTTTATGGCAAACAGTTATATTGCTACTAACGATTTATCCCTTTGGATCTAATGACATTCAACTTTAAAAATTCACCGATTTCTGACTTCGTGCTCAAGAATTAATTTTTAAAAAGTATCAAAAAGTAGCATTCACATTAAAAAAAGTAGTAAAAAAGTAGCTAAAATTAACCTTTTTTCACTTCTTTTCAAAATAATTTGTTAAAATTCAATTAACAATGTCTACTATTTCAAGAAGTTTTAACAAAAGAATTTAATCATTTAAAAAGAAATTTTAATAAAATTCGTCTCATGAATTCAATGATTTTCAAATGTAATATAATTCTTTGCAAAACTCTAATTATGTTGCATAAAAATTTACAAAAATTCTCGTCAATGTTCAATTACTTTTATAAATAATAAAATTTTTCTCCGACATTCAAACGTTTCTGAAAAATTTTAATAACATTCTTAGCAAAGTTTCAATTATTTTTAATATTTGTACAATTTTTATCAAATTTCTCGAAAAATGAAATTGATCCTAAAAATCTTATTACAATTTGCTAAGAGAATTTAATTATTTAAAAATTTGTTGATAAAATTCTTTATAAAAATTCAATTATTTGATAAAATATTTATTTTTATAGTTAAAAAAATAAAAATATTAAACAAAATTTTTTTTACAATATTTTACACTAACATTCAATTATTTAAAAATAAATAAAAAATTCAAAAAATCATCGCAGAATTTCAATTATTTTTAATACAATTTTAATCGAATTTCTTAAAAAATGTAATTATTCTGTAGAATTTTATTAAAATTCGTCGAAAGAATTGTATCATTAAAAAAAATTTGTTTATGAAATTCTTTACCAGAATTGAATTTTAAGTAAAATTGATTCCAAAAATTATTTTTGTTCGTATTTAAATATTTGAATTCTAGGAGAATTTTCTGATAATAATTGATTTTTAAATAAATTAATTTAGATTTAGAGAAGAATTTTAGTTAAAAATTCTAAAAATAATAATCGTAATGATGAAAATAATTTTTGAAGAATTTACAGTAAAAAAGTAGCAAATAAACTTTTTTTTAAAAAATTAATTCTACCGAATTGTTTATTAAAAGTATAAAAAATTCAAATTTTCAAAGATTTTAATTTAAAATCTTTTGAAAATTCAAATTTTCAAAGATTAAATTTTAATTTAAAACCTTTTAAAAGTCCAAATTTTCAAAGATTTTAATTTAAAACTCTTTGAAAATTTAATTATTTCTAAAAATTTAAATGACAATCGAATTTTCATAAAATTTTCAAGAATATTTTCAGTTTTCGAAAAATCTAATGAAACGATTTTTATAAAATATATTAAAAATAATTGTAATTCTGATAAGAAATTTATTAACATTTTTCTAAATAATTGAATTTCGAAAAAAAATTGTATTATTTATTAAAAAATTAAAATTTTTATTAAAACTTTGTAGATTTCTTAAAATAATTTGTGAATTTGCGAAGAATTTATTACTTTTGAAAATTATTGAATCCTTGAGACTAATTTTATTAAAATTCGTTTTAAATAACTGAATTCTTTTCTGAAATTCTGTTAAAATTGTAAACATTGAAAATAATTGAAACTTGACAAATGTTTTAAATTAATTAAATTTCTATACGAAGAAGTTTATTAGAATTATTTGAAAAAACATTGAATTATCACAAAGGATATTTCATTTTAATTTTTGAAAATAATTTAATTGTTTAAAGAATAAATAAAAGAAATAAAATAATTGAATTTCTGAGAAGAATTTCACTTTTTTTAAAAAAATATTTGAATTTCTGCAGAAATCCAATTTGTTTTAGTTGTTTTTAACTAAAATTCTTCCATAAATCCATCATTTTAAAAAATCAATTGAATATATATTAAAAAATTTAACTATAATTTTAGAACAATTTTAGTTTTTAAACATTCATTTGTAAAATGAATTTCATTTTTAGTTTTTAAAATTGAATTTTGAAATATTTAAGTAAAATTAGATTTCAAGAATAAATACAATTAGAAAACAACAATTTTCCAGGATTTCGATCAATATTCCCTGATTTTTCCAGTTTTTTTTTCATTTTTATTTTTTTTTACAAAATCCCCTGACATTTTCAGGTTTTCAGGTTACGTGGCAACCCTGAAATTTTACAAAATTGACAATAACTCGATTCTATATTTTATTTCCCTGACTTTTTCCTAATTTTCATGAATTTTTTTTTTTTTTTAATACAATTAATAAAATTCGTTGCAGAAATTTAATTTATTATCAGAATAAGTAGAAAGTAAATATTTTTAATGAAAATTAGAAAAAACTTCGAAAAATAAAATACGGAATTGGAATTTTTGTTAGTTTTGTAAAAGTTTCTAAAACGAGTTTTTTTTTAGTCGTCATGAGTTTAATTTTTCGATAGATAATTCTTAATTACTTTTTCTACTTAGAAAAACTCCTTCGAGACACTTTTTTTTAAAATTAATCATATCGAGTGCGAAGTCTGCATTTAATTTTCAAACTTTTATGAACCTTCATTTGTTTTATTACGATGTTATTTTGTTTCGATTATTAATACGTAAGGTTCCAATTTACGGAAAATTTATTTTACGGAAAAGATTTTTGCATTGAAAAACAAATGAGTTTTCTAATGAAGTTGCTGATTTTTAATGCAAAAACGCGGTTATATTTTCTTTCCGTAAAATAATTTTCCCTTAATTAATTCCCTACCAATTTTAGTGAGATCTTCATTTGTTTTGTTATCAAAATAGTGCTCCAAAAATCGAATGATTAGCATATATCGTTTTTAGCTTCGTTTTCAAAATCAAACCCAAACGAAGAAAACTGAATGCACCTTATCAGGAACATAGCATAAAAATACAATAACTGATAATATATATATGTAATATCGATCATTTTCTAAAAGACTTGTCATGCTATCAATACACTGAATCATATTCTGAATCGGAAACAATTAATAACAGTTCAACTTCGATTTATTGTCCCGTTGAAAATATCAATAAACATTCGAATGTATTTTATTCAAAGATTTATGGAATAGGAAAGAACATTAATTTCACATTTGAACTTGAACACTACGCTTGACTCACTCATTACACAATCTTCATATATATGTATTACACGCGAATGCGAGTCTGATTTTTGAATGAAAACCAGCTTCTTGAATGGTGACAACATGTTGAAGGGGGTTGGCTTAATGCCAATGATATAAAATTTTCTCTCTCTCTCTCTCTGGAAAGTGCGTGTACTTATAAATATACAAAAAAAATTTCCCGCTCAACCGGCTTCGATAATTATAAAACTAGTTGGATAAATGGCGCAACTTGTTACCCTTTTTACAAGTGTTAACTAACTACTAATATTTTGCGCTTTTTCTTTTTTGCATTTTTCAGAAACGGAAAGAAAAGGAGTCGAAAATTAATGTTCTATTGCATCATTTTATTGAATTGGATTAATAGATCATAAATTGTGATATAATAAAAAAAAATTGTAGTTGAATAGTGAAAATTAATAAAACATGTGTTGGAGAAGAAAATAGTATGCGTGGAATTAAAAAAAAGTTTTGAGAGGGTGAAATTTTCCGCTTTCACCCAACACTCTTTTACAATTTAGTAATTTGATTTCCTGTCTCATTGGAATAAATTGTGAGGAAAAAATTAAAACCAGTTGGATTTTTTGGCTGGAGACCAGGCCAACAACTTTTTTTTTGTCGCATTGTAGTGGCTAGTTAGAACTGCAAATCTGCAGCATATCCTGGGTTTCGAGGAGGTCATTGAGCCGCCTTGTTAAAAAAAAGAGCAAAGAATAAGAATTTTCAAAAAATCCAAATTTTCCTAACCGATGTAGATTTTCGAAACAGTACGCAAAATTGCTACACAAAGAATGAAAATTGACTCCATTAGTCTAAAGAAGTAATTCGACACTATGATAATTTTAGAAGATCAGAGAACATACTCTTGGGACACCATTAATTTTTTTCCCCCTTCACACCTGTTTCATGAACTCCCAAAGGAAGGGAAGTGAAACCCGAGGCAACAAAGTCAGTGCAACAGGCTCATAATATGTGCTCGAGTTACGCGAAGTGAAGAGGACTTGATGATTGAGACAAAGGTGCTCGTATGGAAGGCAATTGGAATGAGGCAAAGAAAAAAAGGGGGGAAAAACAATTTAAAAACATTCATTCGAATTCAACACGACATTTACCGAAAGCAATCATTGCATTTACAACCAGAGACCAACATCAATTGGGAAAAATATTTCCAAATCACTGATTTTTAACGAACTGTTCCCTATTTCTTGTGGTTAGTGTTTTATTCTAAAAAGTCCAACTAGTAAATAGGAAGCCAGTGTCTTAACGAAAAAAGAGAAAGAACAAAAATAGAAAAAGAAACTAATTTTGTAATATCTGCGTGAACAGTTCATATGTACTGTTGTGTTATTTTTTAATGAGTATGGGAACGGAGTACATAAATCCTTATCTGTCAAATACCAACTATTTAGAGTTATATTCGGATATAAAGTTCTATAAATTACAGTGACATGAAATCTTATATAATGTGTGAAGGTGAGTATCACTTTTGCTTTTCAAACTCAGCTATAATTCAAAGTGTGTTATTTAAATGAAGCCTACTTTCTTTCTATAGACACAAGCATATAGCATAGAGTGTGTTCTTTCAAACCAAACGAGATTATTAATAGTTCCAACAACTTTATATGTTTCCAATTGACGCATTTCTCCTGCAGCATATAACAAAAGATC
Source organism: Leptopilina myrica (nomen nudum) (assembly GCA_032872475.1). Taxonomy (NCBI): domain Eukaryota; kingdom Metazoa; phylum Arthropoda; class Insecta; order Hymenoptera; family Figitidae; genus Leptopilina; species Leptopilina myrica (nomen nudum). Next base: position 8,008,036 of record CM065464.1, on the reverse strand, counting down.
GAAAATAAAAAGCCTCCATATCAGTTTTAGAACCGATTTTTGTCATTATGGTTATAAGATCGGCTCTGATTTCTGCTTTGGCACTATTTTTACTGTACGAAGCAGATATAACTGAAACAAATGGAAACACTTCAAACAATACGAAATAAAACAAAATTAAGAAGCAGAAAAAAACTAGGAACATAAGAAGAGCCGAACTTTTATGACAGAAGCATAAAAGCAAATGCATATTAGAAAGTAGCAAAGAGGAAACGGACAGGTATTTCTAAATAAAAAATGAAAGTTCTGTGTGCACAGATCTTAAACTGCGAGGTTTAAGAGTGCAACGAATTTTGAAAAAAAACAATCGATTGGCAAAAGTCGGCTTCTAGGATTCTCACAGTCTACATTTGCAGAGGGAAAATAAAAGCGTTATTGCAGAACAAAAATTGACGTTGGGGGCGAAAATGTTGTTGTGGCTCTCACGACATCTTATAGACACATATAGAGAGAGCTTATAAGAACACAACATATTTTCCTCTAATAGAGGCTAAGAAAAATCGCCGTAACCATGTGGCAGTTATTCTCCCAGGACACACACAATACTCAAGGATCGCAATCCGTAATTAATGAGCTCTGATGCTGTTCAACATCCACTTGAATGTATATGTGTGCTTATATACTTAATGTTCATAAGTACATACATACATGTTCGTATAGGTACCTCTATGTATTATGGATCATTGTATACGTACAAACATCAAAATGTACATACGTTTTTGCGTAACTCTTCCCTACCACCTTTATACTGTCACGTAACACCACGAGGTATTACTTATTGCCATAATCGCCACAAGTACTTGTGGATTTTTTTTAAATGTCAACTATTTAAATTATTTTAAAATATCAAACAAAAATTAATAGTTGTTCAATATCTTCTACTTTCAGGAAATAGCAAATTCGGTCTAAATTATTGGACCATAATTAAGCTTCGCACTCTTCTACTAAAAGCTACTATTTGCTACTTTTTGGCTACTTTTTTGAGCCTAATGCTACTAAAAGCTACTTTTCTGAACAAATAGTCAAATTTAGATTTTTAGTTTTCACATTTCCATTTAAAAACAGTGTTAAAAACTAAAATCGTTAATGAAAAACGACCGCCAATAAGATAATAGGAAATAATTTTACCGACATTTACTCTATCAATAGTGACTGATTATAAATTGTGTTTAACCTTTAAATTCCCCGTTTTTCCCGGTTTTATTTTCTCATCAAATTTTTATTTATTTCATTTCGAACATAAATCTACAATTTGGAAAATAATTGAATTACAAACAAAGAATTTTTTCAATTTTTCAAAAAAAATCTTTTCTGTTCATAATTATAATTGAAAATTTGATTAATTCAATGTCATTAAAATTTATTGATACTAATTAAATTTCTGCATAGAATTTTACTATTTATAAAAGTAATTGAATCCTTTAAAAGATTGTTATTACATATTTATGAAAATAATTAAATGTTTGCGTAGAATTTTATTAAAATTTTTGAAAATAATTGAATTGTAGAGAACAATTTAATTATTTATAAAGATAATTGAAATTTCGGAGAATTTAAAAAAAATGTTAAACATAATTGAATTTCTGCGGAGAATTTTATTACTTTTGAAAATAATTGAATTGTTTTTTTTAATTTTATGGAAATTTATGAAAATAATTGAATTCTTGTGAGGAATATTTTTCAAAAATAATATTTAAAAGAATTTAGTAAATCGGAAAAATTTAATCAAATTTTTAAAAATAATTGCATTTTTCGACGAATTTGATTAAAATTGTATTAAACGTAATTCCATTTCTGCAATGAGTTTTATTATTTATGAAAGTAATTGAATTATTGCGAGGATTTTATAAAAAAAAGTTTCAAATAATTGATTTAAAAAAAAATTTAGATAAACTCTATTTTTAATAATTCAATTCTTATGAAATTTTCATTCTTTTAGAAAATAATTGAATACTTTTTGGAAATTTTATTAAAATAATAGACATACAAATTATTGAATTAAGAAAATGTTTTGAAAATAATTGAATTCTTGTTGTGAATATAAATGAATTTTTGTTATTTATAGAAATAATTGAACTTTTACAATGAATTTTAATAAAATTCTTAAAATTAATTTAATTTTGTCCAAGTTTTACTATTTAAGAAAATAATTAAATGTATTGCGAATAAATTTTTAAAAATAAAATTTTAATTATACGGTGGCTAACTCACCTTGATTATTTAGAAAATTTTTTTAAAAATTCTTTTAAAAAAAGTAAATTATTTTTAACAGAATGTGAAGAAATTTCAATTACATCAAAAATTTTCAATTATTTGTTTATAAAAATTCAATTATCTTTAAATAACAGGATTAAAAAATCTCATTTTTCAAAATTTTCAACAAAAAAACTGCGAAAATTCAATTTTATTAAAAATTTTGAAGTGTGTATTTTTTTAAAAATTAACTAATAAAAATTTTAATTATTAATCTTCGCAATAAAAAACGTAAATACATTAGAATATGACTCCTTATAAAATTTAATTATTTATCAATTATTAAATTAAAATACTTTGAAAATTCGATTTTTTAAGAAGTTTTTAATTCTTTAATTCTTTTTTGTTTGTCATTGAGGTTACTATTTCCTACTTTTTTTGTCATCAACGCTACTTTTTCCTACTTTTTTTAAACTCATAATGAAGTGCGAAGCCTGCATGACCCAAAAAAGTTTAGGATCAAACAATCTGACTACATAGTCAAAATGTATATCAATTTTTAGGTTCCAAACAATGTTTATAGTTTAGGATCAAACAATCTGAATATATAGTCAAAATGTATATCAATTTTTAGGTTCCAAACAATGTTTATAGTTTAGGATCATAGAATCTGACTACACTGTAAAAAGAGGCATCTTATTTTAAGATACTTTGGTAGTTACTTTTAAGTTGTTTCCAAAAAGTTATCAAAAGCATCTTAAAATGCATTAGTTTCTAAGATAGAAGATGAAAAAATAAGATGTTTTAATCGTTTTAAAAGTGATTATAATGTATTTTAAGATACTTGTTTTTGCAGTGTTTTTACAGTGTATATAGTCAAAATTTAACAATTTTTAGGTTCCAAACAATAGTCGTTGGACATGGTTCGCAAGATTAATGTTGTCTATTTTGAAAAGAATGAGAAAGAATGATAATTGTTTTTATGTCACACACTCAAGTTACGCGAGAGAATCACAATATAATCTAAAAGCGGAATTACAACTGAAATCAAATCATTTCCGTGCGCAACAACTTTCGCTTGAGAAAATTAAATTTTTCGCACTTAGATTTAAGTGGATTGAAACGTGTCAAGTTTTAAACCCGATTATCCTGGTTTGCTATAATAGCTTCCTGATTACCCAGCTGATTTCTGGTATGTTTATTACAGCATGATCTTTTAAAACCACGTTCACATGTATATAAGATAACATGGATGTAAAACGAGTTGTTATTGAATAGTGTTATACATTTATAATGCAACATTGTACATACATATATATATATATATGTGTGTGTACGTGTGAAAAATACTTTATGTTTATTTGCCTATACATAACATTTATATATATATATATGCGCACTGTGCTTGAAAAATCGTGTGCGCCTTCACTTTGTGTAACAGAAAATGATTTTGAAAACGAGAGAGTCGTCGTCCAATCAGAACTATATACATATGCATTTAAATCGATTTTATCGCGAGAAAAAGTCGATTTTAACGCGCTTTCCTTATAGCATGCATTTGATAGGAATCGATATCAGGTTCGACGTCCGCGCGCGCTCTCTGCATGACGCTTATAACTCGCGTGCATTTAAAATGAAAGGTCGCTGTACTTATACACTCACTCAACTAATCGATGAATTTCCTTCGTCAATTATTTTTCTTGATGAAGGATTTTTCTTCGAAAAAATTTTCTTTCTCTTACTTCAATTTTTTTTAATAGCATGAAAATATTTGCCAAAATCCCTCAAACCATGATAACTGAAAAAAAAATGATTTTAAATTTGAAAATTTCTCTATTTCGACTGTGGTGACAATTTTGAAAACCATGTCCAACGGTAAATTTGCTTTATTCGAATTATTGAATAAATTTTTAAAAAGTTGCAGTAAAAAAGTATCAAGTAAACTTTGTTTAAAAAATTAATTTTACAGAATTGTTCGTCAAAAATATAAAAAATTAAAATTTCTAAACATTTTTATTACTTGAAGCCTTTTAAAGATTTAATTATTTCTAAAAATTTTCTAATAATTTAATACAATATATAATAAAATACTTGAAAATTGGATTTAGTTTGAGTTAAATTTTACAGAACATCAATTATCCAAAGTCTGTCTAATTGTAATATTTGAAAAATTGAAATTAGAAAACATTTAAAACTAAATTTCCAAAGATTTGTCCATTATACTTTTCATACTAACAAACATTTAATTTTTAGAAGAAATAAATAAATTTCATTAGTTTGAAAGTTCAGAACTTTAGGATCTTAATTGTTTATCGCATTTTTTGGAAAAAGAGATAATATCCGAGGCCTGTTACTGCGATTCTTATACATAATAGACGATTATCTAATCACGTATTAAAGACAATTAATCCCATTTAAAACATCATCTATGTGAGTTATTATGTCCTGACGTTGAGGAAGGTTCCTCTCTCTCTCTCTCTATCTCCGCAATTATCTCAATAATTTATTCCATCTTCACTTTACTATTCTTCTCAATGTGATAAAAATCATATTTAAAGCCCACGTGATAACGAGTTTTCTCAGTAAACGCGAAACAATAAAATGGCAAAGGAAATGCGCGAGTTGCTGCCGTACGTTTGTTTCCAAGGCCACAACAACATTGGACGATCCAAAGGGGGGAACAGGTTTTCATTTCTGCGCCAAAGTATTGTTTCACAATTTATTTGCAATAAAAAAAAAAAAAGAAAAAGAAGCATTCCTATCGGTTCGTGATTTCGAAATTTAACTCACTTCCAGAGTCCGATATCTCAACGAGCAACACAATATTCCCTTTGAAGCTTCATTCTATCCTTTTAAAGCCGCGCGAAATGACAAATCATAACTTTTGCTGCAATGTCCCGAGACTCAAGACTGATTCTAAGAAAGAAATTGCTTTCGGGCTTTTTTTTTTAAAGTATCTCTTCTTAATAGCGACGAAGGCGAGAATTTTATGCCGCAAAATTGTCGGTTGGGGATTTTATTATTTTCAAATCTCATTGTTTTTTTGCTGTTCGACAGTGTTTTGTCGCGGGGGAAAAAAATAGGTTCGGTTGTTAATAGAAGTTAGAAGATGATTAATTATTTATAGATTTCTACAGTTGTATTTGTTGTCTTTTGTAAATCAGGTTTTTTTTATTGCTTAGATTGTGGGTTTAATTTGGAAATTATCCTGATTTGCTTTTTTCATGCACGCACAGGGAAGAAATGTGTTAGACCATAGAGGAGAATTTATTATATACGTTTCATAATATCAGCATTCCAATCGAATTCTGGAGCACATCCCTTACGGCTTGTCTGGCATCTCAATTTTTTTTTCCGCTGCGCTTGCACCTGCCTAAGTTGTAAGTCTACTTGGAAATGTTGAACCAGACTGGTTATATATTCGCCTGACAAAATTCCATGCCTCTGGCGATTAACACTCGAGTTGGAGACGTTATTTTTTTCTCCCCCGAGAAATTCAATACAGGCTTTTCACAATTTATGCGCGAAAAATCTGGAAAATCATTAACTGACATGGAATTTAAATTCTTTTTGGTTCATTCAACCAAAAATTGGACCATGGTAAAAAATTAAACATTAAAATATCAGGCTTCGCACTATATTATGAGTTTAAAAAAAGTAGCCTTGTTGACAAAAAAGAAGTAGGAAATAGTAGCCTCGATGACAAACAAAAAAGAATTAAAGAATTAAAAACTTCTTAAAAAATCGAATTTTCAAAGTATTTTAATTTAATAATTGATAAATAATTAAATTTTATAAGGAGTCATATTCTAATGTATTCACGTTTCTTAGTGCGAAGATTAATAATTAAAATTTTTATTAGTTAATTTAAAAAAAATACACACTTCAAATTTTTTAATAAAATTGAATTTTCGCAGTTTTTTTTTAATTTTGAAAAATAAGATTTTTTAATTCTGTTATTTCAAGATAATTGAATTTTTATAAACAAATAATTGAAAATTTTTTATTTAATTAAAATTTCTTTACATTCTATTAAAACTAATTTACCTTTTTTAAGAATTAAAAAAAAAATTCTAAATTATTTTCTTAAATAGTAAAACTTTGACAAAATTAAATTACTTTCAGGAATTTCATTAAAATTCATTGTAAAAGTTCAATTATTTCTATAAATAATAAAAATTCATTTATATTCACCACAAGAATTCAATTATTTTCAAAAATGTTTCCTAATTCAATAATTTGTATGTCTATTATTTTAATAAAATTTCCAAAAAGTATTCAATGATTTTCTAAAAGAATGAAAATTTCATAAGAATTGAATTATTAAAAATAGAGTTAAACTAAATTTTTTTTTAAATAAGTTATTTGACACTTTTTTTTATAAAATCCTCGCAATAATTCAATTACTTTCATAAATAATAAAACTCATTGCAGAAATGGAATTATGTTTAATACAATTTTAATCAAATTCGTCGAAAAATGCAATAATTTAAAAAAATTTGATTAAATTTTCTCTAAGGAATTCAATTATTTCAATTATTTTCATAAATACTAAAATTTTTCCGATTGACTAAATTCTTTTAAATATTATTTTTAAAAAATATTCCTCATAAGAATTAAATTATTTTCCAAAGTAATAAAATTCTCCGCAGAAATTCAATTATGTTTAACATTTTTTTGAAATTCTCCGAAATTTTAATTATCTTTATAAATAATTAAATTGTTCTCTACAATTGAATTATTTTCAAAAATTTTAATAAAATTCTACGCAAACATTTAATTATTTCCATAAATATGTAATAACAGTCTTTTGAAGGATTCAATTACTTTTATAAATAGTAAAACTCTTTGCGGAAATTCAATTAGTATCAATAAATTTTAATGAAATTGAATTAATCAAATTTTTCAATTATATAATTATGAACAGTCAAGATTGTTTTTTGAAAAATTGAAAAAATGTTTAAAAAAATTTGTTTAATTGAATTATTTTCCAAGTTGTAGATTAATGTTCGAAATGAAATAAATAAAAATTTGATGAGAAAATAAAACCGGGAAAACGGGGAATTTGAAGGTTAAACACAATTTATAATCAGTCACTATTGATAGAGTAAATGTCGGTAAAATTATTTTCCATTATCTTATTGGCGGTCGTTTTTCATTAACGATTTTAGTTTTTAACACTGTTTTTAAATAAAAATGTGAAAACTAAAAATCTAAATTTGAATATTTGTTCAGAAAAGTAGTTTTCAGTAGCATTAGGCTCAAAAAAGTAGCAAATAGTAGCTTTTAGTAGAAGAGTGCGAAGCCTGATAGAATTTTTTTTGGTTCATTCAACCAAAAACTTGACCATGGTAAAAAATTAAACATTAAAATACGTCAATTTTCACTGGTAACAAATTTCCAACAATGAAACAAGAATAACATTGGAATTAATGAAAGCATGAACCAGAAAGTTTTCCTTCTTCCTTTTTCTTTTTCTCAAAAAGTGGAAGTCACTGATACGCCCCATTTAACGGTACTTTCCCATGGGTTCTTTTCAAGTCGACCTTCACCACCAATGTAGTAACTATACAATCGCACCATGATCGTACTGATGATTTCAAACCTCTTTTACTGCTCGGGTAATTGCATGCCTGACGGAAAAGAGAAGAGAGGAATGTTTCGCGGAAGAGGGAGAGCTCATCAGTGCGGGAGAGATGAGAAAGGGGAAAATATCTTTTCCTTCTTCATGTTCTAATACCGCAAATATAAAATGTAAAAATACAAACTGCAACTAAGTTGTAGACCAGTGAGCGCAAAACAACACGAAACTTTCTACATAACCTTCGAGGAATCCTTTTCACTAAAGTCTGGGTCAACTATAATATACGATTCATCAAAACTCTTCAAGGGTCTCGCAAACAAGAGTCTTGTTTCTTCTTAGAGGATTAGAAATTCAAAAGTGAATGGAAATTTAATACGATTTTGGGAATTATATACATATAGTCATACTGAAATATATATTCTTTCTAAATTCTTTTCAGTGATTCACTGATTCAGTATTACGGAAGATTTTAGTGATGCAAAAAGTGACTCGGCAAAAGAAGCGATGAGGCAAAAATTGCAGATTTAGGAAAATCAGAATTATTTTTTCCCCAATTTCAATGTGAATATGATGGAATCAAGAGAATGGGGGACTTTTGCTTTAAGCAAGTCACCCACTTACAAGAAAGTAGAGGTGAAAGCCATCGCTTCGCGGTTGACGAACTTGTCAACGAACAACTCTTGACATTAATTTGAAATTTCAGAGAAAACCAAAGTACTTTCTATACATTATCATACTAATAATGACGTGGATTCTTTTACTCTGTCATCAAGACAATGTCAAAGCAGTTTTGAGTCGAAAATTCCATCTCGAAAATTAAAAAAACGGGAACAATATCTTCTCCTAAGGAATATCGAATATCAAGACAGTATCAAAACTTGTTGCATTGCAACGATTGAAACAAAGTATTAAAACAAGTTGCACTTCAACAATATTTTGGTAATTTCAGAGCAATTTTAGTTATTAATTTTGTTTTTTTGATGTCCTTTGAAAAACCGAAGAAAAGCAAGAAAAAAGATCATCAAAAATCAGTGCTATTAAATCTTGTGTCATTACTTTGATTTTCTACAAACGGATTATTAACATTCAAAACAGATCGGCTGCTCCTTTTTATTTCCTCTCATTCTCCAATCCGTAAATGTTTCTTTCCCACGACTAAACTGCAGAGTGTATATATACAATATATGTAGCAGGTCGTATTTGCCCCTGGCTTCTCTCCCATGTTCGGAAGGATATGGCATGGGCAAAAAAGTGAACATGTGAATTTCAGAAAAAAGTACCGAAAAAGAATATACCCTTTTCTTTGCAAAAGCCATATGCGAATGTATGCGGCAAACGAAAATCTAACTCTCTAACAAAGTTTCGAGATTTCAATTACGATTCAACTCTCGGACATAAAACGAAGGTCGCTGTGTTTGTAAAATGGCGAGAGCAAGCGAGGGCTAGAGACAATTCACGGTTATGGCGGCCAAGAACAACTCTTGAGAATTGAGAAAATTCATCTTCCCATGAGAAGATCTTCAACTTCTTCTTCTTCTTCTTCTTTTTCCATTTTCGAAGGTCAGCCTCACACCATCAAAATGGGAATAAACGACTTTTGATTTTTCGGGGTCTTAATGATGAATAAAGGTCAAGGTGTTCCCATTTTCAGAGCATATGCAGCAATACCTTCTTTAATGTATATTAAAATTTACTTCTGAACAAGAGGTTGTGTTAACTTGAAAGTTTCACAATTGTGACGAATAACACTGATACCAAAAATGTGGACCAAATCGAAAATTGATCCAAATTTTAGGAATCAATTCGATACAATTTGATACCACTTTAGTATCATTATTTGTTAATTTTTAAACACAAGTATCAATTTATCAACATTCACTTTAGTATCAATAAGTTTTCAAGAAAACCACGAGTAAAAATTACAAAAAACAAAACAATAGAAAACAAAAAGGTTCAAACAACTGAACCGAGAATTCGATATTTAAATCCTCAGCAAACACTTCTTATGGATATAAATAGCAATATGATTTTCAACCTTAATTGACTTTCGGTTGACTCAAATTAACCCTATCAAATTTTCAAATTAAACGAGACACCAAATTAAACGAGACATTGATGCAATAACGGATCCAGCAATAAGAAGTATTTAAATATTTATCTATCAAAATTAAACAACTTTTGATTAAATTGAATTTAAAAATCAGGAAAATAAAAAATAAAATTTTTGTCAACACTGAATTAAATAAACGACTTTTTCGATTTTTTTTTACTATTTTTAATCGACTAAAGAGACCTTTTCAAAATTTTTGCTCGAAAAACACTTAGGATTGTTTTTAAACTTGAATGAAATTTTAAAAATTTTATTTAAAAAAAAAATTACAATAAAAAGATTAAATTGCAAAAATCTTTTTTAGAAAACCAAATGTTGAAAACTTAATTTTCCTTCTTGCCTAAATTATAAATGACGCGACAATTTTAGAACGTGTTCAGTCAAACGAAACAGTATATTGTATATTTAAATAGAAAAAAAAATTTGAATTTTATTGACTTATATGACGTCACGATTTTGAGCGTTTACAAAATAATGATAAGAAAAAAAAATGAAAAACTGATTAATTACTAACGCAAGTGATTGTGCAATGATATTTGTTTGCAAATATTGGCAGTTAAACTCACATTTACCAGCAAAGAAAAAAATAGGGTTCCCTTACAAATTTCTCATCAAATTTCCCTTACTAAAAGCTACTTTTCTGAACAAATGGTCAAATTTAGATTTTTAGTTTTCACATTTCCATTTAAAAACAGTGTTAAAAACTAAAATCGTTAATGAAAAACGACCGCCAATAAGATAATGGGAAATAATTTTACCGACATTTACTCTATCAATAGTGACTGATTATAAATTGTGTTTAACCTTTAAATTCCCCGTTTTTCCCGGTTTTATTTTCTCATCAAATTTTTATTTATTTCATTTCGAACATAAATCTACAATTTGGAAAATAATTCAATTATAAACAAAGAATTTTTTCAATTTTTCAAAAAAAATCTTGTCTCTTCATAATTATAATTGAAAATTTGATTAATTCAATTTCATTAAAATTTATTGATACTAATTGAATTTCTGCAAAGAATTTTACTATTTATAAAAGTAATTGAATCCTTCAAAAGAATGTTATTACATATTTATGAAAATAATTAAATGTTTGCGTAGAATTTTATTAAAATTTTTGAAAATAATTCAATTGTAGAGAACAATTTAATTATTTATAAAGATAATTGAAATTTCGGAGAATTTCAAAAAAATGTTAAACATAATTGAATTTCTGCAAAGAATTATATTACTTTTGAAAATAATTGAATTATTTTTTTAATTTTATGGAAATTTATGAGAAGAATTGAATTCTTATGAGGAATATTTTTCAAAAATAATATTTATAAAACAATCTAGTAAATTGGAAAAATTTTGCTATTTATGAAAATAATTGAAATAATTGAATTACTTAGAGAAAATTTAATCAAATTTTATTAAATAATTGCATTTTTCGACTAATTCGATTAAAATTGTTTTTAACGTAATTCCATTTCTGCAATGAGTTTTATTATTTATGAAAATAATTGAATTTTTGCAAGGATTTTATAAAAAAAAGTTTCAAATAATTGATTAAAAAAAAAGTGCAAAGAATTTAACTATTTATAAAAGTAATTTAATCCTTTAAAAGAATGTTACTAAATATTTATGAAAATAATTAAATGTTTGCCTAGAATTTTATTAAAAATTTTGAAAATAATTGAATTGTAGGCAACAATTTAATTATTTAGAAAGATAATTGAAATTTTGGAGAATTTCAAAAAAATGTTTAACATAATTGAATTTCTGTGGACAATTTTATAACTTTTGAAAATAATTGAATTATTGCGAGGATTTTATAAAAAAGGTTAAAATAATTGATTATTTAAAAAAAAATAAGATAAACTCTATTTTTAATAATTCAATTCCTATGAAATTTTCATTCTCTTAGAAAATAATTAAATACTTTTAGGCAATTTTATTATAATAGTAGACACAAATTTTTGAATTAAGAACAATTTTTGAAAATACTATAATTCTTGTGGTTTGAATATAAATGAATTTTTGTTATTTATATAGAAATAATTGAACTTTTACAATGAATTTTCGATAAAATTCCTAAAAGTATTTTAATTTTGTCCAAGTTTTTCTATTTAAGAAAATAATTGAAGGTATTTCGAATAAATTTTTAAAAATAAAATTATAATTATACGATGACTTACTTCCCTTGAATATTTAGAAAAATTTTTTAAAAATTCTTTAAAAAAGTAATTTTTTTTAATAGAATGTAAAGAAATTTCAATTACATCAAAAATTTTCAATTATTTGTTTGTAAAAATTCAATTATCTTGAAATGACAGGATTAAAAAAATATTTTTTTCATAATTTTCAAAAACAACTGCGAAAATTCAATTTTATTAAAAAATTTGAACTGTGTATTTTTTTAAAATTAACTAATAAAAATTTGAATTATTAATCTTCGCACTAAGAAACGTGAATACATTAGAATATGACTCCTTATAAAATTTAATTATTTATCAATTATTAAATTAAAATACTTTGAAAATTCGATTTTTTAAAAAGTTTTTAATTCTTTAATTCTTTTTTTTGTCATCGAGGCTACTATTTCCTACTTTTTTTTTTGTTCATCAAGACTACTTTTTCCTAATTTTTTTTTAAACTCATAATGGAGTGCGAAGCCTGAGTTACTCAATTTGCTTTTTTCTTCAACTATTCACTGACTTTTACACATTCTGCTGAATATTCATTTTAATAAACCTAAAAGAGAAGAAATTACGGAAAATTACGGAAGGGTTGTAAAAAAGTGTTATAGAGAAAATATGAGCTAATAATCGTGAGGAGAGGAAAAAAAAATTGTTCGACGAATTGTGTGAAAGGGGAGGAAAAATATAGTAGCGTACAAAACAAATGTACATATATACACACAGTAATGACCGCGCATATAGAGAATCTAGACTTTAAAACAGATAAAGCACACGTTCGTTTTATTTTATCGTTTTTCTCGTGGACAATATGTTGGCGAGGGATAGTTTGTTAATATCTAATAACCCTAATGGTCAATTCACCCCTTCGGAAGAAAAAAAAAAAAAAAAAAGAATGTGAGTGTTGGCACTGTGGAAATTCATGTTGTTGTTAGCACTGCTGTTATGGAAACGCGGTTCACTATTTGTCCCACTCACCGTTTATTGAAAAGAGAGAGTAGACTTGTCAACACACGTGCCTTTTTTCACCCTTATTTTTTTTTTTTTTTTGTCAAATTTCTATTAAGTTATAATATCACTGCGTGACTGGAGTATTTTATTACTTATCCCTTACAGAATTCATTTTCGAGTAGGGTAATGTAATGAAATTTTTTTGAATACCTAATAATTTAATTTTTTTTGAAACACTTTCCGTGATTACTCGATTGAAGTTCGTTTTGTTGTCTCTATTTTGTTTCAATAGTAAAACAAAGTTGTAAAATTGTAAACTCCCCCCTTGGTTTCCATCTTGTTTGAAAAATGAGGGTGTTTTGAATCAAAGTGTCTTCTTTATAGGTGTTAATAATGTCCCTAATGTTTTGAACGCTATTTTTTTTAGTTCCAGTCGATTTTCTTATAAATCTTCACTGGGAACCAAAAAAGGTCGTTTTAGTCGATTAAAAATAGAAAAAAAGTGGAAAAAGTTGTTTATTTAATTTAATGTTGTCACAAAAATTTTATTCTACATTTTCTTGATTTTTTTCTCTAATAATTTCGCTAAAGAAATATGTAAAGACTTCATATTTCTATTTTTACGGGAAATAAAATAAAATTTTAATTTTACTTAAATTTTAATTTTGTAATGTTTATATTTTTTTATTGTAGAGAGTTATTGATGAAAAGACAAAGAGGTCATTGATCCAGTGAAGCTTTAATGAGAAGTCCGAAACGGAAGTTTCCCTTTTTAATCCTCCCGATGAAGAAGGGGTTGAGAAATTGAGTTTTACACGCGAGTTGACAATTTTGTTATTACTATCTTGCTTCTGCATTATTTTTCAATATTTCTCAATATATTTAAATATCCTAAAATAATAAATATTTTTAATAAAAAAAAATATTTTTAATCTCGTCTTTTGTTTCTAAATTGAAAATGATTTTTTTCGGATAAGAATTTTTTTTTTAAAAAAGCCTAAATAACAAATAATTTTAATCAAAAATCTTCTCTTTTGTTTCCAAGCTATGAATATGATTTTTTTGTAATGCATAATAAATGTTTTTTTTTAGAAAATTGTTAGACAAGTGGTATAAATAAAAACTTTGTTCGCTAATCGGAAAATCCTTCTTGTGCACTTATCGCTTTTCGAAATGGATTCGCCTAGACATCTGTTCAATTTCCTCTCTACAGATGGTCAATTGTTTTAAAAATAAAAGACACTTTTTGTCCTCAATATGCCACGATTTTCAATTCCCAGTAATTCATATAAAAACCACAATTCTAAGGTAAGATTTTTTTTCAACGTCTTATATTTTCAACATATGATTCATAAAGGTGCGGGTTGGATTGAAAATTGAAATTCTATTTTTCATGAGTCATAAACTGTTTTCCTTTTTGAACATATGATAAATATATATACAATGTTTTATCACTAAAGAAGGCTGTAATATAGCTGACGAACATGCAAAAAAATAATTATACTTATGTGCGTCGTGCGTATATTAATAAATTTATTTATATACATGAACATAAAATTTCGCAAAAACACTCCTAGTTTGGAAATTTAAAAATAAAAATAAAAATGTTGTATTCAACTTTGCTCTTATATACTTCCTACACATTGTTTCAGGTGTAATTTTCTTATTCATATTTTACACATTTTCATAATTCACTTCCTTGTTACTTTTAAAAAGTTGTAAAAACTCGAAATGTTTTATTTATGGCACTGAGTCGTGGTAATTAAAAATATTCAAACTGATTGAGAAATATGAGAACTTTAATCATTCAATGTATGACAAAATAATACTTTCGAAATGTTCCACAATAATTAATCACATATTGGGGAAATTCATAATTTTTCCACTTTGAATAATGTGAGAAAAATTAGAATATACCTTAGGCTTCGAACTTATCAAGTTAGGGTAAAAAATAGAGTAACAAGTTAAAAATATTCGTTTGAAAACATAAATATCTTCATTTTTTGATTAAAATTTAACTATTATTATTTTTTCAGATAGAAATTGGAATTTTCAAAAATTCAATTTTTTTCTATTTATTAGAACTCGGATCGTCTTTAAGACTCAAAAAAAGTCGCTTTAGTCGCATAAATTCACAACAAAAGTCACGAAAAGTCGCGTAAAATTTCCGAAAAAGTTTGGAAAAAAGTCGAATGAAATTTTAGGGAAAAAAAACGCCGAAAAGGAAACACGAAATTGTCAAAATTGTAAAAAAAATCACATTTCTCGCCAACAAATACTTTAACATCAAACAATCTGGAATAATATTTAATAAAATTTAATAAAATGCATGGCAAAATTTTATGTAGGTATTTTTAACATTTTTTGAAAAAATCTGTTCAAAATTTCAATTATTTTTATAAATAATAAAATTCATCATGGAAATACAATTATTTTCAAAAGTAATAAAATTCTCCGCGGAAGTTCAATTATTTTCGAAATTTTTTTTTAAATTTCTCGTCAAAATTATCATTATCTTCATGAATAATAAAATTCATCATGAAAATTTAATTCTTTTCAAAAGTTCTGATAAAATTCTTTGCAAAATTCAATTATCTTTATAAATATTAAAATTCTTCTTCAAAATTAAATTACTTTTAAACATTAAAAAAAAATATGTTAAAAAATTCAATTATGTTTATAAATAATGAAATTCTTCTCTGTATTTCAATTATTTTCAAAATTTTTTTTTAATTTCTCGTCAAAATTATCATTATCATCATAAATAATAAAATTCATCATGGAAATTCAATTATTTTCAAAAGTTCCGATAAAATTCTTCTTCAAAATTCAATTACTTTTAAACATTAAAAAAAAATCTGTAAAAAAATTCAATTATCTTTATAAATATCAAAATTCTTCTTCAAAATTAAATTACTTTTAAACATTAAAAAAAATATGTTCAAAAATTCAATTATCTTTATTAATTATTAAAATTCTTCTCTGTATTTCAATTATGTTCAAAGAATTTTAATAACATTCTTGTCAGAATTTTAATTATTTTCGAAATTTTTTTTTAATTTCTCGTCAAAATTATCATTATCTTCATAAATAATAAAATTCATCATGAAAATTTAATTCTTTTCAAAAGTTCTGATAAAATTCTTTGCAAAATTCAATTATCTTTATAAATATCAAAATTCTTCTTCAAAATTCAATTACTTTTAAACATTAAAAAAAAATCTGTTTAAAAATTCAATTATCTTTATAAATATCAAAATTCTTCTTCAAAATTAAATTACTTTTAAACATTAAAAAAAAATATGTTCAAAAATTCAATTATCTTTATTAATTATTAAAATTCTTCTCTGCATTTCAATTATGTTCAAAGAATTTAAATAACATTCTTGTCAGAATTTTAATTATTTTAAACATGTTTTTTTAATTTCTCGTCAAAATTATCATTATCTTCATAAATAATAAAATTCATCATGAAAATTTAATTATTTTCAAAAGTTCTGATAAAATTCTTTGCAAAATTCAATTATCTTCAAAAGTAAGAAAATTCATTGCAGAAATTCAATTTTATAAAAAATTTTTAAAATTCTTCCCTCAATTATAACTATTTTTAAAAATATCAAAATTCTTCTTCAAAATTCAATTACTTTTAAACATTTAAAAAAAAAATCTTTTCAAAATTTCAATTATCCTTATAAACAATAAAATTCTTCTCTGAAATTCAATTATTTGCAAAGAATATTAATAAAATTATTGTCAAAATTTCAATTAGTTTTATAAATAAAAAAAATCATCCCAGAAATTCAATTATTTTCAAATTTTTTTTTTTTATAAAATCTTATAATTTAAAATAATGATTTTATCACTCGGTCATTTTTAATGTATTATAATACATGAAAACATTTCTTCATGTTTTATAACAGTTTTTTTATGAGTAGTTTAATTTCAAAAAGGTTTGAATTTGAATCTTTTGAAGGATTTTCATTCCTATGGAAAAATAATAATTAAATATTTATTTAAAAAAGAAGTTATTGATGTTTTTTTTGAAAAATTTGAAAGAAATCCCGTAAATAAACTTAACAGAAATTTTTTTTGACAAAAACTTTTTCCTTTAACTTTAATTTTCTGAAAATTTTAAAAATTTCAGTCGTATTTTACTAAAAAACATCTCAAAAAAGTCGATTAGTCGCATCTTTTCACAAAAAAGTCGAAAAAGTCGCACAATCCAAACCTCAGAAAATTAAATTAAAAAAAAAAAAAATTTCCTGATATTTAGAAAAAATCCTGTTTATTCGCTCGAAAATTAAAAAATTGATTTCAGATTTCTAATGCGACAATCGTGCGCGGTCATTTCACTGTACAGCTAGAAGGGGAATAAATTTCTAACTAAAGGAAATGAAAATAAATTTCTTTCTAGAAATTATTTGATATCTGAAAGTACGATTACCGCACGTACACATGAAGAAGTACATCTTCGGTTCATGGGTGTTGGAGCGGATAAAATCTTTCTATAAAGTTCGTTCTACTTTTTAGTTCTCGCTGGTGTGTATTGCGAATTGATTCGAAAAGATTAATGACCAAAATGAAATGAAATGAAATAAAATTAAATAAAATGAAATTTTCTAAACACTAGTGAGTAGATTGTCTAAGATAGATCTCGGGTAATTGTTTATATCCCGCAATTATCCATTAGAATGACGATGATGATGATGATGGTGGTGGTAGTTTATTCGCACAGCAGGAAGTTTGGATGTAAGTACGATCGAGAGTATTATAAAGACCGTAACTTTCTTTAGCCTTCGTATAATATGGCCCGAGAGTAGCCAGCCACCCTCGGCGTGTGAGAATTATATTAAGCAAAGTGTGCCACGAATGTGCATAGCTAGATGACACAGAACAAATGAATACGAGCTTTGCTCTCAATGTGATTCTACCACGGGGGAGAAGAATTTCTTTTGTACTTAATAACATACTTGAGCTCTCAAGCACGCATCTGTACTTCCCAAAGGCAACGAGCCAAGCATTAACCCTTTGCCACTGGAGTAAACCCAAAACAAAAAAAAAAAGTCGCCTCCGTTTTCCTACTTAAATATTTAGGTCGCCTTTCCTCCGCAGCTGTGTCTGAATGGAGAATTTTTTAGAAACTTGTATCCAAACACGGTGGAAATAACATGTTTCTTCAATCTTTTATAACTATTCAAAAGAATTAAACGAGGAGGGTCTATTCAATTTTCAAAACTATTCTACATACATACCTTCATTTCAAATTATGCTTCTAAAAATGCTTCTCTTTCAAAGACAACCCAAAACTAGAATTCCTAAGATGATACATAGTTTTGGAAAATTACAGCTACTATGGTAACTTTTTACTAAAAAAAAAACTATCTAAAATATCTTTGATAATTCACGAGAAGATATATATGTCACACTGACTAACGAACACAAGATTCAATAACCGAGTTGCTACAGGTCAGGAAAATCACTATGACTTCTAAGAAAGGTAACTCCAGTACCACTTTCACCAAAAAATTTTATTTTCTCAACAGAAAATCGAACCAAATTACAACTAAATTAGTACCCTATTGAAAAATTACGAACTATTCAACTTTTATAACAACAAAATATTATCAATCAAGAGCTAATTCAATAAACTCTAACATAGCCCTAGAAATAATTTTCAAAAAAATTAATGTTTCATTTTGGAAAAGTATTCCAAACATTTTTCGCAGGCTTCGCACTCCATTATGAGTTTAAAAAAAATTAGGAAAAAGTAGCCTTGATGACAAAAAAAAGTAGGAAATAGTAGCCTCGATGACAAAAAAAAAGAATAAAAGAACTCTCTTAATTTGAATCAGTTAAAAATCATGGTTTTAACTGACAATCAGTGACTGACTTTTTGCTTCTGAATCAGTTAAAAACAACTGATTTTCAGTTAAAAAATAACTGATTTACAGTAAAAAATAACTGAAAAATTATTTAAACTTGACTAATTGAATCAGTCAAAAAAAAATTTACTGAAACATCAGTTATTTTTAACTGACAATCAGTTATTTTTAACTAATTGGCAGTAGAAATATTACTATTTGAATTAGTGACTGACTTTTTGCTTTTAAATCAGTTATTTTTAAGCGATTCAAATTTAGAGAGAATTAAAAACTTTTTAAAAAATCGAATTTTCAAAGTATGTTAATTTAATAATTGATAATTAATTAAATTTTATAAGGAGTCATATTCTAATGTATTCACGTTTCTTAGTGCGAAGGTTAATAATGAACATTTTTATTAGTTAATTTTAAAAAATACACACTTCAAATTTTTTAATAAAATTTAATTTTCGCAGTTTTTTTGCAAATTTTGAAAAATAAGATTTCAAATAATTTACTTCTTTTTAAGAATTTTAAAAAAATTTTCTAAATAATCAAGGGAAGTTAGTCACCGTATAATTATAATTTTATTTTTACAAATTTATTCGCAATACATTCAATTATTTTCTTAAATAGTAAAACTTTGTGACAAAATTAAATTACTTTTAGGAATTTTATTAAAATTAATTGTAAAAGTTCAATTATTTCTATAAATAATAAAAATTCATTTATATTCACCACAAGAATTCAGTTATTTTCAAAAATTTTTCTTAATTCAATAATTTCTATGTCTACTATTTTAATAAAATTTCCAAAAAGTATTCAATTATTTTCTAAAAGAATGAAAATTTCAATAGAAATGAATCATTAAAAATAGTTTATCTAAATTTTTTTTTAAATAAGTTATTTGAAACTTTTTTTTATAAAATCCTCGCAACAGTTCAATTACTTTAATAAATAATAAAACTCATTGCAGAAATGGAATTATTTTTAATAAAATTTTAATCAAATTCGTCGAAAAATGCAATTATTTTTAAAAATTTGATTAAATTTTCTCTAAGGAATTCAATTATTTCAATTATTTTCATAAATATAGCAAAATTTTTCCGATTTACTAAATTCATTTAAATATTATTTTTTAAAAATATTCCTCACAAGAATTCAATTATTTTCCTAAAATTCCATAAAATTTAAAAAGAACAATTCAATTATTTTCAAAAGTAATAAAATTCTCCGCAGAAATTCAATTATGTTTAACATTTTTTTGAAATTCTCCAAAATTTCAATTATCTTTATAAATAATTAAATTGTTCTCTACAATTGAATTATTTTCAAAAATTTTAATAAAATTCTACGCAAACATTTAATTATTTTCATAAATATGTAATACCATTATTTTGAAGGATTCAATTACTTTTATAAATAGTAAAATTCTTTGCAGAAATTCAATTAGTATCAATAAATTTTAATGAAATTGAATTAATCAAATTTTCAATTATAATTATGAAGAGACAAGGTTTTTGTTGAAAAATTGAAAAAATTCTTTGTTTATAATTGAATTATTTTCCAAATTGTAGATTTATGTTCGAAATGAAATAAATAAAAATTTGATGAGAAAATAAAACCGGGAAAAACGGGGAATTTAAAGGTTAAACACAATTTATAATCAGTCACTATTGATAGAGTAAATGTCGGTAAAATTATTTCCTATTATCTTATTGGCGGTCGTTTTTCATTAAAGATTTTAATTTTTAACACTTTTTTTAAATGAAAAAGTGAAAACTAAAAATCTAAATTTGACTATTTGTTTAGAAAAGTAGTTTTCAGTAGCATGAGGCTCAAAAAAGTAGCCAAAAAGTAGCCCCGTATCAAAAAAGTAGTAAATAGTAGCTTTTAGTAGAAGAGTGCGAAGCCTGTTTTTGAAAATCAATTGCATCAAATTTTTTGAGAAATCTTTTTTACATTTTATCTACATACCTATATAAGGCCACAATTAAGCTGTACTTAACAAAAATTAACTTCCTCAAAAAATAACCAAACATATATAATATCCACAAACTGAAAGAAAATAAGACTCTCTTTTTGAAATGTAGGTAAACTTACAACCCCAGGAGAGAAAAAATATACTATACGAAGTACCCTGCACTTGTTTGCTCATTGTAATTCAAGTACCAGGCGGTTTCCCACGCTAGAGATGAAAGTGATATCTCAAAAGATACATTTCCCCCTTTTTCCCCCCCTCGTTCCTGACTCTTCCCAATACCTATACAACACACGCATTCGCGAGAGCTCACACCACCAGGAAGTCTAGAAGCCAGAAGATCAAATGAGACTTTTTTCTTTTTACAAAATAACAGCTCACATTTTATGTATTACGAAACCAATGTACGCGATGCTTATTAAGCTTTTCAGAAAATTTCATTCCTTTAACATTTAAACCAGTTTATTATCATTTTGTTAATGATAGATATTTGTAATATTTCCCTCCAAACTAATGTTGAGTTACCTGATTCACACTTTTGACCAATAAATGAAATTTTACTATAAATTAATTTCAAATTTTTTTTAATCGTTAAATATTTTAATCCAGTTTTTTTTAATATGAATCTTTTGCAGACATCTTTCGCTGGTTTTTGTTATTAAAGATTGTGCAACCGAGATGAATGATTAACGAGTTCTTTTCGAAAATGAGGTCAGAGAAAGAAAGAGGGAAAAAAAATATTTGTGAGAAAATGAAAAAAAAAAAATTGGAAAAAAACGAGATGCTTTTTATAAATTTTTTCTTTCACATCAGAAGACATAATATAAAGAAAAAGTTATGTAAACTTTTGTAAAAAAATAAAAATTTGCATTGGTTCACGTGAGCAATTATTCTTTAATGAACTTGAAAAACAAATCTTTTCAAGATATTTAAAAATAATTTATCTAGAATGAACAATCGAAAAAGTCTGTTTAATTTTCTTTTTAACGTTTTAGGGAAGAATTTATTTGAACCAATTTCTTTTTAATGATCAAAAAATTTTTTTTGATTCCAAACACTAATTTATATTTATAAACAAAATAAATTTTATTTGAACCAGAAATTTCAGACTTTAAACCCGTAATTTCAGTATTTAAAATTTTAAACCAATAATTTTGGTACTTGATGCAATAATTTCGCAGTATTTGAGGCAAAAACTCTTGGACTTAAAATATTCGAAAACTTTCCCAACGTCGCTATCTCAAATTTTTTTCAAACATTACCGACTTCATTAAAAAATTAACTAAATTGTACAAATTAAATATTACAATTTTTTTTAAATAAATCAATTTCACCAGCAAATAGTTTAATGATTCGAGTAATCGAAGCAAATGTTTGTTGAGTAAAATACAAATTATTAGATTCAAGTAAATATTTAATAGACAATCGATTATTTGAATTAAAAATTTTTTTTCAGTATTAAAATTTAAAGGGGAAAAAAATTAGAAGAAAACAAAAATATGATCTAATAAACGAAACAACTTCCGCGAAATTTTGTACGGTTATATTAGCAATTTAGTGCGAATCATCTCAGTAAAATTCAAGCTATGTCTGAGGATGTTCTTGAACAAATTCATTTCTTAATAGCACGTTCGGTGTGTTGAGAACGTCTGTACTTTAGAAATTAACTGTTATCAAGACAGTTTGTCAGCAAAAGAGAGCGGACTTTTATAATATTTCCAGAAAACACATTTGTCAATTGTCTTGCTCTGTTTACAGAAAATATTTTTAAAAAAAATACAAATAACAAACTCATCAAGACTCATTACCACCATTATATTTAATAATTACGTTAAATTTAATTTAATTCTAACACATTTAATATTTAATAATTTGCTAAAAAAATTTACTTTATATTTTCTTTACTTAAATATTTACCATTCAGCGCTTTTTATTAGAAAATTTTGTAAATATTAAAAATTCAAATCCTTCTTAATTATATAATCGATTTTCTTTTCCAGAAAATGATAAATTAATTTAAATTTACGAAAACCTTGTACTTTGTCAGTAGGAAAAAAAAATTATCTCATCGAAAGTAAATTTAATCAGAAAAATCGTTTTAATAAATAATTTAGTTTCTAAATCGATAAAATTACGATTTCAAGATTAAAATGATAATAAATTCAACTAATCAGCAAAGTTTATCCTTGTAATCGAGCATAAAATCAAATGTGTCGTCGAGTAGTTAAAAAAATTCCAAAACTCAAATCGATATAAAATTTTATTGCTCGATTGCGTTTCGAATTATATCCAATTATCGCACATTGAAAACAATTATTTTGATTAAGATTAGAATTTAATTTTATAGAACTTCAAATAAATGTTCGATCTTTCTGCTCTGGAAAAAAATTTGAAACAATAAACGACAACTTGTCTATTTATTTGTATCGAATGAATTTTGAATAAATTGTATTTGCCTTGAATACTAAAATTTCGTTGTCAAGTTTTACCAAAATTGTTGAAATTTAAAAAAATAATGTACGTAAAAATTATTTTCTAAATACAAAATAGTAATTTTGTATCAATATAATTTTTGTATGGGAGCCAAATACCTTTAAATTTCTTTTTTATGTAAATATTTCAAACAAACTTTGTTTAAAGTAAACGTTCCTGAAGTTAGTGTCGAATTAAATTTTAGTCGCGAAGAAAAACAATTTTTATGTTGTAGAATTAAAAAGGCACTGAATGTACTTAACTTCGATGAAAGAAAAATTTTTAATTAATATTTTCGCTTTTGAAAAGAAACCAAAAAAGAGCATTCAACGCTAAC
Source organism: Leptopilina myrica (nomen nudum) (assembly GCA_032872475.1). Classification (NCBI taxonomy): domain Eukaryota; kingdom Metazoa; phylum Arthropoda; class Insecta; order Hymenoptera; family Figitidae; genus Leptopilina; species Leptopilina myrica (nomen nudum). The sequence goes on along the minus strand of CM065464.1, from coordinate 7,984,328 downwards.
TTCAGAACCATGAAAATAATCTAAATAGAATATTTGATTAAAACATCATTTTTTCGAGTGCATTAAAGATTTTTTTGTAATCGCTGTAAAAGTGAAACTTAAACAATAAAAAAACAAACATTGGCGCTTATTCGAAGGAGAAAAACATTTCTTTTATACATTTAATATTCTTAAAAAAAACAACATCCGGTCAAGTATAAGACAAAAAGTTGAATTAATTGGAATATGAGACTTCGTTTTGTTACTCTCATCAATGTATATTACTTGAATAATATAATTGCACTAATTGTGTCTGCGCGTAGGAGTTTTTATTCGAATTTAGTCCCGCGCTTAGTCACTTGGAAGAGAGTGAAAACATTTTGATGACTAATTAGGCTCCTCGCGAAAGCAAATTTATTAAATTAAGCTGGTCAGCGACCCAGTTTTAAATATATGCATAACGTCTTTAATTAATAACTCAAAGAGTTCACGAATTAAGTTATTGAAATAACCTTGACTTCAAGTCCTTTATTATTATTATTGTTATTATTTTTATTATTATTATTATTATTCTTGTGAAACTAAAGTATAATAAAAAGTCATCTTCTTAACAAATCTCTAAAGCAATAAATATTATATATTTCTGAATAAATTGTAATTCATTTTTGTTTTGAAATTAATGGCATTTCCATTTTAAAAAAGTGTTAAAAACTAAAATCTTTAATGAAAAACGACCGCTAATAAGATAATAGGAAATAATTTTACCCACGTTTACTCTATCAATAGTGACTGATTATAAATTGTGTTTAACCTTTAAATTCCCCGTTTTTCCCGGTTTCATTTTCTCATAAAATTTAAATTTATTTCATTTCGAACATAAATCTACAATTTGGAAAATAATTAAATTATAAACAAAGAATTTTTTCAATTTTTCAAAAAAAATCTTGTCTGCTCATAATTATAATTGAAAATTTGATTAATTCAATTTCATTCAAATTTATTGATACGAATTGAATTTCTGCAAAGAATTTTACTATTTATAAAAATAATTGAATCCTTCAAAGAATGTTACTAAATATTTATAAAAATAATTAAATATTTGCGTAGAATTTTATTAAAATTTTTGAAAATAATTCAATTGTAGAGAACAATTTAATTATTTATAAAGATAATTGTATTAAACATAATTCCATTTCTGCAAAGATTTTTACTATTTATAAAAGTAATTGAATCCTTTAAAAGAATGTTATTATGAATTTATGAAAATAATTAAATGTTTGCGTAGAATTTTATTAAAATTTCTGAAAATAATTGAATTGTAGAGAACAATTTAATTATTTATAAAAATAATTGAAATTTCGGAGAATTACAAAAAAAATGTTAAACATAATTGAATTTCTGCGGAGAATTTTATTACTTTTGAATGTAATTGAATTGTTTTTTTTAATTCTATGGAAATTTATGAAAATAATTGAATTCTTGTGAAGAATATTTTTCAAAAATAATATTCAAAAGAATTTAAAAAAAAGTAAAAATTTTGCTATTTATGAAAATAATTGAAATAATTGAATTCCTTAGAGAAAATTTAATGAAATTTTTAAAAATAATAGCATTTTTCGACGAATTTGATTAAAATTTTATTAAAAATAATTCCATTTCTGCAATGAGTTTTATTATTTATTAAAGTAATTGAACTGTTGCGAGGATTTTATAAAAAAAAGTTTCAAATAACTTATTTAAAAAAAAATTTAGATAAACTATTTTTAATGATTCATTTCTATTGAAATTTTCATTCTTTTAGAAAATAATTGAATACTTTTTGGAAATTTTATTAAAATAGTAGACATAGAAATTATTGAATTAAGAAAAATTTTTGAAAATAACTGAATTCTTGTGGTGAATATAAATGAATTTTTATTATTTATAGAAATAATTGAACTTTTACAATTAATTTTAATAAAATTCCTAAAAGTAATTTAATTTTGTCACAAAGTTTTACTATTTAAGAAAATAATTGAATGTATTGCGAATAAATTTGTAAAAATAAAATTATAATTATACGGTGACTAACTTCCCTTGACTATTTAGAAAAATTAAAAAAAAATTCTAAAAAAAGGAAATTATTTGTAATAGAATGTAAAGGAATTTTAATTACATCAAAAATTTTCAATTATTTGTTTATAAAAATTTAATTATCTTGAAATAACAGGTTTAAAAATCTTATTTTTCAAAATTAAAAAAAGAAACTTCGAAAATTCAATTTTACTAAAAAATTTGAAGTGTGTTTTTTTTTTAAATTAATTAATATAAATTTTAATTATTACTCTTTGCACTAAGAAAAGTAAATACATTATAGAATATGGAAAAAATGTTCAACTATCGTTGAATTTGACAGAAAATCAAAAAATTTAATAAAACAAACCTGGAGATGATTTTTTTACAGCTAAATAATGTACTATTCACCAATGAAGCACCGAGTGAGTGCAAGAATATTAAACTAGAAATAACTGACTCGTCTCGAAACAATTTAGTACAAGAGAGAAAGAGAGAGAGAGAGAGAAAGAAAGAGATAATAATGTGGATGTAATCTACATAAGGACAACCTGGGTAATGACCAAATGAGTCTCGATAAAAGGGTCACATTCAGATCACGTGTGATTGCACCTTTGAATTTTCAGGTGTATTCTCATTTTCAAACTCATCACGTACTACTCAGAATAATACAACTCGTGAGCCAAAACTAACAGACGAACACAATAATAATTCAGCACTCCACGTGTGTGGCTATCTTGAAAATTTTATATATATAAATCGCAATTCTTGCGGGATTAAAATTACACAACTGCATTAAAACACACAAAAATTCACCGCCGTGTGCACCCAAAGAGTTTAACGAACTTACAAAAAAATAAAAAAAAAAAATAGAAACTGCCGCACTTTTGATAAAAAATCTCACTAATTTAACTAATTTTTCCGGTTTTTTTTTCTCATCAAATTTAAATTTATCTTTGATTTCGAACAGGAATAAATCTTTAAACTTTTTCGAAAATGTTTTTTTTAAAATAATTTTAATTGATAATGTGGAAAATAATTGAATTAAACAAAATATTTATAAAAAGACAACTAATAAATACAATGATAATAAATAATAAACTAAAAAAATACGATTAATATTTATAAACATAATTTTCTCCTGCTATGTCAATATTGACAAAATAGACGATTGACGCTTTTGTTACAGCGCAACGCTCCCTTCTTATTAATATTAGAAATAAATAAATTCTGCTGCTCATCTGTAAACATAGTTTGTACTCGAGTCTGACAAATAGCTTCGATCACTTATGAAAGTTAATTTACTTTCTAACAAAATCCAGACTCTCGTAAACATAAATTTCAAGCAAAAAATAGTTCATCTATTTCTAAATTCAAAGATCGTAACAGCAATAAAATTCGATCGAAGTTATTTTTTAAATAAAATAAATTTACAAGCATAAAAAAATATATGTATGATATTTCGACAAACATTAATATTTACTGATCGTGTGGTTTTAATTATTATTCTTGTTTTATTAAATCATTATTAATTTTTTTGACACATGTGTCTTTTAAACTTGCAACGCATCTAACTAAAAAAATTTGACTTTTGTCGAAACAAGAAAAATTTAGTTTAATAGCATAAAAAAAAGTTTAATAAGCATAAAATGACTAACTCGAGATCTGAGCAGAATGAATGAATGACTACGAAGAGTCATTTATAGTAAAGAAAATAATTCATCTATAGTGTAGCAATAATTCAATACCGTAAAGAAGCATTTTAATTTAGAATCAAGAAAAGAATCTTATCTAAAAATAAAACTTTGAAGAATACTCTTATTGCAGCATTAAAACTAACAAAAATTATCTTATCAAAGAAAAAAAATTTAATTATCAGCTGAAACATGACAAAAGCCCGCAGATAAAACACGAATGAGTCAAAGCCCCTTAAAACAGAAACATTAGAAATGACACGAAATTTACACTCATTAACCTAACCTGAAAAATTGCCAAAGCAATATTTTTCGCGATAAAATAAAAAAATCAACACTTATCAGTTTAAAAAAAAGATCAAAGTCATAAGGGAAATGTTTTTCCTAACCTAAGATTAAAAATATTCGAAAGATATTAAAAAAAAAAACAAGAAAAGAACAAGTATAAAAAACACTAGAAAAAAGAACGAATAACAAAAGAAGATGAAAGTGTTTTTATTCCCTCTCACCATTCAGACCGTTTTTTACCTCTCGCTCTCCTCTCTCACAAATCTCATTTAGAAGATTTTATTTACATCTCCGGAAGACACTTGACGTGCTCTCATAAAGTACACACAGGGGGGGTTTTGACATAATACAATTCACAACATCCGTTTATTCTCAAGCCTCTCGAAAAGAAAATTACCCTTTTTTTTCCCCTAAAAATTGAGACGCATTTGAATAAATGGAAACTTTCGGGTCCAAGATGTTATGGGAAGGATGAGATTTTACGCATGATCACGAAAAAGGCGAGTCTTCCCATCACAATTAGAGTAGAGATTATTTTCGATTATAAAGATATTAACTTTTCAGGAAAATACCTCATTTTCCTTTATAAGAAATATTTTTCGATCTACGTTATCTTGCTACTTGAACAAAATGAATAAAATACAAAATTCAACTTACCCAAAAAAAGAAAAACAAATCCTTTCGGGTTCAGCTATTGCAAAAAAAACTTTTCTCACAAACACTTGTTTATTACACTGTCATGTGCGGAACACTTGAGAGGTTATTTTTATAATAGAAAAAAGGACAAAAGGGAAAGAGTTTACCGCTTTACTAGTCAACGTGCATTCAGTTAATATTTTTTTTTCGAACTTTCCATATATATGGGAAACAATAACACAACCGTACCTGGCGCCGTGCTACACGCTTCTGAGCTGCTTTTGATTAAAATCTCGAAGAACCGAAACTTTCGCTTTCTACCAGCAGAGGGTGGTACTTTCGTTTTTTGCTCACGCGCATTCTGTACTGCGCACACGCGGGAAATATGGGCGAATTTGAATTTGTTAACACCTGACAGGACTGATTTTTATTACTAGACTATTTTTTTCTATTATAATAACTATTTTAAATATTCATAAAAGAAAGTAACAATTTTTTTTTAATAAATATTCACCATGCAATAGAAATTTTATCGTTTTTCATACCTCAAAACCATTTGGCGCATTTCGTCCTCTGGAGCCACTGGAAGTCCTGCATAAATAAATTTTTCGAAACAAGTTTGATAACTTGTTTCGAAAAATGTATTTAAATTCAAACTGCCGATGAATTTAAATACTCACTGGAAATGTATCTGATAAATAAAAATTAATAATCTGTCTTGAAGTTTTTAACTACACTCAATATTCTAATTGCCGAAATGCCGAGAGAAAAATTACAATGCCGACAGTTGGCGACCATGGCAGCGCGAAAACAGAAGACGGTAAGCCAATAGCAACAGCCGATTCAAGGGAAATTTTTTGAATAGAAATTTCTTATTGGCTGATCGTTTTCCGTTTCACGTAATTAATTTTTATCCTGGAAATAACATGGTTAAAACAATTTTTTAAAAGTCCTTAACCTTATTTAATATTCTTTTTCAATAAAGTGTTTAGTTTTTTATTTAAAAAATTACCAAAGTGAAAAAATTCCATAATGGGGGAGAGTGAGTTGGCACCACTGACAGTTTTCATCTCGAACAACGTCTTTCACTTTTATCGCCATCAAGTTACTATATTATTAAAATATTCCTTCTTGAAATATTTATTAATTACTTTTCAAATCATCCAAAGAAAATAAAAGCAAAATTTAAAGAATATTGAAAGATTCCATTCTTTTCTCCGTGATAGTAGTAAAAAAGTTAACCAAGTACCATTTCAATCCTTTTGATTAATCATACAAAAAAAGTATAATTAATATAACACTAACATTGTTGACATTGTAAAGAATGTCTAATTACTCTAAAATAACACTTATGACTCTATTTGCTATTTTTAAAAAGGAATAATTCAACTGACAATTCAAAAATTGTCACTTATACGAGTGTTTAAAGCTCTCTGAAATTTCTAGGTTATGTGCGAGATCTCGCCAATGATTTTATTTTATTTATTTATATTTTTATTCACAAAGACAGTTCTCCGAGAAACGATATCTTATAATATAAATTACTAATTATAAAGAATCGATGTACATATGAAAAGCCGCTGTGAAAACTTTGGCTGATGAAAAAAATAAATCTATAAGTCCGGAGTCATTCGTAAAAATAATTGATTGATATGATTGCATGCGAAAAAAATATATACGATGATATTTAATAATAACAATAATATACATTATAAAAGATGTTTAATACAATGCCACTACTGATATATAATGAAATTTAAACAATAAAATAAATCAGAAAATGTTATATGCCAAGAAAAATAGAAATTCAAACGATTGCTTGAATTCATGCAGAAACGCGGTTTTAATGAAAAAGTAAAGATAACAAAAGTATCTTAATAAACATAATTCGTTCAATTAAAATTATAAAATTTAATTCCTTATAAAGGGGGGTAGGTTTTCCCCCTCCCGATAATTAGGCATTTATTCTTTTATCTTTCTTTCATGAAAATATTAGCATTTTAAAAAAAATGGGTCATTTTTTGGATGTTACAGTAGTTTATTTTTAATTTTTTTTTTAAAATTACAATAGTAAAACGTAATTATTAGTCGAATTGTTAATTGTTGATAAAAACCTTCGCGTTGCCATTCGTGCTGATAAATTGTGAACCACCATCGTTAATAAAATACTTTCTCAATCCATTCTTGTCCCACAAAATAGTATTTATCGACAAATCGATTTTTTTCCCTTCATCATAAGTGGATTTAACATTATGAATTGCACCCTCCTTTTCATTTCCAGTGGAGAAAATTGTATCTTTTATCGTTATAATCCTACCATTGATATTCTGTGACAAAATTTCGTTTTTTAATTTTATTAAATTAAGAAAATTTTTCTTTAGTCAGTTATTAGTTCAATTTTCGTATTACTTACCGTAGAAAGAGAAGTTGTATTCGAATTCACATCAGCCGGAGGTGTTCCATTCTCTATTTGTTCGACTATTTTTAAAATTTCATCTTGCCTGTCTGTAAAAGTGTTTTGATTGCAAAAACTCCAGTATTCGTATGCAAACGTTACAATATTAAAAGTAATAGAAAAAAAGTATTAATTAAGTAAAAATTTCGAACAAAAACAATGTTTCACGTTGAAAAAATTAAAAAATGCGTTAAAATGATTTTTATTAGTCCAATTGTTCAAAGAAAAAAGTTCCCCTTACTTGGAATTCTATGTAGACTCTCATCATTTCCTGCTTCAGCAACAATCTTCTGCGCATTTTCTTGAATTAATCTTCCTTGTTCGGTGGCCTGTGCTACAATATTTTCAATTTGTTTACTGAAGTTTGACCAATAATCTAGAAAAAAAGTAATTATTTCAAAAAAAAAATTATATTCTTTTCTGTTTTTCTTTAAAAGAATTTTATTTTTATTTACAAAAAAAACTTACCCGATTTTATGCTCGTAATGTAAAATGCAAAAATTAAAATCACTCCAAAATTCTTCGGAACGAATCCCATATTTTCACACTCTAAACTTATTGTTTCGCTTAATAGTGAATAATTCCCGGATTCATACGTTGAATTCTATCTAATATAACAGCCTTCAACCACTCACTTTTGCTCTTACTCATTACTGACACATATACATGAATTTCCAGTTTCATAAGCTTATTACATATTATAGTCTTTAATAAATCTTTGTAAAATGAATTTTGTTATTTTTTTAATATTATAAATTTTATAAATTCTATAAATTTTATAAAGTTTATAAAGTTTATAAATTCTATAAATTTTATATAGTTTATAAAGTTTATAAATTTTATAAATTCTATAAATTTGATAAATTCTATAAATTAGGAAAATTTAAATCTTTAATAATCGAAATTCTAATGATTATATATACTCTTTATTTTGTTAATAAAGAAAACGAAATTTACACATTATATATATATATACAAAAGTATAATATCGTAAATTATTTTGTACATCTAAAATGACTATTGTTCATCGAATTAATAAATTATTTCTAACATATTTCTATAGATTATAATATTCTAAATTTATTATTCATATTTATTATTTCCACTTTGTTTATTTTAAGTTTACCTTCATTTACTTTAAATTTAGTATATCTGTTTATTTTAACTTTATTATTTTATTTAAAATTTATTATTTTATTTTTAATTAATTAATTTTAATTTTATTTTTACGGTATTGAGATTTATTCTCGAATAAGATAATTTTTCATAATATTTAAAGTTTAATACAATTTTTTTTTGTTTTTAATAATTTCATTATTTTTCTTTTTATTACAATCTATACTCTTAAAATATAGCACCGTTCGAAAAATTCTTTAAAAAAATAGTTCCTTTTAAACACTTAATCTCGAATAATTTCTTTTTTAACAGAGAACCTTAATTTCTAAAATTTAAGGTGCTAGAAAAGATAGTTTTTTTTCCTTTTTTTAATACTCTTGTACAAACTATTTCTCTTATGTTTAATGAATATTCTAAAAATCGATATAGATTAAGATTTATATTTTGATCGTCGTTTTTTATATGAAATCACAATATACAATATATATTATGTTAGATATTACGATTATGTTTATATATAGGCCACAATTTTTCTCAGATCTTTCTCTTCATTTCTCTTGTAACGGAAGTTAAAGAAAATTCTTAAATTGAAAATATAAATCAGAGGGCGAAGAATTTAATATGTTTTCGAATTTTAGTAAACAAATGTTTTAAATTTTATACATTTGTTTAATTAAATTCTCCTTTTTTTCTTTGCCTTTCAAACGTGAAAGATTTTTCCTGTCATGTGCTAAGCTCTTGATTATTTTTCTAAATATTATGTCTTTTTTAATTTCACAAAAATATTCGAGATTCAAACATTTTTAAATGTCTTCCAAAACACTTAAAACTATACTATTTATTTCGTTTTCAAAATTATTGAAAACCTTTTTAAAATAAAAAAATCACAATTCTTTTTTTCAATTACGGAACAATCTCATATTTAGAGGAACTTACAAAGTGCGCTTTGTGCGTTTCAAAATAAAATTCAATGTATAAAAAAATTATTACGTTTCATTGTCAGTATAATAAATTTTTACTGATTGTGAGAGAAACTTAGATTTTAATTTCTTAAATTAATCTTAATCTTAATAAATAGATTTTTTTTTTTAAATAGAAAAACGAACACAAAGAAAATGGTAAAAATTATCACTTAAAAAAATACGTACCCAACGGACAATTTAAAGGAAAATTGGATTGCCTACTTCAACTTTTGGCACCATTTCAAAAATCAAAGTTCGAGGAATTTTAGAAAAGTAAAAAAATTTACAGAAGCCGAATTCTGCTTGTAGGATAGATTTTATCAAGACGGAAGATCAGATGTCCCTAGAGTTAACGTTGTAATCTCTCGAATAATCATTTCCGCGATTTTCCACGCTAATTCTTCCTTAGCCTGTTAAATGAGACAAAATTTAATATTTTTGTATTTATCAGTAGTAGCAAAATTTTAAATTTCAATAAACTCCTTAAGTGCCATGACTAAGATTTGATCATGAAAATTAAAAATTTTTGCTATCGGCACTTAAAAGGGGTGAAAAATATGAAATGACAGAATAAATAATAATTTTTCGCAATTTTTTTTACCTTATCTTGTTCCATGTTTACTAATCTTTTCACAGCACGCGATAAACGAGATTCTCTTTCATTTTTCCGATGAGATTCTATTTCGGTAATAAAGCGTCCCATACTATCTACATACCCAACACTCAAACTGTAAAAGAATATTTTTAAATATTAAAAATTATAAAACAAAACTTGAGGAGAAAATTTTATTTTAAGAAAATTGTTAAAATTAAGTGTCACCTTCTTTTTTTTCTTCTCCAAAGTGAATCTGGATCGTAGAGCTGCTTTGTATCAATACTCATACTTCCGTTCATTGATTTTTTATTTTTTAATCGCTTTTGTTCTTCTAAACTTTTTTGACTCGAAGTTTGAACTTGAATACTTAAGCTACTCGCTTCACTTCCACAATCAGATTCTTGAAGAAAAAATTATTTGTTAACATATTTTTACCGGTTTGTTTTAAATAGAATAGAACAGGATATCTTTATTTAAACAAGGAAAACCATTAGAACAATTTTATTCAAAGTTATTTCATTCTAAAATTTTTAAATTTAGTTTTATTTTTGAAAAAAGATGTTCTACATTCCGAAAAGATTTAGTAAACATTTATTTTAAAATTATAGACTGTAATTTTATATTTAAAAAAGTTACGCGGCATTTTTTAATAATTTCAGAAAACTGATAGCGACGGAGAAATTTAAATAATAAAAAATAAAAAGAAATCATGGAATTTTTTTGAATTACAGAAAATTTTCGCAGTAGGGTCAAATGTTTAAAAAAAATATGGCGAATTGACAAAATAATATAAAAAATAAATACTACTTTTTAGAAATTTAAAAACCGGACTGAAATTTATTTTTAAAGACATAATTTATTTTTAACTTTTAATTAAAGTGTTTGATAATAGAAAATAAGTTATTTAAGTTTTTGTATGAAATATCAAAAATCTATCGTATTTAAAAACATTTTTTGGCAAGTAATTTAATTTCAGTGAATCGGAATTGTTGAAATAAGGATTCTAATTTCACTTTGATATTAACTAAATACTTTTTTGGCAATTAGCTTTGTAATAATGGGGCAGAAATTAAAAACAAAATATACATAAAAAAGTTAGAAGACGTCCATGAATCATTTAAAAAAAATTGGATGGGACAGAAATTAAATTAAAGAATATAAAAATAAGACATGAAATGTTTTCCAATATTTTCAGAAAATTTTGCTAGTGGGGTCAAATGTTTTTAATAAAAAATGAAATTGACAAACAAGAAACATAAATATAATTGATTTAAAAAATATTTAAAATCGAAATTTATTTTCAAGGACTTAATTTACTTTTTGCCTTTAATTAAAGTATAATTAATATTTAATAATAGAAAATCAAATAGAAACTAAGTTATTTAAGTTTTTGTATGAAAAGTAAAAAATCAGTAATATTTAACAATTTCTCAGCAAAATAATTTAATTTCAGTGAATCGGAATTGTTTAAATAAGTATTTTAATCAAACTTTAATATTCTCTAAATTCCTTTTTGATGTTTAGCTTAAAAATAATGGGGGGGAAATTAAATTTAAAAAATATGTAAACAAAAAGAAATTACGGAACGTTCTTGAATACTTTCAGAATACTTTGGTAATGGAAATTCTTTTATCTAAGAATTTTTCATTCGAGTTGCAACAATTGTCACACTCATTTTTTTTGAATTCATCAAAATCTTGTTCAGTTTTATTCATTATTTCTTTTTCTTCTTTCGTATCACTTTCTTGTGACACAAAGACTTTTAGAACTTCTAAATAAGAAAAATAACAGAACTATAATTTTTTTTAAATAAAAAGTTAATGTATAATAATAAAAATAATAGTACTATTATTGTTTTTTACTAGAAGTTCCTGTCTATACCTGCTCTCTTCAAGATCCTGTGTTGATTTGTACATGAACTACTCTGAAGATTATTAATAAGTTCAGAAAGGTACTTATAGTAAAGTTGTGACGATAGAAAGGCAGGTAAATAATTCTGAAACAAAAGAGGAGAATTTAATAATTTGCAAAATAGTATTTATCCATTTTTTTTGTGCAAATGGTGCAAAAAAAAACAGGAGCTTGCTAATAAATTTGAACCTTTTTTAAAAAGTTGTATACAAGTTTACAAGGAAGATCAAAGCAATCAGGTTGTGGTCCTTTTCCATCCTCACGACATATATTTTGTTCGACATGAAAGCGTACCTTGTCGTTGAATCCCAATGGCATGGTTGCTTGTAAGCTAAAGTATCTTAAAAGCAAAATGAATCGCAGTTTTAAAACATAAGTTTTCAAGTTGAAATTTTAAATAAATAACATTAACTTTTTATAATTGTAAAAAATTTTCTAAATGCTCACTTTTCGTAAATAATCACAGCATCCGTTTGTGCTTCACATGGATCAGCAGAACTTCCCTTTTCCACTAAATTCTGTTTATAATTCACAACCGACATCCAGAAATCAAGAAGGTTCCGTTTATTCTCAACTTCCATGAACTGAAAAATAAAAATCGTTACCCACTTTCCTAAAAAAAAAAAAAAGAAGCAATCACTGTTCCTACCTCCATAAAATAAAAGAATGCAGTTTCGTTGTAGAGAATATCAGCTAATTGTACATTTCCACTGGTCAATACATCAATTTGATGCTTACAATGATATTCGCTCTTCAAAAAATCGTTTAAATACCTAAAAATACAAGAAATATGAATAAACTAAACATTTATTTTATTCAGAGACATATCCAATTTTTTTCTTACTCCTCTTCCAAAGTTTTATAAACACACTTCTGAGCCAATGACAAACAGGCCAATAAAGGTTCAGCATTCTCACATTCAATCATCTCCTTCATTTCCATTAACAATTCATCGGAAAATAAATTCGTATCTAATAATTCCTTGGCAATGTATTTTTTATATATTTTCTGCGCATCTTGCCGCACAGTTGACGCTGTACTGCGACAAGAATTATTTTCATCATAATAATTTGATTTATTCTCAGCAATTATCATTGAATTCTTTGGCTCTTTTGCATTTAATTTCGTCACATTATCATAGGAATTTGTTGTATCGAGAATTAAATTATCATTAGTTTCTGAATTAGACGATAGTAGACGGCTATTATTAAATTCATTAATTTCATTGGAAATACTGTGTAAATGTTCATTATTAATGTTGCAATTATTCTGCAGTTCATTGTCATTATTAAATGCTGAAGCACCGCAGAGGCATTCAATTTCGAGCCAAAATTTTATCAGATTCACACTATTCTTTGAATCCATGTATTGAATAAAATAAGCTAATGCACTTTTTTCGGCGAGTATTTCCGGTAGTGATTTAGAGAGACTAGAATTAAAGGAACAAATTTCTGTTGCTTCAACATTGTTGATATTGTTTTCCTCTGTCTCCTCAAGGCCACCCAACGTGCCTGATTGGTCCAAATTGTGTGAATCATTCTTGTAATTTTCGGGATTTTCTGATTTTATCGATGTCTCCTGCAATGATCTGGACCTGTATTTTTGTCCTGGAAAAGTTGATATTCATATTAATTTTAAGTAGCAGTTATTTTTTTGATTGTGTAGATTATTTTTTCTACTTTTACATTCAACATTCGAAAAGGAATTTTAAGTTTACACAATACATTAAATTTTAAATAACTTGAAAGTGCAAGTAAAAAAAAATATTTTTTGTTTTTAAAATTACTGGAGAATAATAAGTGTATTTAATTAGACTTGAAGAGTGGATAGTTTTTTTTAAATCTTATATCGTAAATTATTTTTTACGAAGTGATAAACTTGAGTACTTTCAAATATAAGAAAAAAAAGTGATCTCAACCAATAACTTTTGTTTTTAAATAAATATTTATTCATTATTAATATTCTATCGAAATTAAGATTTTTTAAAATTTCGAATTCAAACCATTTGAAAATCAATAACTTATAAGAATATTATAACGAATTCTAACGAAGGAGAATAAAATGAAAACATTCGGACAATTGGTTTTTCAAAAATTAATTTCCTCCAACGTTTCGAAATCTAAATGATTTTCTCTTCAGGGAGTGAAAAAAATTAATAAATGTGACGCGCTCCGAAGAAAGGTATGAAGCAACAAATTTGAGGTTATGTTTTTAATTTTACAAGTAAAAGTACAAAAAGAAAATCAATTATTAATTTAAAATTATTGATCTTCAAGTCTTTATTACCTCCAAAATATTTTTAAAAAATTAGTTTCAAATTCAAATAATTAAAAATAAACTTTTAAACGAGAGAAATCTAACACGACCCTAACCTATAAAGGTTATAAAACCAATTTTGTAATAAATAAATAAATAAACATTAACATCATAGTTAAATAAATAAATTGAAACACAGAAATGTTTAAAAAGTACTTAAATAAAATAAATTAAAACTCTGCGTGAGACGTCAAATTATAATAATTCAAAATTATTTTCAACTTTTGAGGTTATGACAAATCAAAATAATAAATACTTATAATGTAATAAATAAATATTAACAAACTAATAAATGTCAGTAAAGAAATTTTTCCCATATTAATTATATACATTTTATAAATTGTGTAGAATGTAGAAACTAATGTAGAAAATTAGTATCAAACATTTATGAATATAATTAATAAAATTAATATTGCAAATATGCAGCAAGTTTAAATAGAAATTTCTTTGTAAAATTGGTAAAATTTATCGCAAACTTTGAACTGTAAACTACTGAAATGGTATAAACACATTACACACTTTAAATTGTACTCATTCTTAAAGTGAGTAACGTAATTACACCTCAAGCCTACAGTGCAAACTTTTTGGAATCGCACATTTCAAACGTAAAATATAAGCTTACAGGAATATATTCTACTATGTGGGTAAAACATTTTGCCCTTTCATTGCAAGGAAGAGTAAATGTCGGTAGAGTCCTATTTATACAGTTAAATAGTATAAATGATGTAAATGTCATACATCTATACATACAACCATACATATATATATATATACATATATACGAAACGCGTGTTTTGAAAAAGAATGTTGACGATGTTGACGTCGTTATAAAGAGGTTATGTTCGATATATTCAGATAAATTCCGTAAATTAAATGCAAATTTCTTAATGAGAAAAGCAATAACTATTAGATCAGTGCAACGAAACAAAATGATAATTACCAGGTTTTTTAAAAAACTGTAACATTTTGTACGGGAGTACGAATCATGATAAATTTTTGTTTAATGTCGAACAAGAAAAATATCTAAAAAAAAAAAGAATTGAATAGAACTCGGATTTTAAACGAATCGTTAATTGTCACAACATTTAAATAAACTGTCAATATTTATTTGGATTAGTTTAGTGAATACGTTGGGGAATTATTTAGCTTTTTCCGCACGAAAAAAAAACGACTTGCGATTATATACCACCACCACACACCGAACTGTCATATTACATTTTTTTCACGACGGAAAATGTGTGAACGCAACTTCAGAGTGTTGTGGTAAACGAGCAATCGATTAATATCGAAACTCGATATTTGAATTTTGAATTTGACAAATGCGATGCTTTTTCCTTTATTTCTAAAAAAAATAGTTTCTAAAATAATTATATTATTATATTATTATTATTATTATTATTATTATTATTATTATTATTATTATTATTATATGTTAATCTTTTATCTTTTCCCTTTTTCTATATTTTTATAAGTCAGATCTGCTTAAAAAAAAATTAAAGGGTGTGTAATTTTGATTAAAAAAAATCGATTGAATTCGCTTGCCAATTGTAAATTAGGGACGTTTCAGGTCAAACTGAAAGGTGAGTTTTTAAAAATAGAAAATGGCGGATGCGAAATGGCGGGTTTTTTTTTTACTGAATATTGTCAATATTCGCTTGAGACTTGCAACTTGGGAGTTTTTCTAGTTGCTGATTACGAATACGAGGTCAGTTTCAAAAAATATAAAATGGCGGATCTAATATGGCGAATTTCAAGTTAATTTTTTTAAATTACAGGATTTTAATTTGAAATCGATCAAAATTGCTAAAAAATTGGTGAATTATAGGGTTTTTTTAGTCGCTGATTACGAATACAGTGTCTGTTTTCAAAAATTCAAAATGGCGGATCCAAAATGGCAGACTTTTAAAATTAAAATCATTAAAATTCGCATGAAACTTTTTACTCGGGGGTTTTTCTAGTCGCTGATTACGAATTTAAGGTCAATTTTAAAAAATACAAGATGGCGGATCCAAAATGGAGGATTTTTTTATTAAACTCGAACAAATTCGCTTGAAACTTGTTACTCGGGGGTTTTTCCAGTCGCTGACTACGAATAAAAGGTCAGTTTTTAAAAATACAAAATGGCGGATCCAAAATGGAGGAGTTTTAAATAAAAAACGATCAAATTCACTTGAAACTTGTAACTCGGGGGTTTTACCAGTCGCTGACTACGAATTTAAGGTCAGTTTTTAAAAATACAAAATGGCGGATCCAAAATGGCGGATTTTCTTATTAAAATCGACCAATTTCGCTTGAAACTTTTTACTCGGGGGTTTTTTTAGTCGCTGATTACGAATTTAAGGTCAGTTTTTAAAAATACAAGATGGCGGATCCAAAATGGAGGATTTTTGTATTAAATTCGAGCAAATTCGCTTGAAACTTGTAACTCGGGGGTTTTTCCAGTCGCTGACTACGAATTTAAGGTCAGTTTTTAAAAATACAAAATGGCGGATCCAAAATGGCGGATTTTTTTTATTAAAATCGACCAATTTCGCTCGAATCTTGTAACTCGGGGGTTTTTCTAGTCGCTGATTACGAATTTAAGGTCAATTTTTAAAAATAGATAGAAAAAATCAATTTCGATGAATAAAACTCAATTTTCACACTTTTTAATACAAAAATAACCTTAAACTAAAGAAGTTAAATTTTTTCTTTTCAAAAAAAAGTATTAACCGTTACTGTTCGATGCTTTGAGTGCTTATAAAAAATGTATATATATTAATTTTTTTTTGCTACTTCGTCCTTGAGATTACGTATATTACAATGCCAAGGGCAGAGCATATTCTCATCAGGTTGTGGAGCATTGACCGCGGAAACTTAATGTTTAATCTCAAGATTCTTGGCATGAAGCCCAGGATGAAATACCGGTTTCCTGAGAAATATTCATTCACCTTTGGAGTTTAGACTCAGACGAAAGGTATCAGTTGTGTAGTTTAAACAAATCGATGGTTCAAAAATTTTTCTGACTTAAAGAAATCATTATCATCATCATCATCATTTTGTCATCATTGGAAAAAAATTGTGCGTCTACTGAAGAAGAAACAAGTTATTTTATTTTTTTTTTGAAAAAGTTATTCTTTAGTTTAAAAATTTAGTTCAAGTTCTTTATAGTGATATTATGTCTTCATTAATTTATTGTCTTATTTTTATTACATCGCAATGTTGGTTGGCGATTTTTGCCAATCCTGCGAGATACGATCAACGTCAAACAGGCGACGTTAATGTTCAAATTGATGTCAAAAATGTCGAGGTGATCGCTTTAGTCAAGTCCGATTTATTGGATGATTACATGGTAATTTTTTAATCATTAATTATTTTTAGTAATTTAATTGTTAATAATTTATTTAGTTAATAATTAATTTATAAAAATAAAAATATTTATAATTATTATATTTCATTTTTTTGAAAGTTTTAAATTCATACTAAAGTGGATCAAATGGATGTTTAATATTTAGATCGATTTTTGATCTGATCGATATTTTTTGTTTAGTAATATTTTATATTTGTTTATATTTTATTTAGTAATATTTAATTTAGTAATATTTTATTCAGTAATATTTTGTTTAGTAATATTTTATTTGTTAATATTTTGTTTAGTAATATTTTATTGGTTAATATTTCGTTTAGTAATATTTTGTTTAGTAATATTTTATTCAGTAATATTTTATTTACTAATATTTTATTTAGTTATTAATAATTTATTCAGTTGTTATTAATTATTTATTTCACAGTAATCATTTGCATTTTCATTACTAATATCTACTAATTTTTTTACAGAATTACGATTACGTTTATGATTATGCGGATTTTACATTGAAACCAGTAACGAAGCCAACGACAAAATCACCGCCAGTGAGTTCAAATAATTCGGAATCGACGACAATTGTTGTTTCTTCGACAAAACCGATGCTAGCAGAAAATTTGAGTAATTCTTCAGAATCATCGACTACTTCTATTCCTCTATCGACTTTGGCTATTGAAGATAAAAAAAGTACTACTTCAGTTTTGACTACAGGTTTAGAAACAACGACTAAGGAAAGCAATATTGCAGGTAAACATTTTTTTATCAAAAAAATGTTTTTTTTACTAAAAAATGTTATTTTTTTTACTAAAAAATGTTATTTTTTTACTAAAAAAATGTTATTTTTTTTTACTAAAAAATGTTATTTTTTTACTAAAAAAATGTTATTTTTTTACTAAAAAATGTTATTTTTTTACTAAAAAATGTTATTTTTTTACTAAAAAAACATTATAAGCATTATTATTACTCTCTAAATCTGAATTAGTATAGTTTTCTACTAATAAAATAGTGCGGATTCGTTTACCAATTGAATTAGAAACTATTTTTACTAATTTTTAGTAGTTTTTTTTGACTAATTATTAGTAGAAAATTTACTAATTTGAAATAGTAGTAAAAAAATACGGTCTACTAATAATTGAATGAATAATTTTCTACTGGCAATTAGTAAAAAACTACTAAAAATTAGTAAAAAATTATTACTAATTCAAATTGGTAAACGAATCCGTACTAATTCAGATTTAGAGAGTATTAATTTAAACTATTTTTTTTGAAAAATAGAAAGTACTTCACTGCCAGTATCAAATAATGATCACCAAAATCTTACCGAAAAAAATATAAGTACAATGCAGGGAATAAATCTTGGAAGTTCGGTAGGAAATAAACGAGAAAGAATTACAAAGAGATGTAAGGGCTTAGATAAAACTGGTCGCTGTCTCAGAAGGAGATTATCAATTTTACCGTAAGTAGGAAAAAAAAAATATTGCCCAAAATTATTTTAAAAAAAAAATCGACTATCGAAATTTGAAAAAATTATTTTAAAATGAATGGAAAAAGAGAATAAGCTAATTTTTACTAAATATTCTACTATGTGAGTTGTTCACTATATAACTTTAAATTTTCTTCAAGATTTAATTGATTTCTTCTCAAATTTTTAGTATTTCTATACTACTATTTAAAAAAAAAATTCCTGTACTTAAAAAAATATTGAATTTCATTAAAACTGCTATACAATATTAAAAACTGTTATTATTATTATTATTATTATTATTATTATTATCATTATTATTATAATTTTAATTATTAAGCAAAATACTAAATAACATTAAATAAAATTATAAATTTCATAAATTATATTATATTCTTTAATTTACAGATTGGCAATGAGAGTAGCACCAGAATTGATACGAAGTGTAAGAAAACAAATAGCTGTTTAAATTGTCCTCTCTGTGAAAAAATGTTTATTATTATATGAACAAAATAAAAAAAACAAACAAAAAACAGACAAAAAGAAAAGAAAGAAAATAAAAAAAATACATAAATAGAAATTTAAAAAAAATCGAAGGTATAATAATTTAGAAATTAAATTTAAGAATTTTTATATCATAAATACTTAAGTATCGAAATAAATTTAATTTTAAAGTGAAACTGCGGTCTATTAAACAATATTTATTTATTTACACCTTACTCATAAAAATTGTTTAGAAATTATTATCACTTTTAATTGTTTTCGAAAATTTCAATTATTTTTCAAAATCTAGTAAAAACTCTCCGAGAAAATTAAAATATTAAAAAAAAGTAATTGAATTGTTCAGAGGAGTTTAATTATTGAAAAACAATGATTTTAACGAAATCGTATTTAATAATTTAATTTTTTTCAAAAATATTTTGAAATTTTCGCTGGAATTTAATTATTTTAAAGAAAAATTATATAATTGAATTCCAGGGAAATTTAAGAATTGAATTTTTCTAAAGAAATTTTATTAAAAATTGTTGAAAATAATAATTTTTTGTTTTTTTTTTTTGTAAAAGAATTTCATCATAATTGGTTAAAAAAATTTATTCTTGTAGAAGAATATCATCAAAATTGTTGCAAATAATTATTTTTGTAAAAGAATTTTCTCAAAACTGTTAAAAATAATAATTTTTTGGTTCTTTTAAAAAGAATTTCATTAAAATTGTTGAAAAAAATTATTTTTGTAAAAGATTTTTCTCAAAATTGTTAAAAATAATAATTTTTTGTTTTTTTTAAGAATTTCATTAAAATTGTTGGAAATAATAATTTTTCCTTTTTTTAAAAAGATTTGTATCAAAATTCTCAAAAATAATTCTTTTTGTAAAAGAATTTCATTAAAATTATTGAAAATATATTTGTCTGAATAGAATTTCATCAAAATTGTTGAAAATAATTATTTTCGTAAAAGAATTTCATCAAAACTGTTAAAAATAATAATTTTTGTTTTTTTTAAAAGAATTTCATTAAAATTGTTAAAAATAATAATTTTTCCTTTTTTTCAATAGAATTTTATCAAAACTGTTAAAAATAATAATTTTTTGGTTTTTTTAAAAAATAATTTCATTAAAATAGTTGAAAATAATCATTTTTTCTTTTTTTAAAATATTTTTATCAAAATTGTTGAAAATAATTATTTTTGTAAAAGAATTTCATCAAAATTGTTGAAAATAATTGTTTTCGTAAAAAAATGTCATCAAAACTGTAAAAGTTTTGGTTTTTTTAAAAGAATTTCATTAAAATTGTTGAAAATAATAATTTTCCCTTTTTTTCAATAGAATTTCATCAAAACTGTTAAAAATAATAATTTTAGTCAGAATAGAATTTCATCAAAACTGTTAAAAATAATAATTTTTGTAAAATAATTTCATCAAAATTGTTGAAAATATAATTTTTGTCTGAATAGAATTTCATCAAAATCGTTGAAAATAATTATTTTCGTAAAAGAATTTTATCAAAACTGTTAAAAATAATAATTTTTGGTTTTTTAAAAGAATTTCATTAAAATTGTTAAAAATAATAATTTTTTGTTTTTTTAAAAATAATTTCATTAAAATTGTGGAAAATAATAATTTTTTCTTTTTTTAAAAAGATTTGTATCAAAATTGTTAAAAATAATTATTTTTGTAAAAGAATTTCATCAAAATTGTTGAAAATATAATTTTTGTCTGAATAGAATTTCATCAAAATTGTTGAAAATAGTTATTTTCGAAAAAGAATTTCATCAAAATTGTTGAAAATAATTATTTTTGTAAAAGAATTTTCTCAAAACTGTTAAAAATAATAATTTTTTGGTATTTTTAAAGAATTTTACGAAAATTGTTGAATATAATTATGTTTGTAAAAGAATTTCATCAAAATTGTTGAAAATAATTATTTTTTGTTTTTTCTTAAAGAAATTCATTAAAATTGTTAAAAAGAATTATTTTAGTAAAATTAATGAATAATTCTTTAAATTTGAAAACTGTAATCATTCAAAAATTGATTTTTACTTTTGGAAATATAAATTGTTTAATGTAAAAAATAATAATAAACAGAATATACTGCGTCCCTCGCGTATCAGTTGCTAGTAATAATACTAATAACA
Organism: Leptopilina myrica (nomen nudum); assembly: GCA_032872475.1. Classification (NCBI taxonomy): domain Eukaryota; kingdom Metazoa; phylum Arthropoda; class Insecta; order Hymenoptera; family Figitidae; genus Leptopilina; species Leptopilina myrica (nomen nudum). The sequence continues at coordinate 7,962,887 of CM065464.1, read as the reverse complement.
ATATTAATAATAACAACAACAACAACAATTTTTAAAATAAAAATATGAGTAATAATAATAGTAATTATTATTCTTATTATTATTATTATTATTATTATTAAATTAAGTATTTTCAATAGAAATATTAGTATTAAAATTCAATTTTATTATTACAATAAAACTAATTTTTCCTCCCTACAAAATTATAGTTCTTGAATTTTTACCCCATCATCTTTTCCTTTTTTTCTGTTCTAATACCGTACCATGATTTTTTCCCTCTCATCGAGAATACACTCTTGTGCTTCCTTTATACCCTCTCCCTTGCTAATATATATCCTGAGCATCTCCTTCGTGCAGCTGAGATCATCAGTCGTCGTGAGAACTTGAAAGAGTTTATATAGCTGAAGAAGCCAGTGATTCCACACACATAGAATTCTTTTCTTTCTTCATCAAATTTAATTTTTCTTTTCTTTTCTTACAAAAAAAAATAAATAAAAAAATGCTCAAACAACTTTTAATATTTTCACTTCTCGCAATATTAACGCATTGTAAATCAGTGTACGATCAACGACAGGATGGACGTTTAAATGTTCACGCACAATTGGAGAATATAATGATTGTAATTGCCACTCCCGGCGATAAGGGTCCAACCAGTTTATTCAACGACATCGCCTCACAAATTCTCGAATTAAGGGGACTCACGTCAAGAAATAAACAAGTATCCATTGCTGACGAGGAGATTTTAGAAGAGGGAAAGGATCCACTAAGTGTGAAAATTTTACGAATCGAAAGTAATCCGGACAATTTGGAAAAAACCTCATCAGGATCATCAACGGGAACATTATTATCATCATCAGAAGCAGCATCATCATCATCATCATTATTATCATCAGAATCATCAGCATCATCAGAAATTCAAAGAAATACCAAAGAAGTAGGAAAAAATCAAGAAATAAAATTCCACTTCGACGATTCGACCAATTCCGAGAAGAAAATCATCAACAATCATCAAATTCTCGATAAATTGGGAATAGCAAGTAAAATAAATTCCCAAACGGAGAAATTCATCAAAAACGATAAAATCTCAACAGACAAGGACTTGGACACAAATGCAAAGCAACCGGAGAAATTTATTTCATTTGGTACAATAAGTTCAATTGATGACAAAGTGATTTACGCCGAGAAGAAATATTCATCAGAAATTAATAACGATTCACAATCACAGCAAGAGAAGAAGAAGAATATTGAAAAAATTCTCCCCGAAAATAAAGAAGAAAAGCAAGCAGATTTAAAAATTAAAAATCAAAAATCAACTGATTTAGATGAAAAGAACAAAAATGATAAACCAATTGTCAAGACAACAATAAGAAAAATTCGTCAAATATCAAGAGGATTGGAGAATTCGTTAAAGGAAGAAAATCATCAACAACAGCAGCAGCAGCAAAAAAGTCGTATGTCATTGAAAAAGGAATTGCCAAGATTTGAAAATGGAAAGAATCAAGAGGCTGGTGATAAAAATGAAGTTCGTCATATTGCCGATCAGAAGTCACAATTTTTGAAACCAATTGGTGAAATGATTGAAAATTGTGGACCTGGTAGAGTTCGTAATCGTTATGGAATTTGTCAATTTGATGAATCATTGAATTGATCAAATAATTTTTTTTTTGTTTTTCGAAAATATTATTTTTTCCCCTAATTCTTAATATCAATATTTCACAGTTTATAAATAATTATTCGTTTTTGACACGATTTTTATATGAAAACGAATAAATTATATTCGAAAAAAGTAGTTTGTAGATTTTTTTTGTGATTTTCTTGTTATTGAGAGATAACAATAATTAATCGAATCTGAATAATAATGATTTTTAATTATTTTTTGGTAATTTCACTAAATGATTATTAATTAGAATTATTGCTTATTAATCGATGTTAGATAATAATTATTGGATTATTTGATTAGTAATTAGTGAACAAAATTATCTGATTTTAATAAATTTGGTAATTTTTTTTCCTAATTAATAATTAAGTAATCAATAATAATTGCTAATTGATATTAATTATTATTTTACAATTACTATTAACTATTTTACGATTTTATTAGTATTTAATTAATTATTTAATGCTCAATTACTTAATATTATTCATTACATCCGGTTGAAAATTTTCTATTTAATAAATTAAACTTTATTTAAACGAAACAATTTTTTTTGGTTCATATAAAAAAATTTCGGTTCAAATAAAATTTCCATTTTTTAAATAAAGTTTCTCTAATTCAAGTAAAGTTTTTTCATTGAAATAAAGTTTCTTTGGTTGAAGTGAATTTTTTTATTTTAAATAAAGTTTCCTTGGTTCAAATAAAGTTTATTTTGTTCAAGTGAAGTTTAAAAAAAAATTTGTTTGGTTCAAATAAAATTTCCTTGGTTCAAATGAAGTTTTTTTGGTTCAAAAGAAATTTCTTTGGTAAAAATGAAGTTTATTTGGTTCAAATGAGGTTTTTTTGTCTCAAAATTTCTTTATTTAATTCAAATGAAGTTTTTTAAATTCAAATAAAGATTCTTTGGTTCAAGTAAACTTTTTTATTTGAAATAAAGTTTCCTTGGTTCAAGTGAAGTTTTTAAAAAATAAAGTTTGTTTGGTTCAAATAAAGTTTCCTTGGTTCAAATGAAGTTTTTTGATTCAAATAAAGTTTCTTTGGCTGAAATAAAGTTTGTTTGGTCCTACTAAAGTTTGTTCCTAGAAATGAAGTTTCTTTTGTTCAAACAAATTTAAAATGTCGCAAATGAAGTTAATTTGGTTTAATAGAAATTTTTTGATCCCAATAAAATTTTCTTGTTGAAAGAAACATTATTTGTTTCATATAAAGTTTATTTTAGTTTCAATAAAGTTTTCTCGATCAAATAAACTTCATTTGTTTTAGATGAACTTTTTTGGTTCAAATAAAGTTTGTTTCGTTCAAAATAATTTTATTTGGTTCAAAAGAATTTTTTTTTGCTTGTAATCAACTTTTTTTGGTTCAATTAAATTTTATTCCTTTCAGAATGAATTTCTTTAGTTCTCAAAAATTTCCTTTGGTTCAAATTAAAGTTTATTTGGTTCAAATGAAATTTTTTGCTTCAAATAAAGTTTTTTTGGTTCATATTAATGATTTATTTAAGTTAAATAAATTTTATTTGTTTTCGATGAAATTTCTTTGGTTTTAATAAAATTGCAATTGTTTAAATAAATTTCATTTGGTTGAAATGAAGTTGGTTGGGTTCAAATAAATTTTATCTACATCAAATAAAGTTTTATTGTCCTAAATAATTTTTATTTAGTTTAAATGAAGTTTTTTTGGTTCAAATAAACTTTCTTTGGTTCAAATGAAGTTTATCTGGTTCAAATGAAGTTTTTTTGCTTGAAATAAAATTTGTTTAGTTTAAATGAAGTTTATCCGGTTCAAATAAAGTTTACTTGGTTCAAATAAAGTTCGTGTTTAGTTGAAATAAAATTTTATTTGGTTCAAAAAATTCTATTTCCTTGAAATTAAAGTTTCTTTGCTTCACACAAGGTTTGTTTGGTTTATTTATTTTTATTTATTGTCTAAAATAAAGTTAATTTCTTCTCGAATAAACTTCAATTGAACCAAAAACAAATATTTTTTTAACCGAAAAATATTCCTTTTCAAATGTTAAAAAAAATTGAATTGTCTCTCAATTTCTCTGGATGTAAACCTTCTTTTCATTGTAGAATAGTTTTTTAATTTTCAAGATGGAAATAAAGACTAATAGACTGAATGAAGTAATTGAAGAAGCTTTGTGATAGTAATAATACTTCTAAGTTGAAAAAAGTATAATTTTTAATAAAAATTAGAGCATCGACTATTATAATAAAGAAAAAATTGTGAATAAAATGCCAATAAAATTTATTTTAGAATTGAATTAAAAATTATGCATGATGAGAGTACTGTGAGAATGTTTTTTTAAATTAGATCTTAAATGCGTTTCAATTTTATTTCATTACTATTAATAATTAATAATATTACTAATAATGAATAATTATAATAATAATAATAATAATAAAATCATTATTATTAATATTATTACTAATAACTAATAATAATTATTGATATTGTTATTATCATTATCATTATTACTTTTATTATTATATTTTTTACTAGTATTACTTTTATCATCTCTTAATTTTAATATTAAATGGTGTGTTTATTTGTATCCTACTCGAAGAGAGAAAAATAAAAGAAAATTTTTGTGCATCTAAGACTTTCTTTTTCAAATCCTTCTTTAATTATTATTAATTATTAATTATTTAATTCAAAATTTTTTGTTCTTATCCTTATTATTATTTTTTTGGTCAATTGTCCAATTTCTAAAAACCTTCAAAAACAAATTATTTCACAAATCTGTAAAATTTAAGTATTTTCTTAATTTTTCTCATTTTTTTCTCTCCTTTATTTTTACAATTATTATTTATTATTATTAAAAATTGTATTTGGAAGAACAATTTTTTTGTTTTATAAAAATTTGTTTTATTATTATTTTCAATGCAAAAAAAACAACTAAATGTAAAACGAAAAAATTTAATTATTTTCTAAAAAAAAAAAAGAATTTTCCATTTTTTGTTCTTTTCTTCCTACACTTATCGCTAATCGCGATGAGAATAATTGGAAAACTCGACGTCTGACAAGGGCAATGTTGCGAGCAATATAAAAGAGTCGAAGGAGAGGCTACCTTAGGTCGTTGCACCTGCGATCTTTAACATCCTCTACAACAAACTCCAGATTCTTTTTTGTAACCATTTTTCTTCATTTTAAAAGTTTTACACTATAATTTTATTTTAAAAAAATAATTAATAAAAAATAGAATAATTAAAAAAATATAATTTATTCATACTCTTAACTTGAGATCAAATTATGCATCGAACTGGATATCAAAAAGTCGATCTTAATTTACATTTTTTTTTTCATCACTTTGATCCAATTGAGAATCAAATTTGATATTTTCAAAAAAAGTTCATTTAGCAAACACTTTTTTTAAATTTCCAAAAAAAGAATTTTTTAAATAAAAATTAATGACAGTACATGGAAATTTTTACCATACGCCTTTATAAAGGATTCGCCTTTTAAAGAATATTATTCCCTTAGATAAAATTCCGACATCTAGACTTCTTGATTATATTAAATTGATGCGACAATTTAATGAAACATGAAAAACCTTTTTGAAATTCATTTCACGATGGAGCAAAAGTATTAAAAAAAAGCCACACGATAATATACATGAAATAGTTAATGATCAGTGTCAGCACACACATTAAAAAAAAAATCCTACATTTTAATGACTAATCTTCTTCCTCAAAAACTGGTTTACAAACTGAATCCCCCAACAGGAAAGAAAATTCCTTTTTTTCTAAACCCCAAGAACCATAATTTTTAATTTTTAATTCCATACCACAAAGAACATTTTCAAGCAACAAAAAAAAAAAAGAAAATTATTTTCATCCTAAAGGATCAGTTTGAAAGTATATAAATATAAATTTTATCTTTCTACAACCTTTAAACGTTAGAAATATGAAATAAGGAAGTGAGATATTATTTATAAAAAATAAAAAAAATAAAAGTGAATTACCGTTTGTTATAAGTCTTCTTGGCAGGAGAAAATGAGCTTTTTGAAAGAAAAAAAAAATCTTGGCAAGTTGTATAATACAGGAGGAGGCATGAAGAGACTCCCGGAGGGTCCTTGAACTTGGAAGATATTCCTGACAAGTGGGGACCTCTTCGGTTGAACGAATAGACGAACAAGTTGCTCACTGTTCAATCGTCCTTCATCATTGCAGGACGTCTTTTTGATATTTAAGAAGAACTTGGAATTACAAAATTTAAATATTAATATATTAGTTTAAATAAATATATAAATACTTTCTGCTAGTTTTTTTTATTATTTGCAAATATGAAGATAATCAGCGTTCTGGTATTACTTTTTGCGATTGTCTTTAGCCAAGGTCATCCTCTACTGAAATCCGAAGCAACCGAAGATAAGCTACCAGTGAGTTTTGAAAAAAAAAATTACTAAATTATTATAATTAGAAATACGGTTTCTTTTAAGTAGGAAGCAAATTTTTATTGTCAAGGGTTTGATGTTCTTTTTTAATTTCTCTAGTAGTACCTAATTTTTTTTCGTATTAAGTATTTTATTCTATTAATTCTGGTTTGTTTTGTTTCCTACTAAAAAATTTAGTACTAGTTATAACTTATCAAGTTTACATTAATTAGCATCGAAAGCTTCTTTTAAACTTCCTACTTTTTCTAAAATTAGTAATAAATAATAATAGGAATCCTTATCTTTTTCTACTATCCCTACTTTTAATATTAAATATCGTTTGCATTCTTCTCTTACTACTGTTACGTCTCAAAGAATGAAACTAAACATAATCATAATTTACATATTTAATTCGGCCGGCATCGGTGATTCAACCTGATTTATTCACAGAGCATAAAACTCTGATTTTAAGAAAGAGTAACTGGTCAATTGAAGTTAAATTACTAGAGTATTTATTTGAATCCTTTACAATTAGAATCAGAGGGAAAGAGTAGATTCAGATGTCTTCAAGGACACTTTTAAAATTATTAGAGTCGTAGATCCAACATGTGAAAACCACCTTCACAATGAAGTCGAAGAAATGACGTTGTCTAGCGGAAACAGAGAATGCAATATTTTCCCTTTGAATTGTTTTCGGGCCAGCAAAACGAAAGGTCCGGAGTCCAGGTGTCGAATGTAAATTAGGTGTGCACCCCTCAGCTTAGGAGTGACCGAATTATTTATATGAAGTTGATGTCGATATAATGCAGTCTTCAGAAAATTAGAAATGTGCCTCGTAGTAGAAATATTCTTCTTGAATGAATTTGACTTAGTTGACTTGGTCGCGGTTGCTTGACTTATACGAAGAAGACACACGGGGATACAACACGACTTGTTAACTTGGTGGCGATTTCTAGACTGACGCGAAGAACCATCTCTTACAGTACTATTCTTATTATCCCGACTCTCAATGTTAAATATCTTCTTAACTATTCTCCTATTTATTCTTCTCCAATTTCTAATTTTTACTCCCAATTGTTACCTAATCTTATTCAGTACTAATTCTTCTCCTTCACTTTCATCCTTCAGGAACCCGAGAAACTCCCCATTGCTGAAAAGGAAAAACCAGATCTAAATGCCAAACCAGAACTACCAATAGAAGAATCCAGTGTCCCCCTAAAGCCAGAGAGTCCAAATTTGGATCTAAAGCCACAAACGGACAACGAAGAACCACCAGCTCCGGTGATTGCTGAAAATGTCACACCAGAAATGCAAAATCCCTGCACGACGTTGAATAAGGATTGTGCAATAAAGCCAAGTGACATTAATTTAGAGCGCAAGTACAATGAATACGATCAGAGGCAGAATGGATCAGAAAACTATCGAATTCAAGTTGATGGTTTGGTGTTTGTCTTGGCTCCAGTGGATGCTCTTCTCTTAGCTGGTGGCGCAGCAGAGGGTTCTGATTTATTAGGTGCCCAACCAAATATAACAGCTCTTCTCAATGCAACTGGTTTGAAGTCAAATAAAGATCCATCTGAAGCATCACAACTCTCGCCGCTTTATTATTCAGCCCCTAAAAAACAAGCCGAAGGGTGAGTATTAATAAATTACATCATCCACAACTAAACTTTTTCTTCTTCCCTTATTTTGGAAAACAGTAATCTGTTTAACGTTTCTAATCTATTTTCTCGCAAGTGCTGATTGTATTTTTGTTTTTGAGAGCTACCCACTTTCTTCCAACTGGAAAAATTAATCAATTCTTTCAAACTACCAAGTTTTTGATGATTCTCCCTTTTTACTTTCAGACCAGTTTCGATAAAATTGATTAATCTGATTGCACCGCTTTTGGAACAGAGAAGGAACTTAGGAAGATAGTAATTTCCCTGGATGAAGTGACGGAAAAAACTATTGCGTGATTGAGCCTACATTCATCAAAACCATAAGTGTAATAAGTCTAACTATCATTCTCATGTACTCGTGATATTCATTTAATTCAATAAATATAGACAGTTGGATAGAAATTTTCCCTTTTGATTCAGAAATATTTACTTAATGCAGCAAAGATTGCAATGAAGTTTACTTTTACCGGACATAATCACGTCCGGAAAAAGTAAACGTCTTTATTACAATAATTCCTCATCGAATTATTACCTGGTTTTGTAATTTAATCTCAGATTGAAATAATTAAATGATTATAATAACTATTTACAATATAAGCATACGTTAATCCTTGGCCGACTCGGATGAGCATTGGCGGATCTTTTTTCGGATCGAGAATTCCTTATCTTCGGTACTTTAACGATTTTTAGTCATCTTCACTCTTGAGTTGTTCTCGCTGCACTGCCAGCTCCCTGCCGCGTGCTTTGCTTATATACTCACAAAGAGGGGCGGAGCGTCTCTTCTTAGAATTCCGGCCGTTGGCGGGGGGCGCCTGCGCTCTACACACGACGCCACCGCTTGAACTCCAGGTCCGTATGAAGACGTCCCCGAACCCAATCTACTAATCCTCAGAAAACAATTTTACCAATGAAAAATATATTAATTTCTTTTTATGGAAAAGTTTATTTATTTCATTAAAGTTTACAGTTTTTACACCAGCTTCTTTGGCAAATCATCATGTATAAAAAAAATCTTTAATTCTACCAACTACGAAATTTCTGCAATTGCTTTCATTCTGTAGTTTCTTTTCTTGAGTATTTTCAAATAATTGTATTTGCGAATAATAATAATTATACTGATCCTCATTATTATTACACTCTTTCGCAATAATGAAAATAACCAAATTATGACTTAATTCCAAAAGACGAATAAACTTAAATAAAAAAGACCTGTTACACTTTTAACTTAAAAAGAGAAAAAATAGTCACAATTCCTCGAAAGTCTATTTAATTATACACAAAGAAAGTGTCACACAGAAAAAATTTTAAAAAATTCGAAATTTCAAAGAATGAAAAGAATCACAGCAAACTGTTTTCTGCTAACATTTTGAATAAAATGCAGAATTGAGCATTCAAGAAGGAAAGAAAAAGGGGAAGAGTGAGAGATCTATTACAATTTATGTAAATTCCTTCGGCTATTGTACACACGCATGAAAAATATTACAATCTAAATTAAACATTTTCCCTAACATCAAATTTTTGATTTTACAATAATATTGATAAAGCTTAAAAGTAGCAACATTTCACATTAGAGTCTCTATATATAAGTTTTTTTTTCTTGCAACAATTCGTCAAACGTTCGATTCGATGCATTTTTCTTTAATATTAAAAAATAACATAAAAATACAGTCTTCAAAAATAATGACTTAAAAAAATATTCTTAATAAATAAAACCCAAATTGATTTCAGAGATGAAAAATTCTATCAATCTTAAAAAATGTATTTCAAATAGATTTAAAAAATATGTTTATCAATTTTTCTCTCAATGGAAGACTGACAATAATCAATAAATTTCAAATAAAAATAATCTTCAATTGATCAAATTAAAATTCATTGAAAAATAATTAAATGAAACATTGCTTATTGAAAATGGGAAGAGAAAGTATGAGCGTCACTATAAGAAAATACTGTTTTTTTCCAAACAAAAAGCATCAAAAGAATTAGCAATTTTTTTTATGAATTGACATTTTCTACAAATATCGCATTCTATATGTACAAGATAAATTTGATTTTTTCTCAATAACATTTCAACTTTCAGATCGAAAAATTTTACCAGATTTTTCGTATTAAGCGCTTTTTTTAAAGAGACAATTTAGGTTGGGGGTAAATCGCAACCTGGCGATTGTTTGATAAATTAGAATCATTTTGTGTTTAATTTTTTCTTTTGCATTTTAGAATTGCAAATAATTTTTTGTGACCTTGCTTTTAATATTAGAAAGAATTTTGTATGTGGCAGGATTTAATTAGGAACACGTTCTAGAAGATTGAAGAGCCGACTCGTTGGCATTGTGATCGCCGTTTATTTGTTCTCGATCCGCCTCAGGGTCGTCTGCCAATAATTCCTCTTTGTTCGCAGTCTGAAATTAATTATTTGAAACTTTATCCCTAAGTAGTTCTAAATTATTTATTTCTAAATAGATTTAAATTATTTATTTCTAAATGGATCTAAATTTATTATAAATTATCATCCACCAGGTGTTAATATTAGTATAGCTATAAATTAGTTTTATAAGATTGAACTTGGCGGCATATATTTTGTTGTAGGTTAACTGGAGAATGTTTATCTAACGTGGTGATCAGAAGAATGAGATCTAGGAAAGAAAACGCGTCGTATTTATACCGTGCGGCGAGTTCCCCCTCTCCCGAGGCGCAGGAGCCAATCGTAGCGCTCCAGTTCCCCTTCCAGGCGGCGAAGACGCGACGCTTTTTTCTTAAATAATTTAATTAACCTTTTTATATTCTTTTCTTTATGAAATTGACGGTGATGTTAAAAAAATTAAAAGCTAGGTAAAGAGGTAACCCAAGGGACCAAAGTCGTGAATAAAATAGATTAGATTAATCCCATTGGATCTCTAGTTCTAATCTCTAATTTACTATTGAAATCTCTCGCAATAAGAACATCCCGTTCATAACCCGTAACCTTTTCTTGAAATTCCGGTTTCAAATTTTCCAAGAGGTTCGTAATTTACTATTGAAATCTCTCGCAATTAGAACATCCCGTTCATACTCTATACCCATAAACTTTTTTGGAACCTTGGCATCCAATTTGACCAGAGGTTTGTAATTTACTATTGAAATCTCCCGCAATGAGAACATCCCGTTCATACTTCATACCCATAAACTTTTTTGGAACCTTGGCATCCAGTTTTGCCCAGAGGTTTGTAATTTACTATTGAAATCTCTCGCAATAAGAACATCCCGTTCATCATCCATAAACTTTTCTTGAAACTTTGGCTACCAATTTTCCAAGAGGTTTGCAAGATTAAAAGTTCTTACAACTAGAATTAAAACACCAAGTGACTTACCTCTTTTTTCAAATGACAACAACTTTCAACAATTAATTTCCTCTCAACAAGATTATCATGGAACGTTCCATCTGATTCACGTAGCTTTTCCAATGTCTTCTGCATCTCTTTCAATTCCTCCGCCGACATTTCGAGCCTAGCTTCTAGCGTAGACCTAATTTGGAAGAAAAAGTTCATCATCAAACGAAATTTTAGGAAACGTTTCGTTCTAAGAAACATAAAATTTAGATCATACGTAAAAAGGACACTTGATTAGGAACATACTTTTCGTCTCTAAGCTCATGAATACAGGTATCATTGTCAAGTTGAATGATTCGTAAAACTTTCAATAGTTTGGTGACAAGATTGTCGACGTCAATCACTTGATCGACAATACTAATCGCTGGACAATAATTCAAAGATGTTGGACCGTCAAGAATGTCCGATTCACTAATTGATTCGTAATTGTCCTCCTCTTCATCCTCCACCTATAGAATTCAAAAAAGTTATTTACGTTGATCTAATATTTAGAAAATTGATTTCGAATCACTAATTGCCAACCTTTCGTCTATTCAGAATAGCGTGTGAAAGATTCGTCAAGCTAGTACTTTCTACTTTGAGTCTTGATTTACGGAAATTATCCTCATCCGTTTCTGGAACACTAAGAGCCCTTCTCAGGGAATCACTGCTCGATATCATATTGTGCGAATATGTGTCCGGTAATGGAACGTCCTCCAAAACACTCTCCATCATAAGACAAGGTTCCGTCTCAAAGTCAAGTAATTCGGACGAAGATTCAGTACTCAGTTCTTGAGGGAAAGTTTTAGAATTAGATACTTAACAATTATTGGGACAAGAGGTTAATTTTTAATTCAGGCGCGAAACGATTCTCAGAAAGTTACCTTTTTGCATTTGTTTGGCAGTTGATTTTTTGTCACTCTTGCCCATGAAGGGATGTGTCGCTGCATTTCTAATCGCGCCAATGACGGCTGATACAAAGGATCCTCTTTTTGGACTCGGTGTACAGTCTTTAATGCTGTGCCTCGAGCTAACAGGACTCGAGTCAACGCTACTGTTACTTTGACTGTAGGCCTCGTTATGAAAGATTTCGTCCTGCGAATCAAAATTAGTAATTTTGTGAACATATTCCTTTAGTAAATTATTTACTAGGCTCATTTACTGTTATTCTCATCCCAAATTAGATTCATTTCGAAAACAAGTTTAAACCGCGAGAAAATAGGGATACCTAAAAAAGGTTACAGTCGTTTCGTTACAAAAGAGAGAAAATTACCTCTAGATCCTTTTCTAAAATATTATATGACACGATTAATTGATCCACTAATCCTTCGAGACGGTTCCCTAGACCGGACAACGCAACCGAAGCTCCAGATACAGCCGCTCCTTGCGCTAGAGAAAATTCTCTACTTCTTCTCTCAATTGCATTTAATTTCACGCTGAGGGATAAATTTTCCTGTCTAGAATACAAAAGGATATTTTACATTTATTGCCAAAGGATCTAAACTTTTCAAAGTGTAATACACACCTTCTTTGTTCACTAATGCGCACCAAATGTTTGCATTCTTCGGTCTGTCTTTCGAGTTCTGATCTTTGAACTGCGACGAGGTCCTCCTTTGTTTTTAACTGAAAGGTTAGTTGAATTTTTAGGTTCCTAATTCGTAATACCAAATAGGAATTTGGGATTAGACTACTTTTTTAAAATACTCACCTCCATTTCCGCGTCCTTAAGCGCTTCGGCTAAGGCAGACTTTTCTTCCTGCAGGAAGTCCTGCATTTCTGTCGACTCCGCCTCAAATTCTTGCTGCTGCTGAAGTAGATTCTTCTGGGCGGCTAAACTCTTCTCCAGGTCCTAAAGAATTAATAGAAATGAATAAATCCCTAAATAAAAGAGTCTAGATTGGAGTCTAGGACGAAGGCAGAAAAACGTACTCTATTTAGCATTCGGCAAAGTGACTGGAGGTCAGCAATTTCAATCTGTTGATTTGCGACAACTTTTCCCGACGACTGGAGATGGGTTTCCAGTTCTAGAAAACTGTCGCTACCTTCTGCAAAAGAAAGAAACATTTCTTTGGTAATTAAGAGATTCATCTGTCGGAATTCTCCCCGAACCATGATTGATAATTGGTAGGATCAGGAAGAACATGAAACATATTGGGTAGGAAGGCAAGAAAGGCAAAAAAGAAATGGAAAAGTATCACCTATGTGCAGATTGTGTAAAATGTGGAATGAAGAAGCGACTCACGGATTATCTGAATGTCCAACGTTGATTGCATGACCCCATCTGGAAAGTCTGATCCTAATCAGAATTACCAGTTGGGACCATGCAATCATGAGCAAGTTAGGAACCTGTCGATAGAAGAGATACTGGACTTCTGGAGAAGACCGAATAAGTTGCATTAAAACGAGCGAACTATCAAATTAATAATTACCTGGATATTCAGACTGAGGAGTGCCCAACATCGCCAAAACTCTTTGTGCATTTCGATCAAGTTCCTTTCGCGCAAACGCGTGATCAGCCTCCTCTTCCTCTAGCTTCTTCTTAACATTCTCCAATTCAATTTTCAGTTTTCTATTCTCCTCCTTCTGTTTATTATTCTCCTCCTCAATTCGCTTGAAGTCCTCCTTCAGTACTCTGATATCCTGCCAAGTACCCTCAGTCTGAATTTTCTGATGCACTTTCTCACTTGTTTCTGGATTCGGTAGTCTCGTCGCAATGCCCGCCAATACATTCTCAATATCACCACCAGTCAATCCAGTTTGTACGCTAACTTCATGATAAATTCGTGTCTTCTCAATTGGCTTTGTCTTCGAATTGAAATTCTTCTGCACTGTACAATCCTTTGCGTTGACAGTCTTCTTTGTCAGTCGACTTAAGCTCGTCTCCCTGCTGCCAGATCGACTTCTTAGGCTCGTTTCCGGTTTCTCGTTCGGCTTACCCATTGACATTCTGGTTCTAGGTCGGCGTGGTAGAGTAGCATAGGCATCTAGAGTATTTCTATCTAAGCTCAGGGACATTCGATCGTTGCGAATGTTTTTAATTTCGAGCCGTCCGGTGTAGACGGTTCGCGAAGAGAGGGGCGGTAATTTACGTGAGACTTCTTCGGGAGTTGTTCGCCCTCGATTAGACGATGCACCCCTAGCTCTTGTGGCATTCGCACCCCGTCCCCGTTGTGCCAAGTCTTTATTAATCTCAGTAGTGAGTACCGAAGGCAGAGAATCGGGAGTGGGTCGGGATCTTGTTTTCGGTGGGACGGAATTCGGTGTGGTGCGAATTGAAGACGATCTCGTGCCTGGTGTTGTACATTCTGTGGAGTTTTCCCTGGGAACGGATTTGTCTCTCGATTTGCCACGATCGCGATTTATGGATGGTGTTCTGGTGACGATATTCCTTGGGGTTACTGTTCGTGCTTTTGATCTGGGTGTTGCGCATGTTGAGGTAGAATTACTATTCGTAGGCGAGGGTTTTGTTCGGGATGGTTTTTGCGGTTCGACGCTACTGGCCTTCTTTTTCGTCGAATTCGACGCTAGGGATGTGCGTTTTGTGTTGATACGATTCATTCGCGCTGATATGCTTCCAGTTACTGATGAACTCTCGCTACCGCCTTCGCTGGTTCCCTCGCCACCGGCGTTCAGTCTCATGTCATCTGGCAAAATAGCGCATGGATCTTCGTAAACGGAGCAGCAACTTACTAGACTAGAATCACATGAAGCTTCGTCGAGGCCGCCACAACTACTTGCATAGTCGACACTATTACTTCTCGCCTGTGGAGGAAAAAAAATTCATAATCAAACTTCTGCGATATAATTTCATACGGTCGTATCGTGTTTCGAAACTTGTATGTGAAATTGATTGCATGATGAGTCTTACCCTTGGAATTTCTGTAACGCAAACTTCCACTCCACTATCACTTCCATCCTTGCTGTCTTTACTCTCCGAGTCTTTTTTCTCTTTCTCTAAAACAGGAACAGCGGCCTTCTCCTTAAGTTTCATTTCATTTACATCGATCACTGTTATATTACAGTCGCTGTTTATCGTACCTGTAAAAGAAGGGATTATGTAATTACAAATAAATACTTTGGTACTTTTTTCGGTCAATAAAGTGACCGAAACATAAAAATTTAGAGGAATAGTCTAAACGGTTCGGTTTTATCAACTCACTATCGGCGTCTTCTTCATTTTTCGAGTCATTCATTGGCGAATTGGCATCATCCGGTACACCCGAGTCTTGTCGGGGTACAGTGGATGATATTAGATGATCCTCACTTTCCATCGGAAGGCCGATTAATTACCAATCTCTCTCTTTCCCTCTTTAGACAGACTTTAACATTCTGAAACAAAAAAAAGAAAAACGGTTATTCTTTACACGTGATGGTATAGTAGTGTAGTAGTAGTAGTGAAAGTTAATGGGAAATGTGATGCCGGTATGATGATAAAATTTTACACTTGTTTATATTGTTTCCGAATGGCAATCAAAGTACCTATTCGAATACACATTTTGCAGAGGTCAACCGGATGTTTAACAGACTTGAGAATCAACGAAGCAATTTTATGCCGGATCTCACGCCGCGAGCAACAAGCGGGGCGATTTCATTAACTGGACTCAATTTCCGTCATTTGATGGGAATCCAATCGGAACTAAAATAGATTCCTATGAACCACAAACGGGAGAATAATGTTTCTTTTGAATTCTATTTGAAAGAATACTATTTGTATTTTCGTTATTCATTTACATTGACACGACAAGCACTGACAATAATAATAATTATTAGTTTTATCTTTTTTTCTACTATCTAATAAAGAAAATTTTAATTTTTCTTTCTTGAACTTTATTAAATAGAAATTTAATTACTAAAACTTGAAAAAGTTATCGAAGAAAATAGCTGGTAGTTATTAAAACATCAGCCTTTTGAAATCACTTAAAAGTCACTACCCAAAGGTGTTTAACACCGCTGACTATGAATTTGGCATCAGATTTCCAAAATTAAAAATGGCGGATTCAATATGGCGCCCAAAATTGAAGTATTAAACGGATTCGCTCAAAAATTTTTGCATATTCGTCCGATTTGCTTGAAACTTGTTACTCGGGGGGGTTTTTGGGGTCGCTGACTACGAATCTGATGTCAGAATTTCAAAATCCAAAATGGCGGATCCAATATGGCGGACGACTAATTTAAAAATTGATTAAATTCGCGTGAATTTTGTTACTCGGGGGTTTTTTGGGTCGCTGATTACGAATCTAACATTATATTTTCAAAATTCAAAATGGCGAATCCAATATGGCGGACTAATTTTAAAAACTTACTGAATTTACTTGAAAATCAATACTTAGGGGTTTTTGGGGTCGCTGAATACAAATCTAATACCGGTTTTTAAAAATTCAAAATGGCGGATCCAATATGGCGGACGACTATTTCAAAAAATGATTGAATTTCTTTGAATTTTGATACTCGGGGGTTTTTGGGGTCGCTGAATACGAATCCAATGTTGGTTTTTTAAAATTCAAAATGGCGTATCCAATATGGAGGACAATTTTAAAAACTTATTGAATTTACTTGAAACTTGATATTTGGGGATTTTTTTGGTCGCTGATTCCGAATCTGGCATAATATTTCCAAAATAACGAAAAAAATGTTTAAATTAATTGTATTTACTTGAAATTGGTGTTACTAGAAAAGATTCTTTTAAAGAACTTTTTCCTTTTGGATTTTTTATTTAAATATGTAAAGAGAAGAAAAAATATTGCGTAAAATCTTTAAATTACTTACAAGGAAAATAAATGAGAGAAAAAAAAATTACGAGAATTGAGTTAGAAAATATATTTTTAACAAATAATATGTGTTTGTTAATTGGAATGACTAAAATTCCCTTCCGCATTACAAGTACCAACTCATCCAAACGTAATATCGGAAGAGAAATTGCATTTGTTTATTAATTAATATTGTGAAGGTAAATTAACTTTCGCCTATATATTAATTTTTGTTATTTTCATTTGCTATTTTCGGCAAAAAATTCAAATAATAAAAATTAAAAACAATATATGAAAAAAAAAATTTGTTAATGAAAAAAAACAATAACAAAAAAATAAAAAAAACAACAAAAAAGTAAAAAAAGAACAAATAAATAAAAAACAACAAAAAAAGAAAATAAAACAAAAAATGAAATAAAGAAAATAAAAATAACGACAAAAATATGAAAAAGCAAATAAAAATGAAAAAACGAATGAAAAGATTTGAAAAATTCTGTTTGAAAAAAAATCTCAAGTGTGTTGACTGAGAAATAAACGTGCAAACAGCGTAAATAGTACATTATTTAATAAACCATGTAATCGCGAAACGTTTCCTAATAAAAAAAAAAGTAACGAATGACTCAAGTTGCATTCAACCTGAACTTTAACGCACACACGCTGCGATGACTCAAATACGACGTGTTCCCTATTTTATTTTCTCTCTCATTACGTCACTTAAGGTGTTTCCCCCAATTTTAAACCAATATTAGCGAACACACAAAAATCAATTTTTTTTTCTTAATTTTTTTTTTTTATTAAAAAGAAACACTTTTTTTCTTTTAAATACCAGGAAATAAAATTTTTTTCAATAAAGATAAAAAAAAAATTGTAAATCGATAAGAAAAAAGAACAAAGAAAAATAATATTAATCAATATAGAAATAAAAAAAAAATTTCAATTTCCTGACAAGAATGAAAAATCTTTGAAATTCATCAAATAATAATGTTTGTGCATATAGCTCAGCATGCAAGTAAAACGTGAAAAAGATTAATCTAAATTAATTTTTTTTTCCTTTTTGACAATAATATAATTGATAATATATGACAAAGTGAGGATTTACGAATGGAGATAAAAAAAAATTTTTTCTTTGGTTTATAATTAATTTTTTTTTTTATTGACACATTTGTGTAATAATATTTAAAAAATACGTGTAAAAACAAGTGTTTCTAGGCGGTCATTCCGCGAGGGACTTCCCTCGAATTCGAGGCGGAACGGTATATGTAATAATCTTTACAGCTGCTCCTTCACTGTCGGCTTATTTGCCAAGGACGTTGATCCCTTCTTGCTAATTATGAACTCTATTAATGTACTTATTGTAAATTTTACATTTATTTAAAAAAATAAATAATTATTATTTTATTAATTTTTTTATTTAATTAAATTATTTATTATAAATTATTATTTATTATTATTATTATACTAATAATAATTACTATTATTATTTACGTATTTTTATACAAATTTTCCATATCAATTATGTTTGTATTAATTGTTTATATAAATTATACATACCCATTGTTTATATTAATTGTTTATATAAATTATTCATAACATTTGTTTACATCAATAATAAAAATGGAAATAATAAAAATTGTCTGTTAATAAAAAATTCCCCAGGGTTATTTTTCTCAAGGCTCTTTAGGGAAATTACAATAAAAATTCAAAAATTATCTCGAAATTTATCAAAAATACAATAAAAACATGTGTTTATTTCTTTTCGTCATTTATTGATTGAATTTTTTTTATTATTACAAAAATAAATAGAATATAGAAATGGATTTCCTGAAATTAATTTTCTTATTTTTTTTTCGTTTATCTAACCAAATATTTAAACATTTGTCTATTTTTTTTTTGACACACGTGCCAAGGACTTTTAAATTATTATCATTCGTAAAGAAAATTAAATTATTGCAAAGTAATTAAAAGTAAAAAAAATACGTAAATAAAAGAAAACAAAGAAAAAAATGTAAAACAAAAGTTAAAATAGACAAAAATTCAAATGAAAAAGTTTAATTACAAAGAAGGAAATAAAAGGTGAAAATAAAAGTGAAGCAGAAATCAGAATATTGAAAATAAAAAATATTGAAAAAAATTTTTAAAATAAAAAATATTGAGAAAAAAATATTCAAAATAAAAAATATTGAAAAAAATGTTGACAAAAAAATATTGAAAATAAAAAATAGCGAAAAATGTTGAAAAATAATTGAATTGAAAAAACAAAGTTTTCTATTAATAAAAAAAGGTAATTTTCTCTTTTTCTCAATGTTGAGTAATAATTAAAAGCTTTCTAAATAAATCCTATGCAGTAAATGAACGATTTAATTTAATAGTCACTTATTAATAATATTATCCGTCTTGCCTCATCTATTTGAAAGTATTTCGGAATTTTTTTTCAATAAACAATTATTCCTCTATCTATTCATTCAATAATTATCATTATAACTCTTAAAATTGCGAAATTGACTTAGAGAAAAGTTTATAGACAGAGATAATTTTCTTTCTCTAATACAAGACTTGCTCTATTCCCAGAAAGTTGCGATTTTATAAACTGAACCGCCATCTGACGGCGACCTTGGCGTTCTCAGGTGGAGAGCCGACTCCACATTGAATCTCACAATTTTCGCAATCTGTGGAAACATTGGAACCTAAACTGGAAAAATTCTAATCCAAAATTGCAACTAATTGTGATTTCATTATTATAACACAAATATTAATGAAGAAAAATTATCCTTTCTTTATATTAATTTTAAAATTGGCTTCACCGACTCTTTACAAATTGAAAAGAAATAATGTAAGTAATGACGAAGCAGAAGGAATTATTTTTTCAATAATCTTTTAAAATTGAATTCATGGAAAAAAAATCGGTGAAAGTAATAATAGATGAAAAGAAAACAAGTAAAAAAAAGTACCAAAACGAAAGAGAAAAAAATATTTTTTGAAAAAGAAATCGCCTTATGGAAAAATACTGGACATCAAGTGACGGTCAAGGGACGAAGAATTAACTAAAAAAAATGAATTAAAACTAAATAGATAAAAAGGTAAAAGTAAATAGATGAAAGGTAAACAAGTTAAGAGATAAGGTACCAAAAAACAAAAATTAAAAAAAAATAAATAAAAGAATTAAAAATAAATAAACAAAAATAAAAAAATAAATAGAAAAATGTTTTTAAATACTTTTTGAAAAAAGAAATTACTCAATGCAAAAACTAGACATCAAGTGTCGGTCAAGAGACGAAGAATGAATGAAAAATTGTAACCGTGTGCAGTACGTGTATATATAGATACACAAACGTATATCTATATAACTTAATAAAGTAACCGGACGCGTCAGAGTCACGTCACATGTTTATTGCAGATACGCTGCTCCACGGTAAGGGGAAGAACCTGAAAAGAATTGCCGATTGGAAGAGATACTTCAATGCTAAATGGGAATATCGCGTCGTATAGTAAACTGATTATAAACACGATTTATTTTCACAATCACCACGACTATTCAGCGATGAGTGAACCAGTCAAGTCATACCACTTTTAGCATTATTTCTCATAAAGAAACCAGATTTTTTTTTCTTTTCATTCAAAAATTCCCAAAAAATTAAAGTTACAAAAAAAAACAAAAGTGTCAAGTGCTCTTTTATTCATTACAATAAAGAAAAGAAAAGAACAAAAACCATTCTTCCGCCAAGTGGAACGCTTTACTTCGTGTGAAACCCAAGAGCTGCTGACATTGAATTTCGCGAGTGTTCTCCTAGATTCGCAAAAAAAAAATCCAGTGCTTAAAGTTTAGAAGAAGAAAAAGTTACAACTCCCCTTTTCGGTAATTCGAAACAAAACTATTTTTTACAAAAATATTTGGATTTTTGGGGCATCATATTGGAAGTGGTGAAAAATTATAGTTGAGAAGCAACAATTTTTAGTGACTGCAAAAAATCGGAAAAGTTTCGGGCAATCTGTGTTAAATAAACAACATTTTGTTAGGAGTTTTCCCGGACTGGAATAATCGGAAAAATTCGAAAGAATCCCAAAAAAATTAGGGCATTTCGACAGATTGCTACAATCCGAACGGTTTGGGAACATTCGTAAACTTGTTGAACAATTTGGATGAATTCCTGAAAAATTAAGGACAGCTTTTCTGGTATTTTTGAGAGGTCACAACAAGCCGAACAATTTACAGGCACATCTGTAAAAAATTGGAGGCATTTAAATAATTTTCGACGAAAGGCAACAATCCGAACGGTCTAGGAACATCCGTAGAAAATAGCGACAACTAAACAACCATTCGAGGAGTCTGCAAACTTCTGAACGATTTGGAAAAATTCCTAATAGTTTAGCAACTAATAAGCAACTACTTTGTAGGCCAAAAAAAAATCAGAAGAATTTCGAAACATCTGTAAAAAATTAGACACAAATAATTTCTGCCACATTGCAATTTTTGCCATTTCGGACAACCAAACAACTATTTTATCGGTTTGGAACAATTTAGAAACATCTCTTCAAAGACCAAGGACAACGACAACTTTACCAGACAACAGATTTCAAAAATCCGAAGAAAAAATTACCATTCCTGAAAGGTATCCTGAAAGGTATCCCAAAAGGTACCCCAAACGGTATCCCTTAAAAAACCAGGTTTATCAATAACAACAAATTTGAAAAGTTCTCAAGCAAAATATATTGAACCAAAAAAGGGTGAAAGAACATTTTTCCAATATGACGAAAAGTGAAAAGGACCTGGAAATAATATCCGGAGACGGTCTCCGTCTTAGGAAGGATTGCAACAAGAATCTATTGGAGATTAAAGGCGATGGATGTCGAATAACAATAGGAAGAAATTTTGGAACGATTCGTATGATTGGCGATGGTTGTCGATTGAAGGTGATAAAAAATATTGGTTCCATTGAATATAAAGGTGATGGAGGTCGCGTCGATCTTGGTCCCGATTCAATTGAGGATAAAGTCACGTTTATTGGACATGGAAGCCACGTGAAGTATTTCAATGAAAAATCATCGTCATCGCGATCATCATCACCGAAATTAACAAAATCCAATCAGTTTAGTGATAAAATTAATTTGAAAAATCAAACAAAAAATTGTAAAACTACTAAAAATGAGTGCAATTTTGAAAGTGAGAATCAGTACAACGAGAGGAGGGAGAAAGCAAATGTGAACTACAATAGTGAGGGTTCGACGATGATTGTGACGAAAATTATTTTAGATTCAAATGGCAAATGTCACACGAATATTAGGACAATTTGTAAAAATATTAATACAGCTCAGTGTTAGATAATAATTTCTCTATTATTATGAGTCCTTCAGTATTATTTGTCGAAAGGAATTCACTCTCTTACTTTTCCATAAATCTTTCTATATTTTTTTTATTTCAATTCTTAATTTTTGTTTCTACGTGTTTCGATTTTTGTTTAATGAGTTTTCTAAAATAATGATTCTATTTTGTAAAAATAGAAAAAATAGTAAAAAATTTTAGAAAAATTATCAAAATAGAATCACAAGAGTAGAAACATTAAAATAACGAAAATTAAGATAATTTAGAATTGCTTTCAATTTCTATTTTCTATTTTTTTTAAATCCTCCCATTACAATGTTTCGATTTCTACTTTATAATTTTTCCATTTCCATAAATTTCCATAAATGAATGTTAATTTCTTTATTAAAAAAACAAATAGAATTTTTTTTGCAACTGAAACTAAAATGTTATATGTAAAATAAAATTTTAACATATTTAAAAGAAGTTTTTGCGAATATGGAAACTAATATATGTGAATATTTTTAAAATTGGTAGTAATATTGATCAAACAAAAAAACCTCCACGCGTGCACGAGCGTTATATAGCTATTTTATTAATCAGTCAATCAATCATCAATGAAACGTAATTGAAAGAAAAAAAAGAAGAAAATTGTAATCTTTTTCCAGTTATCTATATGACAATGTCGTTAAATTGCGAACTTCATTCGAATAAGACTGCTTATTTTGTAATTAAATGCCTAATATTGCCTTTTCTTTTTAAATTAATATAGTTAAATTTTTATTTAATTTTTAGATATAATTTATTTTTCTATGTAAGTAGAAGAAAATGTAAATAAAATTTATTTATAAAAATTTAATTCCTGTGTTTATTAAAATTCGCAACATAAATAAGAAAAACAGAAACCTCACTATCAGTTATAATTATTATCTGCATTATTTTGAAAATTGTTATTGATATTCAATAATATTGTTGTTTACGTTATTAATTATTATTACTATTGTTATTATTTAGTTATTTATTTATTTAAATAATTAATTAAAACTTGTACAATTTTGCTACATAAATATTTAAGGGCATTTGAACCATTATGACGTCATAATTTGTTAAAAGCATTTTCTTTTAAAACTGTGACGTCATAATGGTTCAAATTCTCTTAAATTCTTCCTATTTCTTTATTCAGAGAAAATAAAATTTAAAAAATTTCAACTTCCAAATATTTAAGAATTTCAAAAAATTAAAAGTACAACCCTTCAAAAAATTCAATTATTTTCTACAATTTTTAACTAAACTTCATCTTTAAATCAATGAACTACATGAATTTTTAATCATTTTTTGCAATTACTTTCAAAATTCATTTATTAAAATAAAAAAAATCAAATTTTTTATAATAATTTAAATCGTCCATTTATCTCCTTGAAAATATTAATTAAGGTCAAATATTTTCAAAAAATTTAATAAAGAAATTCGTAAAATTAACTTTTTAAATATATTAAATAAAATAAATAAAATAAAAAAAATAAATAAAATAATAATAATAATAATTAAATATTAATATTATATATATTTTTTACATGGTAAAAAACTAGAACAATTTTAATTAATATCCAGGTCGTCAAAATTAATTTAATTCATTTTTTCAAAAAAATAACCACAGCCGAAAATCAGCAGAAAATGAAAAATTTTTTTTTTCTTCGACCTTCAAGAAAATGAAAAATTTTTTTTTCTGCGACCTTCAAGAAAATGAAAAATTATTTTTTTCTGCGAACTTCAAGAATTGATTGTTGGTCACTAAGCAACTACTAGAACTATTTTAATTAATATCCGGGTCGTCAAAATTAATTTAATTCATTTTTTCTAAAAAATAACCACAGCCGAAAATCAGCAGAAAATGAAAAATTTTTTTTTTCTTCGACCTTCAAGAAAATGAAAAATTTTTTTTTTCTGCGACCTTCAAGAAAATGAAAAATTTTTTTTTTCTGCGAACTTCAAGAATTGATTGTTGGTCACTAAGCAACTACTAGAACTATTTTAATTAATATCCGGGTCGTCAAAATTAATTTAATTCATTTTTTCTAAAAAATAACCACAGCCGAAAATCAGCAGAAAATGAAAAAAATTTTTTTTCTTCGACCTTCAAGAAAATGAAAAATTTTTTTTTTCTGCGACCTTCAAGAAAATGAAAATAAAAAAATTTTTTTTTTCTGCGACCTTCAAGAATTTATTGTTAATTGATTTATTAATAAATAAACTTGAAAAGATTTCATTTATTCAAAAAAAAAATTTTAATTATAATATTCTAAACATTTAATTAGAAAACTTATTCGAAAATAAATTTCCAGATAAATAACAAAAAATGAAAATAATTTTCTAACATTTTTCTAATAATTAGGAAAAAAATTTTTTGGATTTATTTTTATTATCGAATTTTTCCAATTTCTCTGATACATAACGATAAACGGCACTCAAGACAAAAATGTTAATTGCTTTTTAATTAACAGGCTAGGAATTTATTAAATGAGATATATAATACGGGACAATATTAGAATTGAATGAAAATTCTACATACATAAAGAAAATATACGCAATATGTATATGATGATTTATCATTGAAACGAAAGAAGTGCACTATTATTATTGTTATTATTTTTACGGTGAGAATATAACTGTATATTTAAAAAAATACTGATTCAGAAACTTTAATGATTACAATCCTTATTTTTTCAGCTCGGCTAAATGTGGTCATGCATTCATGCACATCAGGATGTTCATCCGCATGATCGCTTGGGAAGTAGTGTAATGAAAAAAAAAAATAAAAAAGAAAAACAAGGTTAACAATTGCAGAATATACGTAAATAAAAAAAATTGTCAGTCATTTTGATTACATTGTTTTATGACAGTGGCTAACTAGAATTATATTTAATTTTTTTTAGTACATTTTTTATGTAATTTTTATACTGTTTTTTTATATTGTGTATTTAGAATCATTTTTACTGTATTTTTTTTACTATAATTTTTACTATATTTTTAGTAAAAATTTTATTGTGATTTTTACTACGAATTTTATTGTCATTTTTACTAACAATTTTATTGTTACTTTTACTACAAATTTTATTGTGATTTTTACTAACAATTTTATTGTTATTTTTACTAAAAATTTTACTGTGATTTTTACTAACAATTTTATTGTTATTTTTACTACAAAAGTTTAATTGTGATTTTTATTACAAATTTTTTATTGCTGTTTTTACTACAACAATTTTATTGTTATTTTTACTACAAATTTTATTGTGATTTTTACTAAAAAATTTTGTATTGCTATTTTTAATACAAAAATTTGATTCTGATTTTTACTACAAATTTTATTGTCATTTTTACTAAAAATTTTATTGTTACTTTTACTACAAACTTTATTGTGATTTTTACTAACAATTTTATTGGTATTTTTAATACAAAAATTTGATTGTGATTTTTACTACAAATTTTATTGTCAGGAAGGATTGCACTACAAATTTTATTGTGATTTTTACTAAAAATTTTACTTTACTTTTTACTACAAATTTTACTGCATTTCTTACTATAGTTTTACTGTCCATTCATTGTATATATTTTACTATTTTTTTACTGCAGTTTTACTAAATTTTTTTTTAAACATTTTTTTATATTTTTGACTATATTTTTACTAAAAATTTGACTGTACTTTTACTATTGTTTTACTATCAATTTCTTGTACATATTTTACTATATTTTTACTTTAAATATTTACTATATTTTTACATTAAATTCACAATATTTTTACTTTAAATGAACTATAATTTTACTACATTTCTTGCACATTTTTATATAATTTTTACTAACAATTTCACTATATTTGGTACTAAATTTATATTTTATACCATTTACAGTATTTACTACGTAGCTTTACTATCCATTTCTTGTATATATTTACCTATAAAGTTTTACTATCAATTTCGTTTATAAATTTAACATTTTTTTTCTATATTTTGACTAGATTTTTTTCATTTTTCTTACTATATTTTTAACAAAATAATTCAAACATCAAATATATAGTTTTACTATAATTTCTTTAATATAATTGACTATATATCTCACCATATTTTTTTACTATATTTTTACTAAAATTTTGACTATTTTTTACTTTATAATTTTACTACCATTTAATTTTACTACATATTTAATTTATTTAAACAATACTTTTTTACCACAATATTTTCTATATATATTTACTATTTTTTTTACTACATTTCTACCATATTTTTTATCGTATACTTGTACAATATTTTTACCCTATTTTCTAGTATATTTTTTTCAATAATTTTTACTTGAATTTAGCTTTAAAACTTATCATAATTTAAAAATTGGAAAAATTTAATTATAGTAAAATTTGTATAGTAGAAATTATTTTTAAAAATAGTTGAAAAATACTAAAAATTGATTTAAAAGTCTAGTAAAACATGTGTTAAAAAATATATTAAAAAAGTACTTGATAATAAGTATAGTGAAAATTTTGGTCAAAAGTGAAGTAAAAATTATGGTAATATATGTAGTAAAAATATAGAAAAAAGATATTTAAAAAATAGTAAGAATATATAGTTAAGAAAATAGTTTAAAAATGTATTTAAAAAATAGTAAGAATGTAGTAAAAAAAATAGTAAAAATATAGTAAAAAATATTTTAAAAAAAGTAAGAATATAGGTACTAAAAATATTGTAAAAATAGTAAGAATATATAGTAAAAATATAGTAAAAAATACAGTAGTAAAATAATGGTAAAAATTACAGTCAAAACTGTGGTAAAAAAATAAAAAAAAATTGTAGTAAAACTATATTGAAATCAACTATACAATTTGTATACAGTGTATTAATCGAAATAACTGTCCCGACATTGGAACTAATTTAGAATTAGAAAGAATATTTTAAAAATTGTTTGAATGAAAAAAAAATAATTTTCTTTCAAATGCATTCACATTCACACATATGTATGATATTTAAGTATTAAGCTCGTGTTTTTATGCGCGTGTGTGTGATAATCGAGTATAAAAACGGTACCAACAACTTTCTCCCTGGAAGACAATTTAAAAAGTCGAAAAATAATTCAACCTCGTTTCGTAACATTATCACGAAATTGCAAGAGCTCCAAAATTAAGCCTCTCTCTGTATATATATATATATATATATATATATACACAAATTATAAAACAAAATTTCAATATTATAAGAGAAAAAAAACACATTTCACTTATCTTATCATATCTAAACTAGTTTTTACTTAAATATTACAAAATCTATTTTTCCATTTTTAATGAACCAAATGGAATGAATCAACTGTAATAATACAAAAATAATTATTCTCTAATAGTCTAGTAAACAGTAATTTTTACCCAAGAAAAAAAACAATATTATAAAAAAACATCGTAAAAAAGACATTTTTGTTTAATTAATTATACAAAAATTAATTCCGAAAAAGATGTAATGAAAATTCCTCACTAAAATTCAAAGAAAAAAAAAATTTATTCAAATTTTAGTGAGGAATTTTCATTACATTTTTTTAGATTTTAATTAAATTTCCTCACTAAAATTCGAAGAAATAAAAATTTATTCCAATTTTAGTGAGGAATTTGAATTAAAATCTCTTACTAAAATATTTAAATAAATAAAAATTGATCCAAATTTTAGTGAGAAATTTTAATTGAATTTTTTTCGGAATTATTATTCTTCGCATATTTCTTTATAACAAAGAAATATTTTAATATATAGCCATTGAGTGTGAGTCTAAAATATAAATGTCAGATTTTCTGACAAAACCAGATGTCCAGAGAAGGAGAGACGAGGAGTAGTTTACACCATCTGTTTTATATTTCTATATCTTTCAGTAACTGTTGGTTTCCGCACTACTCTAAATTTATTTAATTAGAAAAGATTGTGAAGCCAAAAAGACGACATTGTCGTTACGAGAATCCAATAAGAAGACTAAATCTACTTATAAAAAAAAAATATTAAATTTAAATCTGAATATGAAAAATGTGCAATTTTTTTTGAAAATAAAAATCCGTAAATTCTGCCTTTTTAATTTTTTCTTTCAAATTAGCATTATTTTTTTTACCTATATAACGAGCTTATTTTACAATCAGCAATCAATTATTAAAGTTATTTAAAAGAAAATTTAAAAATACTTTTTATCAATAATTACCATACTGCAGAATAATTTTCAAAGGATTAAATTCTCGTTATTTTTATAAGTCTTCTTATTTTTCTGAATTTCGGGAAGAAAAAATTATTGAATTTTAATTTCCTTTCAAATATTCGCGCCATTGGACTAAAGGCGCGCGCTGCAGTTGCTAAAATCTAAAAATTTGGCGCGAATTATGAAAAATAAGATGATTAATATTGTTTTTCTGAATGAGTGATAATTTAAAAAATCTCTTTTTCTTTCACACGAACTTAAAAATTAAAAAAATATTTCTAAAGTACAGACTTCGTTCTCGAGAATTAATTTTTAAAAAATTAGCACAATGGAGCTTTCAAACTAAAAAAGAAAAATAGTGAAAACAGTAGCTATTGAAAAATTAAGAAACAAAATTCACTTTAGACACATTGCAAAATTGAAAAAAATTTAATTCTTACGAAGATTTTTACAACAAATTTTTGAATAATTAAATTATGTTTGGAATTTAAAAATAGTAAATATTGAAAATCATTGAATTGCAAAAAGTTTAAAAAAATTCTATTAAATTTGTTGACAATAATTAAATGTTGGAGTGGTATTTTAACATATTTTTTTTATAAATAATTGCATTAAAAGCATTTTATTATTTAGGAACATAAATGAATTATCTTGCTAAAGATTATATGAGAATTTTTCAAAATAATTGAATTGACAAGGAAAAAAATGTATTACTTTTAAAAATAATTGAATTTTGAAACGAATTTTTATTAAAATTCCTGGGAATAATTTTTTTTTTATTTATAGACATAATAATTGAATTGTTTCGAAGAAATATTTATGTAAATAATTGAATTTTTGGAAAAAATCTTATTAAAATCTAAAATAAGAATTGAATTATTTAAAAAACAAAAATTTGTTTAAATCAGTGGAAATTGTAAAAAAAATATGAATAACTTTGTACAACTGAAAAATTACACTCTTTCTTTTTTTTAGAAGTAGAAATAATTTTATAGGTCTAAAAAAATTTTTACCTTTTAAAATAAAAATAAAAACTTTTTTAATAACCTTTAAAGCAGTTTAAACCTTTAATAATGTATAGCATGCAAAAGAATAAAAATAAAAACGTTTTTTAAATATTAATAACCTTTAAAGCAGTTTAAACCTTTAATAATGTTTAGCATTCAAAATAATAAAAATAAAAAAACGTTTTTTAATAACCTTCAAAAGCAGTTTAAACCTCTAATAATGTTTAAATAGTATTCAAAATAATTTACAACACTTCCTGATTTTAATCTCATTGACAAACATCTTTTAACTGTATTATAAATTCAAACTACCGACTATCGACTCTAAGGGAAACGAATCATATTATATTGTTAAAAAAAAATTGTAAATACCTTTCTAAAAGCAATAAGTCTATACAAATGCATTTATATAGTATAAAAATTGTATTGTCGTACGAGAAGAAAAGAATCAATGAATCGAAAGAGAAGGAAACATATTTAGGGACGATGAAAGTTGACTTTTGGTAATTATCTAGAAAGTTTTATGATTTTCATATGCGGAATAACAGAAAAAGGAATTTCTGTTATTTTCCATTTTCCAAGGCAGATCAGGTAATTTTTTTTTTATTAGCAATTTGCCCTCTCGCACATGTATAGAATAAAGAGCAATACGGGAGATTTTAACAAGATGGTAAATATATCCAGCAGGGATATTATTATTATTACTATTATTACTGAACTACACAGAAGGGATCCTAAATAAGCCTCTGGGAATTCTTGATGAGGTTATAAAATTAATTGGACATCAGACGCACAGTGGAAAAAAAAGTCAATATATTTCGGGTGCACTCTGAAATTTTCGAATAAAACTGTAACTCAAGGCTGATAATAATAATTTACAGTTCTTCTCGGATTTTTGTAATGAAATTTATTTTTGAATTTCAATAACAAAGTTTCAAAATTTTGAAATAAAATTTGTTAATCGCTCCGAAAGAAAACAAACTATACATTATACAGGCCTCGGATCGACTTTAACAAACAAAAAAAGTAGCTTTAATTTTAATTTATATTAAAAATAAAAAAAAGTCGATTATTTAATTTAGTGCTGTCACAAAAATTCAAATTAATCAAAACTTGTATAATTTTGCCAAATAATGATTCAAATACTTCTTACTTTATTATTCACAGAAAATAAAATTTTTTAAATTTCAACATTTCAAATTTAATAATTTCTAAAAATTAAAACTATAACCCTTTTAGAAATTTAATTACTTTCTACAATTTTTAACTAAACTTCAGTTCTAAATCAATTATTAATATGAATTATTTTAATCATTTTTTGCAATTTCTTCAAAAATTCAATTATTTAAATAAAAAAAAATTAAATTTTTTATAATTTAAATCGTCCATTTTTTTTCTTGAAAATATTAATTAAGGTCGAATATTTAAAAAAAAAATTTAATATAGAAATTCGAAAAATTAACTTTTTAAAAATATTTCTAAATAATTTTTTTAAATACAAACAATTTTACAATTTACATTTAAAAAATGTCCAACAAATTGAAATTTGGTAAAAATTTTTAAAAAAATAATTTAAATTTAGTCAAATCTTTGAAAATAATTCAAAATTTGTCAAAATCTTTTGAAAAATAATTAAGTTTTTTAAAAATATAAAAAAAACAATCAAATTTTACAAAAAAATGTAATTATAAATAAATTATTTCTGAAAAATTCTAAAGTAGTAAATTTTAAAAAAAAATTTATTTACATTCTTTGAAGGTAATTGAATCTTAAAAAATTGTAATAAAACAATTGTAAGAATTAATTTTTTATAAATATTGTAATGTATAATTTTTCAAAAGTATGTTAAGTCATCGTAACGTATTTTTCAATATTAATAATAATAATAATAATAATCGGAATAACAATAAATAATTGTTATTTATTAACAATTATAAACAATTATTAATTAATGAAAATAGTAATAATAAGAATAATAAGAATAATAAAATAATTAAATTTAAACAATAATAATGTTTAAAAACGAATAATTATTTATAATAACAAAATAGTAATAATTAATGTAACAATAATAACAAAATAAGAATAATAACAAATTGTAGCAATAAATAATAATAATTAATGATAACAATAATATCAAATTAATAATAATAAGTTAATAATAATTTGTAACAACAAAATAACAACAAATAATGGTTAATAATAACAAGATAATAATAAATTGTAACAAGTAATTGAAAAATTTTTGTATAATTTAAAACAAAATTGTTTTCAAGAATTTTAATTGAAAATTTGGAATATATGATGATTTTCTCCAAAATGTTGAAAATAATTTTGAACAATTTTAATTTTATTATTTCGTGTATGTATTTTAATTTTCGGAAATATTGAAAATAATTGAATTAAAAAAAAATTAGAACGTAATAATTCAGAGAATTATTCTTTTTCAAAACTATTTTAATATTATTTTTAAAACCTATTTTTCATTAATTTTCATTTTTATTGAATCTACACTTGAAGATTATTTATCATAATTTTTGATAATTTAATATTATTTGAAAAATTTTCAATTAAAATTCTTTAAAAGTTAATTTTCAAAAATTGGAATAAAACACTTGAAACGATGATTTAGTTTTATTGAATTTTACAGAATTTTAATTAGTCAAAATCTTTTTAATTGCAATATTTTAAAACATTTAATTAGAAAACTGATTGAAAAATAAAGTTCCAAAAGTTTGTCTATAATAAGTTATACTTTTCACGGTCTAAAAATCGAAATAAGTTGCATTTTATATTTTTATACCAAAAATATTGTATTTTGGCGCAAAATTTGGACTAAAAGTCGAAAAATTCGCAATTTTTTAATAAAAGTCGCATTTTTTAACTAAATTTGAGTTAAAAGAGTCCTTTAAGAGGCCTTTTAGCCTTAAATTTAAAAAAACTGAATTTGACTAAATTTAATTAATTTTCGACTTAATTCAACTATTTCAATACTCAAATATCGCCATTTTTAAGTCTCCCTTTTTTTACCACAATTTTTCTAAATATATTTCAAATTGAGACAAAAATTTGACTCCAAAGTTCAACTTCGCAACGTTTTGATTCGATTCTTGTCTCAATTTGATATCATTAGAAAAAAAACTGTGTACTAATGACACAAATAAAAAAAAACTAAATAAAATTGTTTCTATTTTATTACCTAGTGGAAATTTTGATTATTTCTTTTTTTTTAAAGACGAAAAAATTGGTTTCAAATTTTTTTTTTCGAGACAGCATTTGATTGATTGTTTTAAAAAGAGGAAGCACGTGCTTTTGTGACTGCGAGGGCTTTGCATACTGCAGAGGCCATTTACCGAGAGTATGTGAGTGAGTTAGGTATCATCATTGTACAGCAGATAAGTTGGCCAATGCAAATTTATCTCGCTTTTGGCTTCTAACTTGTCCACGTTAGAAATAAACACTAAGGGTGTAAAAATAAAATACAAAAACCAATACTAAGAAAATTTATCTAAGGTCACAATATGCGAGCAGATTATAGAAGCCGAATAGTGTACGAAAAACAAAAAATTCCCAGAAACCAAGAATTCCTAGAACTTAACTTTAGTTGTGTAATTTTTCACTTTCTGACCCCTTTTTGACTAGAATTGTTTACCTTCTTTTTTAATAACTGTTTTTCCTTAACTTTTTTTTCGGAAAAATGTAATTGTAAACAATTTTTGTCAAAACTTGTCAGATGGTAGGAATTATTTACTTTTGTAAATGATTTTAGTAAAAATTGGTCAGAAAGAAAGAGTTATTTATTTTTGTAAACGATTTTAGTCAAAAGTGGTCAGAAGGTAATAATTATTTACCTTTGTAAACGACTTTAGTCGAAATAGTCATAAAGTTAGAATCATTTATTTTTGTAAACGATTTTAGTCAAAAGTGGTCAGAAGGTAATAATTATTTACCTTTGTAAACGATTTTAGTCAAAAGTGGTCAGAAAGTAAGAATCATTTATTTTTGTAAACGATTTTAGTCAAAAGTGGTCAAAAAGTAAAAATTATTCTTTAAACTGAAACCCTTGCATCTTATAACAACGCATTTTCAAAATACCCTATTTTTAATCTTATAAAATAAAATTTACACAACTTTAGATCTCAAAATCATACTCTCCAGGCTATAAGACTAAGTAAAAAATTATTCAAAACAATTTTTTCGACAAAAAGGGGTAAAAAAATATATTTTTAAATTACAAATAAGTAACAAATAGGCAAAAAAAAATGCTAACAAATGAATATGAAAACATTGCAATCGACTATATTTATTAGATTTCTCTTATGGAATTCACAACCAGGAAACAAATTCCCCGTTAACATTTTGACAAAGTGCATTTTCACGATGTTTACGTGGACAAAAATGGCACATCTATCAACAGTTGAGACCAAAGACTTGCTCGGTGTCTCAACCTTGCCTGCTTTCCTAACAGGGACGACACGACGATGCGTGCAAAAATATTTTTAATTCCCAAACGCTATTTTTACACTCTTCAATAAAAGGCTCATGCTTTCGGTTGTTGAAATCCCCCTCATCTATTCTATTTAACCCATCAGAGTTCCTATTTGAGGCGAGATAAGCTCGTGAGATAGAAAAAAAAGAAATCAGCGATAAACGCTTCGAAACCTTCTCTACTTTTTGTTACGAAAAATAAATATATTTAACCCTATATATATATATATATTAGGGTGATTCTCCTGAAAGGCACCTGTTTTTTCCAAAAACTAAAAAAAAATTAATTTTTACATTTTCTCACAGAAAAAAAATAATTTCAATTTTAGACTATTCCTCTTCTTTTGCAGCATTTTTTCCTCTTATATATGGGCACTAAAGTTTTCATTTCTAATTGAGAGGATTTTCCTCTTTTATATTTTCCTTTAAATGTCACTTTTGAAACAGTTTGAAGCTACGTTCAGAAAAACAAAAAACAACTTAAAAATCTTTTTTCTAGTATAAATTTGTTTCAATTTAAGAGGAATAATTTCAATCAAAGAAGAAAGGTTAAAATTCATCGTTTGGTTAAAAAACATTCAAATATGATCGAAAATTCCTCTTTTTTGTAAATGAATATTCGTATATTAAAAATAAAATGTAAAAATAATTGATAAGCGGAATTTTCTTCTCACTTTGAGATTTTATTTTTTTCGGTGGCTGAATTTAAAATGGGTAGGTTTTAAATATGTTTATAAAAATAAAAATCTGAGTTGCGTTAAAATTAATTTTCAAAAATAAGCCTTTCACCATTATTTCAATATTGTTTTGAAGGTTAAATAAACTGCATAATCAATATTAGGGTTTTTGTAAAAAAAATTCCTTTTAAATTTAATTTCTTTAATTTCTAAAACTTTTAACATTATTCATTTATAATTTAATGAATTGTGTATTTAGTAATTTATTTACAATTATTTTATCTTTTCAAAAATAGTTAATTTATATCTTTTTATATTGAACGCAAAAAAAAATTGTAATGGATTTTTTAATTTATCATTTTAAGTTCAAAATTGATATTTTCTGTAAAAAAAATTTTTATTTTTAATTCTAATTTTGTTATTTATCTAACTTTCAACTTAATATATTATATTTAAAAAAATTAAAAACATTCTATTTTAATTAAAACGGAAAAGTTTTTTATAATTCATGAGTTAGGTATTTTTTAATAATATGAATTAAATTAAAGTCTTATTTATTTTTTAATAATTCTAAAAAATAATTATTAGGTAAATTAAAAATCTATTGATTTTATTTAGTTTTTTGCTTTGCTGTACCAAGTTTTGAATTGGATTTAATTAGAAACACTCCGTTAATAATTGTTTTGGTACAATTAACTACTTTTTTTAATTTAATAATAAAAATGAATGAGAATATAAATTGTAATTTTAATTCGTGATCATAATTGTATTCTTTTAACAATAGAAATAAAATGTGAACGCGCGCTTTAGCGCGCGTATCCTATGCTAGTTTGAAAATAATTATTAAAAAATTCAAAACAAAACAATAACGCTTAGCAAATATGAAAAAAGGCTTCGGAGATGAATAGTTTGTCAAATAAAAAATTCACCTTTTTATTAAAATTGAAAATATTGAAACTGAATTTAACAAATTCTTTGGGCTACAACTTCAAATATTTATATATACATTACTTATCATTAAAAAACAGTTTCAAAATACGACTAAAAAAACGAGGCTTCGGAGATGAACATGAATTTTTACTTCCATTTCCAGTAATTTTTAATTAATTATTTAAAAAAAATTTATTTTATTTATACTAAATATAAGTGAAAAATAAACGGTAGATTCAAAGCTTCAACTTGATATCTATTAAGACTATATTACAAAAATTTTAATTGTACTAAAAAATAATTCAAAATATCCATCATATTTAACAAAAACCAAAAGACAAAATTAAATAAATTTATTTACTAAGAAAAACTTTAAATTTTAACCATACAAGATTATGTGAAGATAAATAATGTTTCGTAGATTATGGATAATTTTTTTTTGAAATTTATACTCCAACAAAATATCAATAACAAGTTAATGCAAATATTGAGTGTTTCCTTTATTTGGTTTCGTTTTTGTTTTCGCTTTCTTTTTCTTTTCTTTTTTTCTGATTTGAAGGTAAATTTTTCTATCAGTGCTATTTAAAAAAAAAAGTCGAATATAACATTTCATTTATCAGTATTCGCACGCTTTCTATTATGCTATCTTATCGAATTGATCTTTAAACAACAATATATGTGAACGATGATTAATTGTTTCCATAAAACAATAGAAGGGGGCCTTTCAAAGAGGTGTAAAGACAAATTGGGTATAAAATTATAACAAGATGCCATAACAAGGCATCCAAGTGCTCTCTCTTTTCAACCATATAGCCAAAGGGAGAATTAGAATATAAAAAAAAGAGTTGGAAAACCGTGGGAAGAGGCTGAGATCTTATTAGGCGAATCAGGACATTAGATGGGAATAAAGCTTTTTGTTTGAACATAACTTAAAAGGGAGTGTCTTAAATATGGAATTAATCGAATTCATATATATATATAATTATACAGAGGGTTGCCACGCTTTTGCTATTTTCAAATTCCCTGGACTTTTCCAACGTTATCCAGGTTAAAAATTGGAAGTTTTCCAGGTTTTTAAAACAACATTTATTATTATAGTTAGAAACTTATTCTAAAACATCGCAATAACTTCATTTTTAAATAAATATTTAATCATTCTCAGTTTTTTCATGTAGAAATTAGGATATTTTCAAATAATTCATTATTTTTATTTATTCTTGGAAGAATTAATTCAAATTCATTTTAAAAAATTTTTAATTTTTATTTATTTTTTTCAAAATAATTTGTCAAAAATCAATTATTTTCAATGTTTACTATTTTAAAAAATTTTAACAAAATAATTCAATTATTTAAAAAGAAATTTTCATGAAATTCGTCTCAAAAATTCAATTATTTTCAAAAGTAATACAATTCTTTGCAGAAATCCAATTATATGTTGTAAAAATTTACAAAAATTCTCGTCAATTTTCAATTATTTTTAATATATGTTCAATTTTTATCAAATTTCTCCAAAAATGAAATTATTTCTAAAAATTTTGATAAAATTTCTCAAGAGAATTCAATTATTTAAAAATTTACTGATAAAATTCTTTATGAAAATCTAATTTTAAGAAACATTGAATTATTTACTAAAATATTTATTTTTATAGTCGAAAATTCAATTATTTAAAAGAAAAATTTTATAATATTCTACACAAAACATTCAAATATTTTTCCAAAAAATAAAAATTTCAAAAAATCATTGCTGAATTTCAATTATTTTTAATACAATTTTAGTCGAATTTCTCAAAAAATGAAATTATTCTGTAGAATTTTATTAAAATTCGTCAAAAGAATTGTATTATTTAAAAAATATGTTGATAAATTCTTTACCAGAATTGAATTTCAAGAAAAATTGAATTATTCAATAAATTATCTTTGTTCGTATTTAAATAACTGAATTCTCGTAGAATTTTTCGATAATTGATTTTCAAAATGAATTACAGTTAAAATTTTAGATAAAATTTGAAGTTTTTATTTCCTTACACATTTTTAATTGAAGGATTCACGAAAAATTGAAATTTCGTAAAATTGAATATTGCAAACAAATGGATTTGAAAATTGTCAAAGAACTTTTTCGAAAATTATTAAAATCAATTGATTTAAAGAAGAATTTTAGTTAAAAATTCGAAAAATAATAATCGTAATAATGAAAATAATATTTTTGAAGAAGTTACAGTAAAAAAGTGTCAAGAAAACTTTTTAAAAAAAATTAATTCTACAGAATAGTTCGTTAAAAGTATAAAAAAATTCAAATTTTCAAAGATTTTAATTTAAAACCTTTTGGAAAATTAATTATTTCTAAAAACTTTAATAAAAATTGAATTCTCCTGACAAATTTTAATAAAATTTTTAAGAACAATTTCAGTTTTCGAGAAATTTGATGAAACGACTTTTACAAAATATTTTTAAAATAATTGAAATTCTGTCAAGAATTTTATTAAAATTCTTCATAAATAATTGAATTTCGGAGAAAAATTGTATCTTATTTATAAAGATAATTGAAATTTTGACTAAAATTTTTGTAATTCTTTTAACATAATTTAATTTTTTGCGAAGAATCTACTACTTTTGAAAATTAAATTAAATTCTTGACACTATAATTTTATTAAAATTCGTTTCAAATAATTGAATTCTTTTGTGAAATTCTATTGAATTTTTATATATATAAAGATAATTGAAACTTTTGACTAAAACTTTTGTAAATTACTTTCGAAAATAATTTAATTGAGACTAATTTTTTTAAAATATAGTTTTTTTTTAATTTCTAATCAAATTCATTTAAAATTGATTTTTTTACAAAATTTCAAATGAAAATCTTTTCAAGTTCATTTAATTATAAATCATAAACACAACTTTATTTTAAAATTGAATTAATTTCATTTAATTTTGATAAAAATTTGTATAAAGCAATTTTTATATTTAAAATACCATATATACCAAATAAAATATTTGCAACAAAAAAAAAGTGTTCCAAAGATTATCAAAATTCAGGACATCTTGTAGGATAAAAGAAAGGCAATTCATCTTTATTCCTGAGGCTAAACACGATTTTCAATGTAAATAATTCTCACCCTGGTGTGCGTAAACATTTATAGAATAAGATATGTGTTTATACACCGGGAACAGAGAGGATTTAAACAAGTGCTATGCCGTCTTATGCTTATATATAATTATATATTTCTGGTACAACAAAAGTCGCATTTAAATCCGTTAAATAAATATTTCACTGATTTTTAATTTTAATTTAATACTTCAACTAACATTATTTTAAATATTCAAATTTAGAAATTGACTTTCCCGGATTTTCCATGGTTAAAAAAACTGAATTTTTCCATGTTTTAAAAAGATTTATTACTAATAATAGAAAATTATTCGAAAACATCAATAACTTAATTTTGAAAAAGAATTTATTTTATTATTTTTATTATTAATTATTTGAATTATAGAAATTTAGATTTTCAAAAGTTTTTAATTCAATAACATATTTAAAACTATTGCTATACTTTGTTACTATGTAACTTCTTCAAAAATTATGTTCACCATTACAATTATTATTTTCTAGAATTTTTAACTAAAACTCTTCCTTAAATAAATTATTGTTAATAATTTTTGAAAACGTTCTTTGAAAATTTTCCAATCCACTTGTTGTTAATTAAATTTTACAAAAAATTTCATCGATTACTCGAAAATTCGTCAATATTGTATATTAGAAAATAAAAACTTCAAATAATATTTCAAAAATAAAAAATTGAATTAAACTTAAAACAAAAATTCTACAGAATAGTTC
The DNA here is from genome assembly GCA_032872475.1 of Leptopilina myrica (nomen nudum). Taxonomy (NCBI): domain Eukaryota; kingdom Metazoa; phylum Arthropoda; class Insecta; order Hymenoptera; family Figitidae; genus Leptopilina; species Leptopilina myrica (nomen nudum). The sequence continues at coordinate 7,923,699 of CM065464.1, read as the reverse complement.
GTTAAAAATGTGCCAAATTCAGATTATCAACGATTTTAATTTTTGACATTTTGTCGAATAAAGATTTCCATCTTTTAGCTTTGAAATTTTACATTCGGATTTCCGGTTTTTAAGAATAAAACTTCAGACTGTAAATTTTATAATTTTTCCGTTCTTATCCCAAAAACATTTAATTACTTTTTCAATCTTTGAATTTTAGTATATTATATAGATTATTTGCGTTTATAATTTCATGCATAAAGGATCAATATTATTTTTCGCTTATGTAAGGTGATTTTTAATAATCGATTTTCTCGCAAATATAATTACAATCCATTGAATTCTTTTTTTTTTTTAAATCCACGCCAGTTATTTTATAACAATGTTGCGTAAGGTAATTAAATTTAATTAATGATTGAAATCATTTTCGCCTTGAAGGACCAATTAATAAAATTAAATTCGCCAAATAAGTTACTGCTAAATAGTTCTTAAAAATTTTTTAAATATAAAGTAGAAAATACAAAACAAATTAATCACAAAAATATTATATTAGAAAAGAAAGAAAATAGAAATTATTTTCGACAAGCGCTAACTTGTCACTTTACTCATTTCTTTTTTTTCAAAGAAAATATTCCTAATTGTTAATACTTACAATGTTTTAATTATTCTTCATTTTAAATATTAAATTTAAATTAATTGTCTTCATTTTAAATATTAAATTTAAATTAAGTATCTTAATTTTAAATATTAACTATAAATTAAATAGTAAATTTATTTTTAAATAATAAAAATACTACGATCAGACGAATAAAATATGACAGAAATACATCTTTGACTATTTGCATATTTAACACTGATCAACAATTTTTACATCTTATTAATAAAAATACTAGGATTGCTTTTAATTAATAATTAAGAAAGTAATAAAATTATAAACGTTCTTCAATATCTTTCATCAACATTGCAAATAAACATGTTTCAATGCACTTGACCGTCAAATTATTTAATCAAAAATTTGCTTTAATTGAAATCAAGGATAATATTACGATGAGGCTAAATCTACTATAATAAAGTCTCTCTGTGAAGGAGAGAAAGAGAGAGACCCTTTTTGCAGCAAACAAATAAGATCCATCCTTCATGACACAGACAATAAATAAAAAAAAACTCTGAATAAAACTCATGACAAAAAAATTACACAATTTCGAAATTATTAAATATTATTTTGCATGAAAATTTTACCGGAATCGATAAACTAACATAACTCCCAAAAAAAAACCTTACCTTACCCGTGTGATGAATATAATCACGTCCCGGTCAATGGTGTTTTATATTCTTCGTTCAAAAATTTCCGAACACTCTTCACTATTCACACACACACACAAGTATTTTTTTTTTATCAAAGAAGAATTATGTCTTGTTCCTATTTTCATTTGCACGCTTCTTCTTCTTCTTTTTAAAGCACTCAATTTTTGTATTAACTATAACGGTTGAAGATTTTTTTTTGTAAAAATTTACACAGAGAGTACTTCATGCTGCAGTGAAACTGATGGGGAAAATGAACCGAGATCATACAGACTGCGTCCTAATCAGGGGCGGACGGAGTAAACGCAGTGCCCCTCGGATTTTGATTTTTTCTTCATTCTCACTTTGTGGGATGATTTTATTTTTCGTGCTAATTTTATTCACTCAAACTAAAATTTAAATGGTAAATTTACAAAAAATTACATTTTTTTTATAAATATTTTATTCAATAAAATTGAAAAGAAAAAATAATTTTTTCAATAAAAAAAAATGAAACTAAACTTTTTTAGGTCCAAAATAATTGTTTTTGGTTTTAATTACCAAAGGAACTTTTTTTTAGCTCCAAAAGCAATTGTCTTGGGCTTTGATTACCATTAGAACTTGTTTAAACCCAAAACAATTGATTTGAACCTAAAAAAAGTTCTGTTGGTAATTGTTTTCTTAACAATAAAGATCACCGTGGGAAAAGATTCACATTATACTTTTTAGTGCGCAGGGCCTTAGCGGAAGCAACTAAAAACGAAAAGGATAAACATATCTCTATCCTTATCTCACGAACGGATGTTTAGTTAGTCAACTCGCCACCAGGAGTCTTGCAGGATTTAGACGAATTATGTTATATTTAGAACTTAAGAATCTTCATTTCCTAATTAAAACACGAATTAAAAGAAATAATTTTTTCACCGTTTTGAAAGAAAATAATAAATAATAGTGTTTAGTAAATATTATTCTAAAACTACTGCACCCAAAAAAATTCGATTTCTTTTTTGAGCGGGGCGAAAAATTCCCAGTAGCCGCTCTTGGTGAAAGAGCCTTCCTTTCTTGAAAGGGAGGGGCCTTGAAAGATTCCCGCGCTAAATATTCAAAATCCGATTTCGAAAATTCATTAAATGAATTTATTACTGTATTACTAATTACTGTAAATTATTACTGTAAATAATAGTTTTTAAATTAATTCAAAATATAAAATTTGTTTTGTTTTATATCAAATTGTTATATAAATAAACAATTGTGGAAGAAATGGCCTAAAATCTTATTTTATTTATAATTGTTTTGTAAAAATTAATAAAAATAAATTTATGACAATGTAAGAACTGAACGAAAGAAGTGAATTAAAGAATCCAAATTAGAAATTGATTTACAAAAATATATTTACAAACAAAATAGTATTTGTTATAAACTTACATTAACTATGTCTCTTAGTTTAATTATTAATATTACAATTTTAAATTATTAAAATTACTTGAAGTCCTTCATGGCAGGTGTCATGCCCATGAAAATTTCCTCCATCTGATGTCGCTGTTCGTCAGTCTTCAAGTTCTTCCATATCTCGTTAAGTTTCTTTTGTTGATGTTTCTGCAGAGATTTAAAAAAAATAAATAAATCATTGAATACAAAAATTTTGGTCTTAACTTTGCTGTTTTTTTTCAAAAAAGAAAATACACTGCAAAAATTATGTATCTTAAAAGTGACTATACAAAAGTTGCTGAAAACATATATTCTTATATTAAGATATTTAGGATCAGAAAAATCTTAAGATATGAAACTCAAAACTCAAATATTAAGATATTTAGGATCAGAAAAATCTTAATATGAGGTATAAAACTCAAAACTCAAATATTAAGATATTTAGGATCAGAAAAATCTTAATTTAAGATATAAAACTCAAGCCTCAAAAATTAAGATATTTAGGATGTTTTTAAGTATAACATTATTGTAGTCATACTTTTAAGACCCTTCTCATAGTTTTCGAAAAATTTACTACAATTTGAAGAAAAATTTAATTACTTTTACAAACAGGAAGCAATGTCTGAGTGTTGCTCCGACGTATAGAATTTTTACGTCCACCGCCTGATCACCAATTTTGTTAATTTTTGGTATAGAAGTGAGTAAAAATTTATGCGGTCCATGTCGAACTTTAACGAGAGCAATTCCTGTTTGTGTGTTGCAATATTTGGCTAGAAAAAAAATTTTTAAACAGATTTAAATATTCATACTACTTTTACCCCGTAGGAAATACATTATATAGTTTTGGGTCCCAAATCAAATTTCTCATAAATTTTCAATCTTAACTTCGTATTCAGTATTCAGTCTGAAGAAAATTAGTAAATTTAAAAACTTACAGGAAAATCAACTGGGACCCAAAAAACAAATGTCCTTTATTAGAATTATACTACTTATTTCTTTACTTGAGTAAAAATTCGTTTATTTAATTTATAGTTTTCTTAAAAGTACCAAATTTGATACTATATAAAGTGAATCAAATTGATGACAAAGATTTGAATTAATTTTTGATTTCACACGTATTTTTGGTATCAATTCGTTGCAATTTGACTTTTAAGTAAACAATGCCATTAAATCCTTTAAGGCGGTGTCAAAGTCGATGCGATTTTCCCGCATTGAAGCTCAATGTAAAAATCCAATCGACTATGGGATCCCCTTAAGTTTTTCGTAAAAATTTAACATTTGTTATAAGAAATTTAAGCTTTAAGATGCAATTTAGCCTTATGACTTTTTTAAAAATTTTAATCGTTTAAAATCATTAAATTATTAAATTTTTAGTGTGATATCACAGTGTTTGATGAAAATCCATAATCTTCATTATTTAAAATATTCTATTTATGAGCTTTTATTTTATTACTTTTTCTTTTTATTTAAAAAATTGAAAATAATTCATCAATTACCGTTAAATCCGGCATTTATCGCAGCTTGTCCCAAATCACCATAGTCATGATGCACTTGCTTTTGAATAGCGTGATGCAATCCGGTTGTTTTTAATATCAATGTCTTATTTGGATTAACACTTGATGTTATCTCTAAAGTGAAGTACCTGAAGGAAATCAATTATTCACTAACACTTTAATTAATAATTATATCTCAATTTACCGAATTTCAGTTAATTTTTAAAACAACAAACTTGCTCTTTCAGATCATTTACATCAGAAATTTAGATTTAGAAAGTTTTCACTTGATAAAAATTATAAAGTTAATATTTTTAAATAATTATCAATCTTAGAAGTCAAATGAATTATTGACTTGGAAAATTCATAATTATTTTAAAATATTAACTTTATAATTTTCATCAAGTGAAAACTTTCTAAATCTAAATTTCTTATGTAAATTATCTGAAAGAGCAAGTTTGTTGTTTAACAATATTTTAAAATAATTATCAATCTTAGAAGTCAAATGAATTATTGATTTGGAAAATTGATAATTATTTTAAAATATTAACTTTATAATTTCGAATTTTATAATTCGAAGATGGTCATTTTTTTCCAGAAAATATTTTCTATAATCCTTTTTGAAAATAAATCGATTTCTAACAAAATCGGTTTTTTTTAAAAAAAAGTTTTTCCAAGTTTTGATTTCTAAAATGTTATGATTTCTACATTGGAAAAAAATTTATTTGATTCAAATAACCGATTATTTGACTATTATCAAATAAATATTTACTTGAATCAAATAATTTTTATTTGAATCAATTAAATAGTATTTGCTTCAAATACTGAAATATTTTATTCAAATACAATTTATTTGATTCAAGTAAAAATTATTTGATTCAAGTAAAAATTATTTGATTCAAGTAAATATTTATTTAATAATAGTCAAATAATCGGTTATTTAAATAAAATAATTTTTTTTTCAGTGTATAATATTTATTTTCCTAAAATTCGTAAAATTCTATAATTTTGATAAAAAAAAACTGCCAAATTTTTCTAATAACTTATGATTTCTATAATATTTAGTTTCCTAAAATTTGTAAAATTCCATACACTGAAAAAAAATTTATTTGATTCAAATAATCGATTATTTGACTATTATCAAATAAATATTTACTTGACTCAAATAATTTTTATTTTAATCAAATAAATTGTATATTTGAGTCTAATATTTCAGAATTTGAAGCAAATATTATTTAATTGAATCAAATAAAAATTATTTGACTCAAGAAAATATTTATTTGCTAATAGTCAAATAATCGATTATTTGAATCAAATAAATTTTTTTTCAATGTAATTTTAGAGTTCAAAAATTGAATCTATTTCGCATATTTGCCGTTTCTCAAAAAAAAAAAAACAATTTTTGCTTATAAAATTATAAGTCTATTTTTCAAGAAGTATAGAAAAAACGTTATAAAATTACTATATATTTCTAATCATAATCATAATTTGTTAAAAAAAAATCCGTTCTTTATTGAAAATAACAAAATTTGCATAATTTTTATACCATTTTCAAAATTATTTTATTTATAAATCATTTTTTTCCATCGTCATTACGAAAATTATCTTTATTAGAAAAAAGCTTTCTAATAATTACATTAGAAGAAATTTAAAAAAAATGACCTTTATTAAAATGTAAAATCACCTCCGATAGAAAAAAGTTTTTTTTTCTAAAAATTCACCTCTATTGGAAAAAAAAGTTATTTAGTAAATACGTTTTAGAAAAATTCTACCCCAATGTGTTAATTAAAAAAAACAAATATCAACCAAATATAAAAAAAATACACGAAAAATACTAGCGCTACTATTTGGAGGTTATGTTTCCAAACGTCATAAAATATTCATAAACACATTCGAATATTCATTTCATCGAAAGTCCAAAAGTTACCCTCAATTTAACTAAAATCTGAATATTCCAAAACCGAATGTTACAATTTATTCTTCGAATATTTAAATTTTTCTCAAACTACCACCAAAAGTCTATAAATGACAATTTACTTCGAATCTTCTAGTTAATAATTAGCCACGAAATGTTTTTTTGTCACTTCGAACCCTTTTTTTCTAAATTTTAATTTTTCTATTTAAATAAATAATTAAAATCTTACCTATTTTTGAACCGGACCATTGTTTCAGTGTGCTTTCAGCGTTTTTAGGTTAAGAAACATGACATTAGTAGCGCATGCGCGAAACGTTGTATAACAGCTGATAACACTGTTGTTTATTATGATTAACACGTGCGCTAATTGTCAATGAAAAATATTTAACCTTTCCCCCTTTCTCTCTAATTGCCGATAAAAATATCCATATTATAAAGTGTGAAAAAGATTTGTGAAATTATTTAAAATTGAATCACTATTGAAGAAAAGTTTTTTTTTCCCCCATAATAAATGTTTTATAAATACTATTATTATATAAAAACACGTAAGAAAGCGGAAGTAAAGAAAATATATATATATATATATATAAATTGTATAAAAATTTGCCACGCAATATAGATTGTAATATGCGGCCTCGGTATTTTTTAAACAAGAGAATAAAAAATTAAATGTTCAGTCTTATCTATCATTCGTATTACCAATCAGTCAGAGTGAGTTTGAGGAGAGTTGGAGAATTTAAATTCATTAGTAATAAATGATGACAGAATATTTTGTGGGTATTGATGTGGGTACGGGTAGCGTTAGAGCTGCTCTAATAACCCATGAGGGAAAAACAATTAATATCGCTAATCATCCTACGGATACTTATAATCCCCGACAGGAATTTTACGAACAATCGTCAAATAACATCTGGGACTCAGTTTGCCGGGTTGTTAAAGTAAGTTTTTTTTTCTTTACCATATTTGAAAAAATTGGTATCACAAGAGAAGAAAAATTTCTGTTTACAGAAAGTTGTTGCTGATGTGCCGAAAAGTAGCGTCAAGGGAATTGGGTTTGCAGCAACTTGTTCATTGGTGGTTTTGGATAAAAATGGATCACCAGTGACTGTTAGTCCGTCTGGTAATATTTTGTGTTTCAATTTTTTATTATTGAACAGTAAATTCTGGTAATTTTAATTTATTTAATTTGTATAAGAATTTAGTTGGGAAATAAATTTTATTTTAAGTTGCGCAGTTTATTGCAATTAGTTTGAAATAAAAATGTACCTCATCAGATAAGATATTTGCTATCGCAGCTCATAGAATATTCATAAGGCATATATAGTATACGATAGGAATAAATAGTTGATTGATAATTTATTATTTCCCTCAAAGGCGATGATAATCGAAATATTATTCTCTGGATGGATCATAGAGCAGAGGAGGAGGCGAAATTTATAAATTCAACTGATCATGAGGTGCTTAAATATGTTGGCGGTAAAATATCATTGGAAATGGAGGCGCCAAAAATGCTTTGGCTGAAGAGAAATTTACCCTCATCTTGGTCGAGAGCTCAACTTCTCTTTGATTTGCCCGATTTTCTCACATGGAGGGCGACAAATTCAGAATCTCGGTTCGTTTGATTTTGAATCTTATTCTTTGTTATGTGGTTTCAAAACAAAACTTTTCTATTCGATAGAAAGGGTCACAAAAATTCTAACTTGATAGATTATAGTTTAATTCTTTTTACAGTTCATTGTGTTCATTAGTCTGTAAGTGGAACTATGTTGCAAGTCCCGAAAAGAATGGTTGGGACTTTGATTTTTACACGAGAATTGGACTGGAGGATGTTGCGAAGAATAATTGGAGGCGAATTGGTATTTTTGGCGGAATGAAGTATTACAATTTTTGAAAAATTACATTAAGAATATTCTCTTGATTTTTAGGTTCAGAAGTGAAGATACCAGGAGAGGCGGTGGGTTCAGGTCTATCGAAACTAGCAGCTAGGGAATTAGATTTACTAGAAGGAACACCAGTCGGAGCGTCGATCATTGACGCACATGCTGGTGGACTAGGAATGCTGGGTTGTGATTCACCGGATTATTCCGTCGAATTAACAGCTAGACTAGGTACTTTTTCCGAAAAAGAAAAAAAATATTCCTCCACTAATACTCGAAATTTAAAATTCAAGGTCTTATTTGCGGAACTTCTACTTGCCACATGGCAGTGAGTGAGAAGGAGATTTTTATCCCAGGAGTCTGGGGTCCTTATTACAATGCCATGTTTCCTGACTTGTGGCTAAGTGAAGGTGGTCAAAGTGCAACGGGAAAATTGTTGGATCATATTATTGAAACACATCCAGCTTCTGCATTTATTCGCGAACAACTCGAACCAAAAATGTTACTACTTTTCTCCACACATTCTTGAAATCTTTTAGGGTTCTGTTTAGAAAAAGAACCTTCAGATTTTAGGTTGGGATTACATTTTTCAACCCTTCCTTTTCAGGCACATGCAGCAGTATTTATATAATTTAATAAAACTACTGGCGAGGAAGGAAAATCTCTTACACGAATCTCTTTTGACCAAGGATCTACATGTTTGGCCAGACTTTCATGGCAATCGATCTCCGCTAGCTGATTCGACTCTCAGGGGAATGGTAATTATAGACAGTTTCAGAAGAGTTGAAACAAAATGTAAATTTTTACCATAAGGCAAACAACATTGAAAATAAAAAACTTTTCAGATAACAGGCCTCTCGTTGTCTTGTGACGAGGAGAATCTAGCGAAATTGTATTTGGCAACATTGCAAGCTATCACTGTGAGTGTACAAATAAGTCATTAAAAACTAAATATGGTTCTAATTTTCAAAACAAATATTTCCTTTAAAACTTATTGGACTTAGTTTGAATTCGAAAATTCGATACTATTTTATTTAACATATTTCAGTATGGGACGAAACATATAATTGAAGCTCTAAATGCATCGGGACATGAAATAAAGGCAATTTTAATATGCGGTGGCTTACGGCACAGTGAATTATTTGTACAAACTCAAGCGGACGTTTTGGGATTGCCCGTACTTATTCCCACAGAAAAGGAACCGGTTATGTTGGGTGCTGCAATTTTAGGTGCTAGCGCTGGGAAATATTCAACTGTTCAAAAAGCCGTCAACGCAATGAAGAGCTCTTCCCGAATTGTCAAACCCAGAGCCGAAACATATTCGTTAGTAGTTCTTTTTAACTTTACTAGTTATTGAAAATAAAGAAATGGGTTAGCTCCCAAATCTCTGAAGTTCCTATCTTGGTTTTTTGAAACCAGGTTCCCTATACAAAATTGGGATGTTCAAATCTTTAAGTTCAGATCAGGATTACCCAGACATAGACAGATCTTGTTTTAATGCCTTGAAACAAATTTCTTAGTGACAATTTTAAACACCAAACCTTATGGTTTGTTTTGGACATCAACCAGACCGAGGTCTTCATTTGATGTCTTAAATTTCTTAGTAACGATTTTAAAAGCCAAACCCCATGAACCATTTTCGGTCTCCTCCAGATGAAATCATCATCCAGATGATTTTTATTTCATGTCTTAAGAAGTTGTCAAAGTAGATTCGATTTTTCCACTGAAGCTCTGTATGAAAATCGTATCAACTTTGATACCTTCTTAAATAAAAATTTCTTAGTAACGATTTTATAAGCCAAACTCCATTGATCATTTTTCGTTTCTTTGTAATGATTCATTAGGACTGTTCGGGACCTGAATCTTGTTTTAATGCCTTGAAACGAATTTCTTAGTAACAATTTTAAAAGCCAAACTCCATGGATCTCCATAATTTTTCGGAAATCTTTAAGTGCCTTGACACAAATTTCTTAGCAACAATTTTAAACACCACAACCTCGTGGATCTTCATTATTTTCGGTGAATTTATTTAATGCCTTGAAACAAATTTCTTAGTAACATTTTAAACATCAAACCTTATTTGATGTCTTAAATTTCTTAGTAACGATTTTAAAAGCCAAACCTCATGGGTAACATTCTTTGTCTCTGCGATGAGTATAAATCATCACAGAAAGGTTGTAAAATATAAATCTCGGTATCCAATTTTTCAAGAGGATCGATTTGCAACATCCTCCATCGCTATCTGAAGAGCTATTCTGAAAAAAATGACTGAAAACCTATTAATTTAATAAACTATAACCCAGTTTTTAACACAACTTAAAAATTTTGTAACTTACCTAGAATCGTTAATGCGAAACTTTTTCGTTTTATTGTAGATAGAATATTCAAGTTAATGCTGTTCTTCTTAGTAAAAATTTAAAAAATTCTTTCACAATCCAAGAAGCACTACATCCTTTGATCATTTCTTTATTGAACATACTTAATATCTATATTTTAAGGAAAATTAATTATCCCTTAAATTTGTTTTCAGATTCCACTCTCGGAAATATCGAGTCTTTAAAAAAATGGTAAAGGATCAAGAAGAGTACAAAAAAATAATGAGTAACCCTCTGTAAAAAAAGCAATTTTGCATTTAAAAGAAAATGAATAATTGTCAAATGTGTGACAAATAAGAGTAGAACATAATTTCATGTAAAATGAAAATATATTTTTTTATTCAAAGTATATATAAATATGTATATAAAATATACATACATTTTATAATCGCAGTTTGTATATCAGTTTTTCGTATATAGAATTTAGTTTACACATATTAAAAATGAAATTCATATCTAAACATGATTTCATAAATCTCAATGCGAACAATAATACTTAATAAAATTCTTCAAAATCAAAATTTGAAGTTTATTTTAAAACAAACAAAAATTAGTGAATTTCTCTGGAAGTCCTAATAGATCGATTTTTGATAAGATTTAAAATTTTTTTGTATTCTCTGCTTATATAATAAAAAAATTGAAACATTAACTTTTTTAGTGAATTATTTTAAAATATACTCTAACAATAGAGGTTAATTCATTTTATCAATAATAACATTAATAAAAGCACTTTACATAGGCACTAGATTCTAAACAAAAGTTAAACGCAACTTGAAAGAAAACTTGTTGTGCAAAAATTGAATTTTTTTAGTAATAAAGAAAATTACTATTTTAAATTGCACTTACAATTTTTTTTGGTGATTATCGTGTTTAACAACTTTGTGCTTCTTTGTGCAACATTTTGCTATTGAAATTAAACAAATAAACAAATATAATTATATAAAAATATTTCTTATACAATTATTATATATATATATGTATATATAAAGTGAAATTTTGTTTTTGATTTTGCCAAATAACAAAAACAAAGTCTTTAAATTTTCTTCGAATATAAATCTTTAACGATCTGTTAACATTATTAATAGAAATGTTTTTAGTTTTTAAAGGCACTGCTTATAATATCATTTTATGGAAATATATATAAAAAATTATTTTGGAAGACAATATGTTTTACTCTCTTCAAACATAATATCAAATTCTCTCTTTCTCTTTTATAATTAAATTACAAACTAAGAGTTCAAGTCCGATTGTTTATCGAAACTCGAGTATAATAATATAGCCTCTCTTTTGTCATTATATCTCAAAAAAAACGGAAGAAATTTTTCATACTTTTATTATAACGATGAAAATTAATTCCGTTATGTGTGTCAAATTTTTCCTTAATAATTTTTATAAATTTTGTCGAAAACTATAAAATTCTAGGTGTATAAAAAAATGAGTAATATTAAAATTTTTGATTGTAGTTTCGAAAATTTAGGAAAAAAGTATTTTTCTTTTTTCACTTAGTCTCAATATAAGTTTTTTTTTTTTTTGTTAATATATCAACTTAAAATCTTATTATTGCAAATTGATTCGTGCATTTTCTTTTTGCACATTTTCTTTGGGGTGTAAAAAGTGAACTAAAACTTTAGATAAACGGGAAATGAATTTTACGTGAATTTATAGCATTCTGCTATATGATTTAAGATGGTTTGAAAAGGCGAAATACCAAATCTTTGTCTCCAGAGATAATTTGCAATTATATTCTTACCAACTGAACGTGTCGCGTCTTGAACTTCTTCACAGATTTCGATTCCCGTCTGCCAAATTGTTTCTGTAAGAAAATAAATGTTAGATTTTTATAAATAAAACCTTGGCAACTTCTATTTTTGGTAATTTTTTTGAAAAACGGTTTTGGTGATAAATTTAAAAATTAAACACACAAAATAAAGAACTTGAATTGAAAAATTTATAAAATTTATAAAATGTATGAAAAATTGATACCTAATGAAGAGGTGAGTTTCAAACCGTTGGTGTCAAATTTTTGCAGATACTCGACACTGATAACGTGATATTGATTTAATTCCTTAACCGATTCATAATTACAGCAACGTGCACGACCGTTGGCAACAATATAACTCCCACGTGCGACATGTTTAACAATTTCACTTAAAGCTTCTTCGACCATTCCGCATTTACTTTTGGTGAATGTATCATTCTCGTCCATTTTCGTAGGCTTTAGAAAAATAATTCATTTTTAATATCACTGGCTTCACACTTAATAATTAGTTTTTAAAAAAAAGTATCAAAAAGTAGCTTTAATACTGAAAATAGTAGAAAAAAGTAACTATCAAAAATTAATTGTAACAAATAAAAAAAATTCATTTAGTAGATTAAAAAATAAATCCTTTCAGTATTTCCCTGACTGTTTTCTGATTTCAATCAAAAATATTTATTTTCATTCTAATCCATTTCCCAATGCTGAGAACTTTAATTCAAATTTTTAAAAAAATTCAATTATTTTCTAAATTTTTGCCCTAAAAAATAAAATTTTACTTAAAAGTAATTTTTAAAAGTTAACAAATAAAATTATTGTATAAAATTAAAAATTTTAATTCTTCACAAGACTTAAGAAATAAAATTAGTAATTTTTCATAGTAAAAATTTAAATGTTATTAGTTTTGCAACAATAAAAATTTTCAATTATTTCAATTTTATAATCTACTAAAATTTAGTTATTTCTAAAAAGAAATCGTACTCTAACGGTTTTAATATTCAATTTCTATCTAAAATTTCATTTGAAATTTGTTTTTTAACCAATTCTTATTAGAAAGTTTAGAATATTATTAGAAGGTTTTTATTTGGAAAAATTATTAATTTCTCATGAAGAATTAAAGAAAGAATTCATCAATTTTTAAAAAATAATTGACATTCTCAGAAGAATTTTTTATTATTTATGAAAATAATTGAATTTCAGCGAATTCAACTATTTCAAAATAAAAATAAATTAATAAATCTTGACGAATTAAACGTTTCTTAAAATTTAATTCTTATAAAGAATTCATCATTTTTTTTAGTAATTAAATAAATTTCTTAGAAGAATTTTATTATTTATCAGAATAATTGAATTTTTGGGAAAAATTAAACACTTTTCTTTTAAAATAATTGAATTCTGGTGAAAAAATTTATTATCTAGGAAACGAGTAATTGAATTCCTGTGAAAATTCGAATACTTTTTAAAAATAATTGAATTCTTTCAAAGAATTTTTATAAATAATTTATTTTTTCCAGAAATTGCAAATCAATTTTTGAGAATTATATTTTTTGAGCAATTTCAGTAAAATTATATTAAAAAAATAGAAATCCTGCAATAAATTTTATAAATTATGATAATAATTGAATAGCTGCCAAAAATTTTATTTTCTATGAGAATAATTTAATTATTGCGAAAAATTTTATTGAAATTTTTAAAAAGGAATTGAATTTTTGTGTAAAATATGTTTACTTATGAAAATAATTTAATTTTTATTGAAATGCCTCAAAATAATTGAATTTTTTCAATTAATTATTAATTTAAAATAATTGAATTAAAGGAAATAATTATTTATAGAAATAATTGATTTTTTTGAACAATTTCATTAAAATATTTGAAAATAATTGAATTCTTGAGAAACATTCTTATCAACTTTTCTTGAATAATTGAATTTTCGCCAAAAAAAATTGTATTATTTGGAAAAATAATTGAATAATTGTGAAGAATTAAAAAAAAACCAAGAATTAATTCATTTTTTTATATAATTGAATTTTTCAGAAGAATTTTATTATTTATGAAAATTATTGAATTTTTGCTACAAATTTTATTATTCTTTTAAAATAATTGAATTCTCGTAAAAAAAGGTTTTTATATGGAAAAATTATTAATTTCTCATGAAGAATTACAGAATAAATTCAAGAATTTATTAATTTTTAAAAAATAATTGACTTTCTCAGAAGAATTTTTTATTTATTTATAAAAATAATTGAATTTCTGAGAAGAATTTTTTATTATTCATGAAAATAATTGAATTTCTTCGAAGAAAATTATTATTTATACCTGAAAATAGTTGAATTCTTACGAAGAATTTTATTTATTTCTTTTGAAGTAAGTGAATTCTCGTGAAAATTTTTTATTAATTCGGATAAATAATTGAATTCTTGTGAAGAATTGTATTTAAATTTTCAAAAGCAGCCTAATTGAATTGTTACAAAGCATTTTATTATTTATGCGAAAATAATTGTCCTCTTGTCTGGAATTTATTATTTAATTTTTACAAAAATAATTAAATTTTCGCGACAGAATGTTTTATTATTACTTGTGAAAATAATTGAATTCTTACCGAGGAATTTCATGAAAAGTTTTTTAATTGATTTTATTCGACAAATTTTACCAAATATTTGAAATAATTCAATTCCTCTGAAAATTATATTTAAAAAAATTGAATGTTTGCAAAGAATTTAATCGAAAATTTTTTTTTTTTACTAAAATTTTTACTAAAAATTGCATAGATATTGAAAATCATTGATTTTCGAAAAGTTACCGAGAATAATTGAATCGTTTTAATGAATTTTGTTACAATTTTTAGATATTTTTTTAAATTTCAATTATTAGTGAATTTAAAGTGTTGAAAAATTTCCTAAAAAATACAGAAAAAAGTAGCTTTTAGTGTTAGAAATCTAAAAAAATTATTATTTTAAATAGGCTTTGGAAATTTAAATAAATAAATAAATGAATTATCAAATAAATAGAAAATTGTAAGCAAAATAGTAAATAATGGGTTTTAGTAATTGAGTGCGAAGAATAAGAATAGAATTTACGAATTTACACTTACCACTGGATTGGCTTTTATCATATGCAACCAAATTCGTGGTTGAACGACGGGAATGCCAAATGAGAGATTTGTTTCGGCAATACATAAAATACTGTGCGAATTATTATTTCGCTTACGATTATTTGTATTGTCAAAAATATTCTCCGTCATATAACCACCTGGGAATTCGTCAACAATTATTATTGAACCAGGACCACCCAAGATCCATTCCTCCGGATGCTTCTGAACATAACTTTCAACAACTTTATCACATCTTTCGTACACCTTCTTCACCACATGCTCCTTTATACCTGTCGATTAATAAAAAAAAGTTAGCGATTTGTATTAAATTAAAGCTTAGATTCTACCGTTTATTTTTCACTTATATTTAGTTTAAATGAAATAAAAGAAATTTTTAAAATAATGAATTAAAAATTACTGGCAATGGGAGTAAAAATTCAAATTCATCTCCGAAGCCTCGTTTTCAGTCGTATTTTGAAACTGTTTTTTAATTATACGTAAATTGTATATAAATATTTGAAGTTGTAGTCCAAAAAATTTGTTAAATTCAGTTTCAATATTTTCAATTTTAATAAAAACGTGAATTTTTTATTTGACAAACTATTCATCTCCGAAGCCTTTTTCATATTTGCTAAGCGTTATTGTTTTGAATTTTCTAATAATTATTTTCAAATACCTAACTCATGAATTATAAAAAAATTTTCCGTTTTATTTAAAATAAAATATTTTTAATTTTTTAAAATATAATATATTAAGTTGAAAGTTAGATAAATAACAAACTTATAATTAAAAAACAAATTTTTTTATAGAAAATATCAATTTTGAACTTAAAATGATAAATTAAAAAATTCATTACAATTTTTTTTCCGTTCAATATAAAAAAATGTATATTACTTATTTTTGAAAAGATAAAATAGTTGTAAATAAATTATTAAATACACAGATCATTAAATTATAAATGAATAATGTTAGAAGTTTAACAAATGAGAGAAATTAAATTTAAAAGGAATTTTTTTTTTACAAAAACCCCAATATTGATTACAGAATATTTAACCTTCAAAACACTTAATATATTAAAATAATGAAATTCTCCGATTACCTAAATTAGCTGCTGCAATTTCGCTCAACTCTTGTTGACACCAGGCTAAAATAACTTGAAGGCATATTTTCAATTCGCATTTAATTGTTATGAAGAAGGAATTGTCTCTAATTGATTGCACGGCCTTGCAATCGGCACAAATCCATTTATATTTATCAATAACTCGCGCTGGTCTCCAAATTAAATTTCGCCCACTGCATTCTTCTTGTGGGCAAGCGACAAAAGTTCGCAGTAAACTCATTTCCCTCAGCCACCCGCATAATTCACCCTCGTGGCCTTGTTGTAACATTGGTTTCACCACAACATCAAAGTATCCACCCTGATCTCCAAAGCGATCAATACTTATGCAATTTCTCTCATGGCTAAAATTTATCGAATAATCTTAGTGACAACATGTCTCATTTATTAAAAAAAAACAAACAAAAAATCAAAACCACCCTAATATTAAAAAGAACAAAAACTAAAATATACAATAAACTATTTGTAAATTTACAATTTTAGGTTATGTTTGCAATTACTTCTTTTTAGCCGCAACAATAGTACTTTTTTTTGTTTAAAGACAATTTCACGAAAACAATTTTTTTTCAACAAACTATCAATATTTAAATATAGAAATTGCTTACCTTTTTAATTTTTTCTCCGGGTTCATCATCATCATCATAATTTTTTTCTAATCATATAAAGTTTCACGAAATTCTTCAACTTTAACCAAAAAAAACCTTTTAAAACACAAGATAACTGTTACTTTTTCACTGCAAATAACTAAACAAAATGAAAATCAACATTTTTTTTAACGAAAACAAAAAAGTAAAAGAAAAATAAAAAACTATTTGTCAACAAGGCATGTCACATCGCATTCTAATCGCGTCTAATATTTGACAATTGGTACACTTGTCTTCCTGCCAACAGAATGAAGAAAAAAAATCAATAAATATATACAGGCCAACGCACAATGGATTCGTGGAGTGTGAGATAGAAAAGGACACAAATGTATGTCTGTCTTTTTCTAATACAATGGCTCTTTGGGCTTTGGCGTCAACGATTTTCGCGAAACTGTGCGATGGACTTTATGTCACTTTTATTTAAATTTTGCTACGCGTTAATTATTCTATAAATTCTATAAATTTTCTTTTAAAAAAATATTTTAAATGCTATAGAAGAATGTAATCTATTTATTAAAATCCTATTAAAAACATAGGTTTTGAAAAAATTATTTTATAAGCGTTTTTCTATTTTTTTTTTAAATTAAATGAATAAATTTAAATGTTTAGATTATATAAGTATAAATTAACGTTTAAATAAAAGAAACTATTTTACAATTGTACAATTAAGACAATTTATAAAAAAGTAATTGGCATTTTTAAAAGTTACCGCCAAGAAATAAGACAACTGCAGCTCCATCTCTAGTTAGCTCTTTTGCTTACGAGTTTCCTAATCGCACTTCGAGTTTTCATAATCGCTCTTCGACCTTCCCCGATGAAACCTTTTTTTACCATAGTGAGCAAGAGAAGGATAGAAAATCGAACATAACCTAAAAATTAAAAACTATCCTTCTCTTACTCATTAATAAATCATAAAATTGACTTCTATTTAATATTTCAATAAATTGTTTTTAATTTTTTATTTACTTTTGAATTTAAGTAATTATGTTACTAAAATCATTTATTATTGACATTATTGACAAAAAAGGCTATAATTTGTATTCAAATATAACTTTGAACTGTTTAAAATTTAGAAAATTAAATTTATTAGACTTCTACCGAAAAGAATTAAAAAATTTAAAGTGGATTTTGTTGCTATAACACTTTTTAATTGTAAAAAATTCATTTTTTGATGTTTTTCGATAACCAGGGTGTCTACTATTTTCATTCAACAAAATTCCCGGTTTTGGCCTAATTTTTTCCCGGTTTTCTTTTCTCATAAAATTTAAATTTAAAATTTGATTTCGAACATAAATAAATAATAACTTTAATTGAAAATTTGGAAAATAATTTTTTCAACTTTTTAAAAATAATCTTGTCTGTTTATAATTATAACTGGAAATTTTCTTTTTCAAGTTTATTACAATTCTATTAATAATAATTGAATTTCTGCAAAAAATTTTACTATTTACAAAAATAATTGAAATCCTTCCAAAGAATGATGTTATTTATGAAAATAATTTAATTCCTGTGAAGAATTTTATTAGAATTTTTAAAAAAAGCAGTGATAATTAATTATTTACTTAATAAGTAATAAACATTAAATTTCCTTAAGAAATGATAAATATCATTTATTTGAACATTCAGAATTTTGAAATTATAAAAATTTAAGAGAAGTTCAATAATTATAACTATTAAATAATAATAGAATAATACAATATTTAGAAGCAAAAAATTGATTTAAAACTTTAAGAAGAACTTTATATTTTAAAAATAAAATTTCATAAAATTTTTATTAACTCCATAATGTTTTTAAATTTGTTTACATAATATGTTTAAATTAGTGCTTGATTTTTACTATCAAATTAATTTTTTTTAACTAATTCAAAGTTAGAGAAGAGTATAAATATCTATAAAAATTGAAATAAAAAGTAATTTTTTTAAAAACAAGTTAAAATAATAAAACTTTTTTAATTTTGGTAAAGAAATTCCCGTTTATTTCCCGGTTAGTAGACACCCTGATAATATTGTTGCTCTCAGCGAAAAAGTTGTGAAAAAAATGAAAAGAATGAGTGTTTGCACGATGTTTTGCAATATTGAGATTTTATTGGATCCAAAAGGATACGAATTTCATTTATGTAGAAAAGTACCGCTGTCCTTAGACGCCAGCTCCATAAATTCTAAAATCAATCCAAAAGACTAATTTTTCAAAAAAAAAAAACGAAATCAAAAAACCCCACCATATTAACACATATTTATGTTTATTATGTAATAATAAAAGTACATATTACATACAAATAAAAAGAAGAAGAAAACAGTAATTCAACACAAGTTGACATAAATTACCGCTAATTATGATGCTTATAGAACAAAAAATTACACAAGACATGTCAATTTGGGTCAAAACTGTATGGGAAATATTTTTTAATATTAAAAAAAAATATTCCAGTTTAATGCAAAAAAAATAACTATTACTTAATTATTAATATTATTATGGCATTCTCTTTAATACCGCAAAAAAAAACTTATTTTCTTCTCAATTAAAAATTATCAAGAAATCGTATAAATGATTTTTCTTTTTCTAAAGAAATAAGAGTAGATGTTACTTACAAAAAATAGGAGGAACATAAAAATTCAATAATAGAGAAATGACAATTTATCAAGAAATGAGTGCAAAAGTATTGTTTTTTTTTCTAAAAGTTATCGTAAAAATTTGGTCGGACTGTATTCGCAGAGCTTGCAGCGGAGTTAATTATATCAAAGCAAAAATGAATTTGTTTTCCTGTATTAAAAAGGGGATAATTTTTGTTGTTGTTGTTGTCAAATAGAAAAAAAAGGTATTCTACATTTGCTTTCATAACTTAATCATTGCCTTTTTTCGCAGGCTCAACATCGAGACAATTTTTTTTTTATTCCCATTTGAGATGGTCAAGGACCAAGATTTTATTATTTATAATTTAATCAGAGTTTACGGTTTTCAAAAATTTGAAAATCGACTAACTTGTTGGTGGTGGAGGTGGTGGTGGTTGAGCGAGTAAAGTGGGTAGGGAATTTAAATCGATACCGGGTGGATTGGGTGTTTGTTGTTGAGGTGGCGGTGGTACTGGTGCGGCAGGTGGCCAACCTTGCATTTGCGGCGGTTGCCAAGGTGCATATCCTGGTGGTGGTGCTGTTCCAGGTGGTGGTGGTCGCATTGGTTGCTGTTGATTTTGTTGCCATGGCGGAATTCCCATTCCTGGCGGTGGCATTTGTGTGGGTGGCATTTGACCGGGTGGCGGTGGTTGATTATTTCCAGGTGCTTGGAAATTGGCTGAGAGAAGAAAGATGGATTAAATTGGAGAAAAAGAGAGTTGGATTTTCTTGAATCAGGGTTGCCACAAATATTTAATTTTATTTTTCCCTGACTTTTCCCTGATTTCAGGACAAAATTTTCATTTTTTCCCTGACCCTGAAGAATATTCTGATTTACTCTAAAAATTATTAGATAATCAAGAAAAAATGTTCTATTACAATTATTTACAAATTTTATTAATTGTAAAACTATTCAAAAACATCAATAACTTCTTTTTTAAATAAATATTTAATCATTATTATTTTTCTGTAGGAATTAAAATTCTTCAAAACATTCAAATTCAAACCTTTTTAAATTGAACAACTTATTAGAATATTTTTACAAAACATGAAGAAGACGATCACTCCGATTTACAAAAATCCTAAAAAATTCTTCGCAAGAATTCAATTATTTTTACAAGCAGTAAAACTTCTCAAAAAAATTAAATTATTTTTAAAAAATGTAATAAAATTTGTGGCAATAATTCAATTACTTTCATAAATAATAATACATTTTTTAATTAATTAATTAATTAATTAAAATTCATTTTTAAATCAATTTTTAATAGAAAATTCTAGAAAAATTCAATTATTTAAATTAAAAAATAAATAATTTATTGAATAATAGAATGTTCTTTGTTAAAATTTAATTCTCATAAAGAATTTTATCAATAAATTTTTAAATACATGAATTTAATTTGACAAATTTTAATAAAATTTTTAAGAATAATTACATTTTTCGAGGAATTTGATGAAAATATATATTGAATAAAAAATCATTAAAATTCTGCGATGAGTTTTATTACTTATGAAAATAATTTAAATTTTCTTAAAATTTCCATAAAATAATTGAATTTTGGAGAAGAATTTTATTATTTATAAAGTTACTTGGAATTTTAACAAGAATTTTTTTTTAATTTTTGAACACAATTGGATTTCTGCGAAGAATTTTATTACATTTTAAAAATAATTTAATTCTTCCAACGAATTTTATTCAAATTTATAAAAATAACTGTATTTATGTGAAGAATTTTATTATTTATATAAATAATTGAATTCTTACAAAGAATTTTATTCCAGTTTATAAAAATAATTGAATTTCGATGAAGAATTTTTTAAATAATTTATATTTTTCGAAAAATTTTATGAAATTTTGTATTTTAAATATTTGAATTCCTGTGAAAATTTTATTACTTATGAAAATAATGGAATTATTTTTAATTAATTCATTAAAATTGAATTCCCACAAAATTTTGCCAAGAATTTTATTAAATTTTTTAAATATAATTGAATTTAGATGAAGAATTTTTTTTTATAAATATAATTGAAATTTTGAAAATATTTTTTTTTCAATTTTTGAGAATAATTGAATTTTTGCGAAGAATTTTATTAATTTTGAAAATAATTTAATTCTTCCAATGAATTTTATGCCAGTTTATATAGATAATTGAATTCTTACAACGAATTTGATTATTTATAAAAATATTTTTGTATAATTGATATTTTTCGAAAAATTTAATTAAATTTTGTATGTATTTTAAATAATTGAATTCCTGTGAAAAGTTTTATTACTACTTATGAAAATAATTGAATTATTTTGAAGAAATTTTTTAAAAATTGAATAATTGAATTCTTGTGGAATTTTGTCAAGAATTTTATTAAAACTTTTTAAAATAATTGAATTTTCATGAAGTATTTTATTATTTATAAAAAAATAATTGTAATTTTGACGAGAATTGTTTTTAAATTTTTGAACATAATTGAAATTCTGCGAAGAATTTTTGTAACTTTTGAAAATAATTGAATTTCTGTAATCATTTGTAAAATAGAAGAATATTTTACTTAAAATTCTTCTTTTAAATGAATTTTGTAAAAATAATTTTCGAAAAAGCTCTTTGACAATATTTGAATTTATGAAAATTGTAAAAATTATCCATAAAGTAATTTATAAGTCATAATTTATGATAGTTATTATTAATTTTATTTAACTATGAAGGTTTTGTATTCAAATTTGTGGTAATTTCATAGTTCACGAGGAAAAATGAAAAAAAATTCCGTTTTCTCATGAATTTTAAAAATTCAATTTTTTTCAGTACTTTTAGTAAAAATCCCTGACTTCCCTAATCTGTGGCAACCCTGTGAATTTTTTAGTGTGTTTGGATCTTATTGTGATCGTAATGATTGAAAGATGAAACTCCTGGAACTCGTGATGTAATCGTGATTTGATTATTTAAAGAGAAATGAGTGATTAATAAATAGATTTAATGTGCTTTAGAACACGTTCTTTAAAAAAAAGAAACTTACCTGGCATCCAAGGCATGAGGGGTGGAATATTAGGTTGACTGGTGGAGCCAGGAGGAGGCGGTGGCGGTTGCATGACTCCTGGTGGAGGTGGCATACTGACTGGTGGTTGCCACTGCATAGCCATTCCGTTCATATTATTGACATCGCCCTGGGACCAAGGTGGTGGCGGTGGCGCCATTCCAGGTGGGGGCATCATGGGCCCTCCTTGCATCATCTGAGGCGGCGGATGAGCTGGCGCTGCCATCAGCGCCCTAGGAGCTTGTTGCCTAGAATTATTTTAATTTTAACTTCTCTTTAAATTTTAACTTCTTCTATTTTAATTTTAGCACACAAAACACTCGAAATTCTATTCAATTCTACTTTCACTCCGAGTGTTCCAATCGAATTGAAAAATTTACCTTAAATAGAACTTAAATAAATTCAGAAAATTACAGAATAGAGTAGAATAAAGTACCTATCAAAGAGGCCAGGATAATTTGTGCTCGGAATGGAATTATTTTGCCTCTGAGACGTCTTCGATCTGTCGGGTGGAGGACCTTCTCCCAATTCGGCCATCAACGACATGTATTCCTCGTCGATTTTCGCTTTATCGCCAGCTTGTGCCAAACCGGCAGCGGCTGGACCGCCCATTCCGGGACGTTTCGATCTACAATCACGAGCAATGTGACCCGCGCCTCCACAACTTGAGCACACGATATTGTTCGTCACATTAGGCTTATCGGGACACTACCAAAAAGAAAACAAATTCACCATTTCGATTTTTATAAATCTGCCAGATAAATATTTAGAAAATTTTCATTCATTCATTTTCCTAAAATTAACCTATTATCTATTAATTTTTGTTTTTTAACTTAATTCTGTTTCATCCTCACTTTACATTATTTCCGTAACCATAAGCAAAGTAATTTTACAAACCAGCCATGATTTATGATCAGAAGCTCCACAGTTTGTGCAACGTGGACCGTCATTTTCCCTCAATGTTCCATTCAGCAATGCTAATTCCCGCAATTGATTGCGTCGTAAATCATTCTGACCTTCTGGCACTTCAACTCCTTGTCGAATAATTTCGTGTATCTGCAAAGAAAAAAAAATTCCAAATTTCCACCCTTTAAACTGAAAGGAGAAGTGAAAGAAAAATTGCCTACTCACTCTTTCGACTGCCTTTTTCACCGCGTCCAGATTATTAGCAGTAATGTACGCGTGCAGAGGTTCATCTTCACCAGGCAACGGTTGTCCGTCCTTGCGTCCGACTTTACCCTCTTTCACACTTCCCTTGCCACGGATTATAATTTTCGCACCTGTTTCTTTTTCCATCGCTAAAACAAAATAGAATTTTTCCAAAACTACAATTCAAAATAGAATTTTTTCCATACTTGAACCGATGGAAAGTATATACAGGGATCGAACCAGTGAAAGTATTTAAAAATACGGACTTTAAGGTCATGTTATTCAGTGGGAAGTTTTTCCATAGTAAAGTAAATGGGGCACGTGACCACTGAATAACATAACCTTAAGGACCAAAAATGAAAAATTACGGACCAATTTCTGACAAAAATATATAAGAGAACATTTTACTTAAAACTAAAGATTATATTTTTTCATAACTAAAAAAACATGAAGATATCGATAACTCCGAGTCTTCGATTCGGAGCGATCGATTATTTCATGTTTTATAATAATTAAAGATAGAGTGATAAAATCATTATCAATTCAATTATTATTTTCAAGAATTTTTAACTAAAATTCTTCTTAAAATCGATTATTTTTAATAATAATTTTCGAAAAATTTCTTTGACAATTTTCAAATCCATTTCTTTACAATATTCGATTTTTCAATTATTTGTAAATTCTTCAATTAAATATATGTATTAGAAAATAAAAACTTCAAATAATATAAAAAAAAAAAAAATCGCAATTAAAATTTCTCAAAAAAATTAATTCCACATAATTGTTACACTTAGTTAAAAATATGAAAAATTCAAATTTTCAAAGATTTGAATCTGAAACCTTTTCAAAATTTAATTATTTCTAAAACTTTACGCTCTAATACTTTTAATATTCAATTATAATCTTAAATTTTAACTGAAATCCATTTTTAAATCAATTTTTATGAGAAAATTCTACGAGAATTTCATTATTTAAATACAAAAAAACAATTTATTGAATAATTACATATGTTTCTTAAAATTGAATTCTTTTAAAGAATATTGTATCAATCAATTTTCAAATAATTTGAATTCTTTTGCAAAATTTTATTCAAATAGATATAAAAAATAATTAAATTAGGAAAACATTTTGAAAATAATTGAAATTTTGCCAAGAAATTTATTAAATTTTTAATGAAAATAATTCAATTTTAGAGAAGAATTTTATAATTTATAAAGATAATTGATAATTTACGCAAAGAATTGCATTTAAAAAAAATGAATGCAATAATTTTTTTTCTTTAAAGAAATTTAATCAAAAATTTATTAAAATTATATTTAAATTCTAATAAATAAATTGTAGCAAAGGTTATTACAATAATTAAATATCTTTGATAAAGTTTAATAAAATTTTTAAGAATAATTCAATTTTTCGAGGAATTCGATTAAAATTGTGTTAAAAATAATTGAAATTCTGCAATTAGCTTTATTATTCGTCAAAATAATTGAATTCCTAATAAGAATCTTATTATTTGCCAAAAAAATTAAATACCTGTAAAAATTTAATTATTTATGAAAATAATTGAATATTGCGAAGAAATTTATAAAAAAAATTTGTAAATAATGAAATTCCAGTAAAATTGTTATTATTTTTTGAAAGTAAGTAAAGGTTTATGTAGAATATTAGTAGATTATTTTTTAATAATTGAATTCTTTTGGAAAATTTTATTAGAATAGTATATAGATACCTATTAAAAATCATTGAATTGAGGATAAATTTTGAAAATAATTGAAATTTTTCAAGTATTTTATTAAAATTTTTGAAAATAATTGATATTTCGAAGAAGAATTTAATTATTTCTATAGATAATTGAAATGTTGACGAGAATTTAAAAAAATTTTTTGAACATAATTGAATTTTTGCGAAGAATTTTATTACTTTTTGAAAATAATTGAATTCCTTTAATCATTTGTAAAATAGAAGAATATTTTACTTAAAATTCTTCTTTTAAATGAATTTTGTAAAAATAATTTTCGAAAAAGCTCTTTGACAATATTCAATTTTGCGAAATTTCAATTATTCGGAAATTCTTAGCAATTAAATATATATATTAGAAAGTAAAAACTTGAATTACTTAAAAATAAATTCAATTAAACTTTTTCAAACAAATGAATTTCAAAATTAATTAATTATTATCAAAAATTTTAATTAAAATTCATTTTTAAATAAATTATCATTAGAAAATTCTACTAGAATTCAATTATTTAAATAGAAAAATAATTTATTAAATAATGTTGTCCAATGAAAATACTTACATTTCAAAGTATTTCCACGTGGTCCAATGAGCAGTCCAACAAAATTAATGTCAGGATGTTCTTCTTGAGGAATCATTACTTTATCATGAACACGTATAATCGGTGGTCTGTTAAATAAAAATCCCATCGTCAAATATAATAAATGAAAAAAATGAAAGAAACAAACAAAAATAAATTCATCTTCTTCAGAAACTTACTTATAATCCGGCGGTGGTTTAAATTCAGGATTCAATTTAAGAATCTTTTGAATAAGATTATGACGTTCTTCCTCCAATTTACGTCGCGTACGATATTCCCGTGTATTTAGCCGTTTTCCATCGCTACTGTAAATCGGCTCAGGAGATGGTGATCTGGAAAAAAAATATTCAAATCTCACTTTAAATTGCCTGAACAAAGATGGTACTAGCGTACAAGCAACCTGATTCTATAAAACAGAGTTGGCAAAATTTTAATTAATGACAAAATTAATATTTCATAATATTAATTAATTTCTAAAAATTTTATAAAGATTTAGGTATTTTTCCTTTTTGCAAGAAAAAATTTTCTCTTTTAGATCAATTCTGCCAGCTCTGTAAGCGGAAAGTAAATCTAAACGTTCTTTTTTCTTTACTTTAAAAAATTGCTCATTAAATTAATATATTTGTCCGAAGTTAAACTAAATCGGGAAAAAAAATTTAGTGTTAGAAAACAATGAGATCCTAAAAGAAGCTTTATTATTCGAATCTAAGAACAGAAAAAAATTCAGGCCTTTTTCTTTTTACTTTTTCCTATTTATTTCCTTTTCTTTCCCCTTTGTTTTCGTTTTTCCCTCCCTTTCGAGTTAATTTAACAAAGAAAAAAAATTTTGCTTTTTTTTTATTTTGAAAAACACGGGCACGTAAATCTCTCTTTGCGGAAAAACCAATTCTGAATATTGGAAGTTTGTTTCTTTCCAAGATCGCCTTTTGTATCACAAAGTAAACGAATCGAATCGAATCGCTCTGCTGTAAGGCACAGTGCAAATTTTTTATTTATTAATATTAATTTATTGAAGGTAACCACTCGAAGACTGCTCGTTTGTGCACGGCAGAATTGGACATGACGTCAGCTGCTAAGAGATAAACCCTGTGATTATTAGGAAATAATAATTTCTTTTCATTAGTATCTGTATAGAATTATTATTATTATCATTGTCATCATTATTATCATCATTATCATTATTATTATTATCATTATTATTACTATTATCATTATTACTACTATTATCATTATTATTACTATTATTATTATTATTATTATTATTATTATCATCATTATTATCGTCATTATCATTATTATTATTATTATTATTATTATTATTATCATCATTATTATCAATAGCAATAATAATATTGTAAGTAATATTATTACTAGGAATAATATTTTTTATAAATAAATAAAGATTGTACAACTGTCGAAATAAGTTCAGTTTAATACTGAACAGGCTAAACCTGTTGGAAGTAAATCGTTTCATTAAAAAATTTGATAATATATGTTCAGGCCTCGGATCGACTTTAACGAGCAAAAAAAGTCGCTTTAGTCAATTAAAAAGAGAAAAAAAGTCGAAAATTGTCGCTTATTTAATTCAGTGATGTCACAAAAATTCAAATTAATGAAAACTTGTATAATTTTGCTAAATAAATATTTAAATACTTCTTATTTCTTTATTCACAGGAAATAAAATAAAAAAAAATTTCAACTTCTGAAATTTATTAAATTCTAAAAATTAAAACTAAAAACCACTTTAAAAAAATCAATTATTTTCTACAATTTTTCCATAAACTTCATATAAAAATCAGTAAACTATAAGAAATTTTAATCATTTTTTGCCATTTCTATGAAAATTCAATTATTTAAATTCAAAAAATCCAATTTTTTATAATTTAAACCATTCATTTTTCTTTTTAAAAATATTAATTAAAGGTAGAATAGAGTATTTTCAAAAGTTGTAATAAACAAATTTGTAAAATTAAGTTTTTAAAAATATTTCTAAATCATTTTTTTAATATACAAAAAGTTTTTCAATTTACAATTAAAAAATGTCCAAAAAATTAAAATTTGGACATTTAAAAAAAAGTCTTTTAAGAAAAAAGAAGAAAAATGTAAAATTTTAAGAAATACTTTAAATTTGCAGCTAAACCTTTGAAAAATAATTCAAAATTTGACAAAATCTTTTAAGAAATACTTCAAATTCGCAGCAAAACCTTTGAAAAATAATTCAAAGTTTGACAAAATCTTTTAAAAAAAACTTAAAATTCACAGCAAAACCTTTGAAAAATAATTGAGTTTTTTAAAAAATAAAATAAAAATCAAATTTTTCAATGAATATTAATTATAAATAAATGATTTCTGAAAAATTTTAAAATAGTAAATTAAAAAAAATTTAATTTAATTGTTTTGAATGTAATTGAAATTTAAAAAATTATGATAAAACAATTCTGAGAATTCGTTTTTTTTATATACATATTGTAATGTAACTTTTTGAAAGTAATTAATGAATTTTTGTATAATTTAAAAAAAATTATTTTAAAGTATTTTAACTAGAAATTTCGAACATGATTATTTTCTCCGAAACGATAAAAATTAATTCTAAAAAATTTTAATTTCATTATTTTTTATATATCAATTTGAATTTTCCCAAATATTAAGAAAATATGGAAAACAATTGAATTTCAAAAACATTCATAAAGAATGTTATCACTAAATTTTTAAATAATCGAATTTTCTGACGAATTGAATTTTTTTTTTGACGAATTCTTATAAAATTTTCAAGAATAATGAAATTTTTTGAGAAATTTAATTAAAATTGTATTAAAAATAATAGAAATTCTGCGATGAGTTTTATTATTTACGAAAATAATTGAATTCCTAACAAAAATTTAATTATTTTTGAATATAATTAAATTTCTCAGAAGAATTTTATTACTTTTGAAAATAATCGAATTTCTACAATAAATTGTAATTTCAACGAAATAAATTTTTTTAAAAGTGTTTTTAACTAAAATTTTTCTGTAAATCCATTATTTTTTATAATTAAAAAAAAAAGTTTTCAGAATTTTCAAATTCATTTGTTTCTAATCGAATTTTACAAAAATTTTAATTATTCGAAAATTCTTCAATTAAATTAAATTAAATTATTTAAATTAAAATGAAATTAAAATTAAAAAAAAATAATAATTCAGAAAATTAAACTTTTTTACAAAACTTTATTAATTATTATTTTTAAAACCTATTTTTCGTTAATTTTTAATTTTTATTGAATTTACACTTAAAATTCATTAAAATTTCTGCTAGAATTTAATATTATTTCCAAAAATTATCAATTAAAATTCTTTAAATGTTAATTTTCAAAAATTCTAATAAAATACTTGAAAACGATGATTTTAGTATTAATTAAATTTCACAGAAATTCAGTATTTTTTCAAAATCTTTTTAATTTTAATATTTTAAATATTTGATTAGAAAACTCTTTCAAAAATAAATGTTCCATTTGTCTATTATACTTTTTATACTAATTGCTAATTAAAAAAATCGAAATAAGTTGCATCTTATACTAAAAAAATGGTCATTGTCGCAAAATTTGGAAGAAAAGTAAAAAAAAGTCGCAATTCTTGAAATAAGTCGATAAAAGTCGCATTATTTGAAAATAGTCGAAGAAAGTCGAAAAAGTCATAAATATCCGAGGCCTGTAATGTTGAAAAAATTGTGATTATTAAGAGACCTGAAAGTAACGTTAGATCGTTCTATACAGCAATGCGATTAGTGTATTAGAAAAATTTTTAATTACATTATAAATTAATTTTTGTTCATAATTTGATTAATTATCCTGTAATTTGCGCGGGGAAAAAGAAATTTGTTTTATTAGTGGGTTTTGAAAAATGGGGAGTTTGTTTTTTGCACTAAACAAATCGTCTATCGATTTGCGTACAAATATATGCATAAAGGATAATAATTTTCTTTTTAAAAATCCGATTTTTTTTTTGCTTTGTCGGGAATTTTCTATTTTTTTGGGAAGAAAATATATTTACGGAACTATTGTGATAAAAATAGGGGGATAGAGAACAACTATTATTTGTTAAACACTGCTATTTGTTTCTTATTTAAATTTGTCAATAAAATTTTTCCAAAATCTTCACTCCATAGTTTGTTAAAAATTTACTGAATAGAAAACAAAAGTCTGTGAATTTTTCAGTTTTTATTTTTAAATTTTCGTTTTTGAAAAATGGCAGTGATTAACAAATGGTGAAGAATTAGTAGAAGAAAAAATTGATTAGATCAAACCAAGATTATCAAAATTCAGCTTCTGTGACGTTGGATAGCGGCTTGGATAAAAGCCGCCTTATTCAGAGCATCGGTATTCCACTAAGTTAGATGTAGCCACTTTTCGTATAAATCTTTTGATTTTGTTTTAAATTGTTTGTTTTTTTTTTTAGAAAAATTCTTAAGACCCTTGAGCAGAGGGTTGCAGGATTTTTTGTTTGTTTGTTTGTTTTTGGTACTTAAGTATCGTTCAAACCTTTCCTCGGGATTAAGCGGTATTCCAAGATCTCCAGTGCGTAGTTTCCTGCTGATTTCCTCAATCTGCAGCTGAACTGTAAACCAACGGGTTAGAGGGGGCGGAAAACCCCAACAGTTAGATAAAAATTTATTTTTTGTTACGTTTGTCATAATAAAAAAAAAGAATTATTAATATCTAAAAAAAATATTCTTTTTTATTATATATTCTGAAAATTTTTCGATTTTTATTAATTAATATTTTTGTAAAATTTAATTTGAACTTTTTTTCTTACCTTCGATGACCTTCTAGTTTTTCTTTTTTTTTTAAATTAAAATATACTTACATTTTTTTTTATTGACATCTAAGTTTTATCAATTTATTAGATATTATTTTAAAAATAAAATTATACACAGATAAATAAAATTCGATAAATTATATATGTATACAATTTTCTTATGAAGAAGTAAAAGCGCTTAATTTTAGAAAATATATTTTGAAAGGAATTTTTTTATAAAAATAAAGTAAACTTACAGAGGTATGCTTGTTCCTGTTCGGGAGTGAGATTTGTTGGTAAAACCGTTGGCATTCCGGGAATAAAAGTTTTGTCATGTTCACTACCTCCCCATCTTGATTTCCTTTTTTTCCTACGCTCTTCCTTGGATTCTTTTTCCTGAATGCCGTCACCTTAAGGAAGACAATTTTTTTTTATTAACATTATAATTGCAGTAATAAGAGTAAATTGTTATTATTTTTATTTAGAATTTTCCTTTTTTTACTAAGTATACATGATTAAATATTATTGTTTATATTTTTTTAAATTTAATTTCATTCATTGCAAGAATTTAATTATTTTCATAAACAATTCAATTCTTCAGAAAAACTGAATTATTTTTATAAATAATTCAATTCATGGCAGGAATTAAATTATTTTCATAAATAATTCAATTCGTCAGGAAAATTCAATTATTTTTATAAATAATATAATCCATCTCAACAATAAAAATTATTTTTTAAAAATAATAAAATTCTTCAGACCAATACCAATATTTTCAACAAAAATTTAATAAATCCTTCAATACAATTAATATTCTTTGCGAAAATTCCAAAAATTATAAAAATATTTCACGAAAGAATTAAATAATTAAATTCTTCTGAAGTTTTCAATTATTTACAAAAATAATTCAATACTTCAGAAAAAATCAATTATTTTTATAAATAATTAAACTCTTCGGAAAAATGCAATCATTTTTAAAAATAATTCGATTCTTCGGAAAAATTCAATTATTTTCATAAATAATTCAGTTCATAAGTAAAATTCTTTTGAAGATTTCAATTATTTTCTTTAATAATAAAAATCTGCAAAAGATATTTATAATTAAGATTTTTTTTCAAAAAATTGATATTAAATTCGTCCAAACAATTTAATTATATTCTAATAAAGTAAAATCTTCGCAAAAATTCAATTATTATCAATAAATTTCAAGAAATAAATCCAATTTTTTCCTTATTTCGTTATCAAATTTATAAAAACAAATTCAATTATCTCCACAAAGTAAAATTCTTTTGAAGATTTTAATTATTTTTTTTAATAATAAAATTCTGCGAAAGATTTCAATTCTTTTCAAAAAATTGCGATTTAACTCTTCGCAAGAATTTAAATTATTTCCATTAATAATAAGATAATAAAATTCTTCAGAGGAATTCAATAATTTTCAAAAATTTGAATCAAATTCTTGTCAAGAATTTAAATTTTTCATAAATAATTTAATTCCGTATAGAATTTCAATAATTTTCCCAAATTTGAAGCAAATTTTTATCAAGAAAACCTTTCGAAATAAAATCCATATCAAAAATAAAAATTATTTTTTAAAAATAATAAAATTCTTCAGAGGAATTCCAATATTTAAAAAAAAAATTATTAAATTCTTCAATACAATTAAATTCTTTGCGAAAATTCAAAAAATTATCAATAAATTTCACGAAAGAATTAAATAATGAAATTCATCGGAAGTTTTCAATTATTCACATAAATTGTTATCAAATTTATTGCAAGAATTTATTGTCAAAAATTTGAATAAATTCTTTTCAATTTCAATTCAATTCAATTATTCTTAAATTTTTTGATTGAAATAATTAATTATTAATAATTAAGTATTGTACTTTATATTTTTCAAAAAATTTAATTTAATTCATCGCAAGAATTCAATTATTCAGAAAAATTCAATTATTTTTATAAATAATTCAATTCTTCGGCAACATTCAATTATTTTTAAAAATAATTCAATTCATCTCAAGAATTCAGTAATTTTCAAAAATATTAATTTTTTTTTGCAAAAATTCAATTATTTTCCAGAAAATTTTAACAAATTCTTCGAAACAATTTAATTATTGTTTAATAAAGTAAAATCTTTGCAAAAAGTCAATTGTTATTAATGAATTTCCCGGAAATGTATCAAATTTCATTCTTAATTCGTCATCAAAATTTACAAAAACAAATCCAAATAATTTTGTAAAATATTTATAAAATACTTTCTGAAAATTCAATAATCTATACTAAATAAAATTCTTTTGAAGATTTTAATTATTTTCCTAAATAATAAAATTCTGCGAAAGATTTCAATTTTTTTTGAAAAATTTGAGACAAAAATTCTTGTCAACAATATTGAATTTTTTCATAAATAATTCAATTTCGTACAGAATTTCTATTATTTTTCCGAATTTGAAACGAATTCTTATCAAGAAATTCTTTCGTAGTAAATTTCATCTCAAAAATATAAATAATTTTTCTACACATAAATTTTTTGCAAAAAATTCAAATATTATCAATAAATTTTACGAATGAATGCAATTATTTTCTTAAATAATAAAATTCTTCGGAAGATTTCAATTATTTACAAAAAATTTGTATCAAATTCATCGTAAGAATTTGTCAAAATTTTCTTTCAATTTCAATTCAATGAAATTAATCTTAAATTTTTTTGTAAAAATTCCTTGATTTTTAAAGCATTAATTTAGAAATTCAAAAATATTTTCCAAAACTATAGTTTTGGATTGCAATAAATATTAAAGATTTAAAGTCCACATGCAAAAACTGATAATTAATTTCATGTCCGAATTTGAGGAAGAAAAAAATAATTTTCCTTCATTTCAGATTCGAATATACAAAAATCGATCTAAGTTAAATAGGTTATGAAAGCGACATACATTTTAGGAAAATTCGATAAAACTCCGCAAATAATAAAATCTAGTGAATATATCAATTGACTACGAATTTTTAAATTTAGTATTCTACAAATATATATTTAAAATTAGAAATATTACATTTTTTTTTAAATCAGAGAATTGAAAATTTTTTCTCACCATCGGCTTCTCGTTTCCTGGACGTTGAATTAGCAATTGCCTGGGATACAGCCTGAGCTGCAGCAGCCGCAGCAGCTGCTGCATCACGAATATAACCCGGATTAAGAAGGGATGTAAAATTTCTTGATTGATTCATAGCGTCGTGAATTTTTTTCTCCTTCAAAAAACGCTTTTCTCTATAAAATTGTCTCCTTTGCGTTCAGAGCAAATTTTCCGCTACTATATACAGCTTTCTTGTAATTATCATAAAAACTTCACTTACTCCAGTGGAAAAATAAATTAATTACATTTCAATCATTGAAGAACAATTCAAAAGCACTTTAGATATTCACTTTTTAATCTTGTTTAATGAGGAGAAAATTGACGCAGCACCGATCACGTTATTCTTGCTGTTTAATTATAGGGTGCATCTCCATCATGGTGGCCATTTTGTGGAGTCAGCAGGAAGCGGCGTAAACTGCGCGTGCGACTATTATTTCGGACACTTTTCCATCGGCCAATCGGTTCTCTCGAATTAATCACGTGACTCGATTCTTCCGCTAAAAAAAGACGACTGTACACGGAAAAAAAAGGAAAAGTATATTTGTTTATAACTTATAAGTTTTACAACTTTAGTAAATTAGTAAAAAAAAGAACTACAAGACTTTGAAATTAACACAATAATTTAGTCATTGTATTAAATTATATAGTCATATTTTCCATTTTTGCCATCATTTCAGTTTTATTTCAAGTCCATACGGTAAGTGTTTATATTTAAATTACTTGACCTAACCTACAAAAAAGTTACGTTTTATTCGCAGTTCGTTTTTTTTTGCGTTAAAAAAAAGTGAAAAATTAGTTACACTAACTAAATTGACTCAATTTATTTATATTTGAATATTGACAAATATTTTTTAGGATTTTGCTATTATGACAAAATAATGAACATGAGACGAGTAATTAATGAGAAAAGGAAAACAGACAAATTGGATAAAAAATGGGAAAATTTGCAAATTCACATGAATTCTATATAGATGAAAGAATGAAAATAAAATTTGTAAGTATAGATACAAAGTAAACGTGAGTTAATTAATGATTCTTTTTTCAGAAAACAACCTAACCTAGACGATTGGAGGAAAATCGAATTGATTTGGACACAAGTGTTATTATAAAAGAAGCTCTACCAGTAGAATTCTGGAATTTCCTGAAAATTTATCAACGAACCAGTTTCACCAATACCGATTAAAAGTTAATCAATGATTAAATCCTCAATCAACCAATCATAAGCCGTTAAAAACTGGGTTTCATTATAAAATTTTACGGGGCAAAAGTTTCACTTGAAACGCAGCTACAAATTTCTCTATATTAGCGAAATTTTTGTTATTTCAATTAAGACTTTCGCTATTTCAGAGAAATTTATCGCTGTTTTGGGTGAAAATTTTGTCTGTGCTACTTGCAACGTTCGAATTATTTACTAGCAAAGTTTGGGTCAAAATTGCCAGTAAATATCTTTCAATAAATTTTTAGCGTGAAGCTTGTGCAGTTAATTAAAATTTACTCCTAAGTCTATTAGGCTAAAATTTTATATTGGCGTAAATAGATTTAGAAGAAAATTTAATTAAATTAAGTGAACATTTAATTAAAATTAACGCCTACGTCTATTTTTTAGGCTAAAATTCTGTTTAGCGTTAAATAGATTTAGAAGGGAATTTTATTCAAAAATTCAGGAAAGTTTGACGTTAAACTTTATTTAATCGAAGCATTTGAGGAGCAATTTTTCAAAAGTTGATAAATCCATTTTTCAAAAAAAAATTGAGATAAACGCATATTCAAAGTATTAAAATCCTTAGAAATCCATTTTTCACTATGTTCAATTTAAGATTTCAATTATTCAATTACTTTCTTAAATAATAAAATTCTGCGAAAGATTTCAATTCTTTTCAAAAAAATTATTTTCATAAATAATAAAATTCTTCAAAAGAATTCAATTATTTTCCAAAAATTGAAACAAATTCTTGTGAAGAATTGAATTTTTTCATAAATAATTCAATTCCGTACAGAATTTCAATTATTTTCTCAAATTTGAAACGAATTCCTATCAAAAATAAAAATTCTTTCTTATAAATAATAAAATTCTTCTGAGGAATTCCAATATTTTCAACAAAAATGTTATAAATCAACTTTTCAGTATGTTTAATTTAAGAAAAAAAAATTAATTACCAAAGAATTTTTAATTTCAATTTTTTATTAGAAAAAATTACTAAAACCTTAAAGTTGCTCGTGTTACGATAGAATTTAATTGCAAATAGAGCGTTTCAAATATAGAAAAATATTCAAGACTGAATAATTTATTACAATTTTTCTATATTAATTAAATATTAAATATT
Source organism: Leptopilina myrica (nomen nudum) (assembly GCA_032872475.1). Classification (NCBI taxonomy): domain Eukaryota; kingdom Metazoa; phylum Arthropoda; class Insecta; order Hymenoptera; family Figitidae; genus Leptopilina; species Leptopilina myrica (nomen nudum). Next base: position 7,887,427 of record CM065464.1, on the reverse strand, counting down.
ATAAAATAATAATTTAATATTGATGTTATTTTTATACTGATTATGTGAGAATTGTCATTTGTTTAAATTTTTCGAAATGACAAATTTTGAACATATCAGGTTTTAAAAATTTACTCCTCATTTAAAGCTTTAGACAATTTTTTCCAAACTTTGTATTTAAATTTTCCGAACATTGCAAGTAATTACTTAGTAATTATAGTGAAGGAGAATAATACGCAAACATTCGGACAAATAGTTTTAAAAAATTAGTTTACTCCTACGTTTCGAAATCTAAATGATTAATCTAAATTGATAATTTCAAAAATAATTCTATTCCACATTTTATAAAATGGGATGAATTTGAAGTGATAGATATTGAGCCTACTCTTAGTAAAAGACTTTTCTCAGAAATGTTTTTTTTATTAAAAAAAGAGGGAAATAATAGTTTAAATGAAGTAACTGAGATTTAGATAATTTTGATAGTTCATACGAAATGATTTTGAATTATTTCCATTAATTAATACTGTTGATTGCTCATTTGCCTACTCTTTGTTTCTTAATTGCTTTTGTTTTTGTCTTTATTTAACAATTGATGTACAGAATCGATAGTGTTTGGAGTTCAGTTTTAATTTTGACTTCATGCGCAGAGTTTGAATTTATTTTATTTAAGTACTTTTTAAAAATGTCTGTGGTGTGTTATTCTAAATTTGTGTCATCATAATGTCCAAGTTTATTAGTGTTAATTTTAATTTAATTTTAATTATTATATTAATGTTAATTTATTTACTACAAAATTGTTTTTATAATCTTTTATAGGTATGTTATTCTCAACTTAAGTTTTTATTGTTTTATTTTATTTATTAATTTAATGAAGTAAATATTAAAAAATTTTTTTAATTTAAAATTTTTGTATTTTTATTTACTTTATTAATTCTAAATTCTTTATTACAATTTCGATTCTCATTTATTTTACTTATGACTCCAAACTCTGTTTTCTCTGACGTTTGATGGGTGAATTTATTTTTATTTTTTGCAGACGAATGTCTATTTATTAATTTTTTTGGTAAGATATTATATCTTTTTATTATTTATAAATGAATGATAGATTAATTATATTTTTTTGAAATTTTATAATTTTGTTTTAATTGACGAATGTTAAATATATATTTTTGTATATTATTTTATTTTTTGTACATTAATTTATATTTTTGTTTGTATATTATTTTATATTTTTATAGACTCCCTGAAGAGGAAATCATTTAGATTTCAAAACGTTGAAGTAAAATAATTTTTAAAAACTATTTGTCCGAATGTTTTCGTTTTATTTTCCTTCACTATATAGTCTCTAAATCTGAATTAGCGAAATTTCACTATAGGTGTACCACTAATTTTCGAAAACCGTATATACGCTAATTAGTGAAATTTTATCGAAAGTTTACTTAAAGTTTCACTAATTTATAGCGTAAAGACGCTAATTTGAATCAGAGGTAACATGATCGCTATTTCACATTTAGAGATCACGCTAATTACTCTTTAAATCTGAATATGTGAAGTTTCACTTATTTATAGTCATAAGTCACTCTCTCGGTCAATAAGTGCGGGTACGCTTAAAAATACCCGACTTTTTCACTTTTGAGTGAAATTTGATTCAATTTCGCAATAAGTGTTTATCTATTGAACGAGAGAGCGAGCTTGTAACTTTTAAAAATGGTAATTTCTATACTAATTCAGATTTAGTGTTTAATAGTATTACTACTTCGGATTTAGAGATTGGCAATTTTTTCGAGGTTAAAAAATACGTACTTCAAAGATTAAATGCAATTTTAAATTTACTTCAACTCAAGCAGCGTCGAGAAGTAAGAGAACGTACAAAGAACACAATAATTTACTAATCGTTTCGGGACCATTTGAAATAAATTAATATGCCTACTAAAAAAATGTTCTCTATTTACAAAACTTGTCTACTGTAAAATTCACCGCATTAGATTTGTAATTCAGATCAAATAATTTTAATACCTAAATATTTATGTTACTTATTTCTGTAAATTTATTCCAATCATTCTAATAATAAATAAATAAATTTCATTCCCTATCCTTCGAGTTTATTTAATATTTCAATCTCTCACAATGCGAGCGCTATAGTCGCGGTGTAAATTTTTTTTAAACCGGAAGTGCTGTCAGTGGTGGCGCACTCTGCAGTTTATAAGTCATATAAGGTTAGAGAGAGAGAGGAAACAGTAGTGTATAACATCGATGTGAAATGTGAAATACAAAAAATAATAATATTGAATTCAGTACAATTTCACGTTAATCAGGTAATAGTTGATAGTCAATTTAAAGGAGATATTGATCTAAATTTTCAACAAGACACTCGTTATATTTGTGTCTCTCGATTGTAACGGGTGTTAAAGAAATTCAACAAACTTGTCTTCTGTACAATATTCTCCTCTGCACGAAAGTCGAAATGGTGTAATGGCTTTTTAAGCTTTTATTACTTTCTGTAAAGAATATTCCATACATAAAGGCAGAATTATTTCAATATTGCCCAGAAAAAAAAGAGAAATCTGAATTCGGTAAGTGTAAATTACTTATTTTATCCTTTCGATCATTTCACAAAAAGAAAATTATTTTTCATTTACAGTTATATATCCAGATTTTTTCGGGAGAAAAAAAGAAATGAAGAACGGTATAATTTTCAAGAGGTGGTCTCTCCTCTAATAATAATAACAAGAAAAAGAAGAAGAAGAAGATAATAAATTTTTTAAAAAATGGTACGTAGATTGAATTTAGATGGTATTTTAATTATTGGAGAAATAAAATCTTTCGGGTAAATCCTTCCTTCAAAAATTGTACCATCAAAATTAGAAGTAAAAGAATAGTAGAAAATTAACAATTAATTCATATAAATTTTCATTTTTACTTTAAATTTCTTTTAATCTCTATACTATTGTTTTTTTTCACAGAGTTCGACTGTGATGAGCGCTAAACAAACATCGAAGAACAATTCTTTGGCAAATACGGAAAATGATTCTTCCTCGCAAACAAGGAAGAATAGGGGTTCAAATTCTACTCCTATTTTAAAAAAGAGTAATAAAACGGCTCATGCTTTTGGTCCTGCTTACTTTCATAGTGTGAAAGAAGCTGTATTTGAAATTCCGTATGCACCATTTTTGCCGCAAACTATTCCTGAAGCGTTAAGATTACCCGACTATCAATCGGAAACATTTCACTCATGTCTACAATGTAAAGATAGGTGAGTCTGGATTTTTGATATTTTCATTTTCAAGATTTCAAGGATGCCAAGAATTTCAAGTTGTAACATAACCTCAAAAAGGCAGGGCGAAAAATTAGGCCCAAAAATTTTTGATGGATTTTTTGGAAAATCTTTTAGAAAAATTATCGCTTTCTTTTTTTTTAAGAAAAGAGAAGTTTTCTAAAAGTCAGAGACTTTGGATCAAATTGTCTCTTGTTCTTTAAACATATTTAGAGACCTAGTGGAAGTCTGATTGAACTGAAAGTTAAAACGTGAATTCTGACGAATTTCCAAGTACAATAAATAATTGAAAATCGTCAGAATATTGATGTTGTAAATTTCAGTTCAACGAGAATTTAATAAAAATTCTTAATTCGAAGGAGAAAATAAATTTCTATCATTTGAACATTTCAAAAGATTTTGATTTCAAATTTTGTAAATTTAAATTTTAAATGAATTTAATCAGAAATTTAAAAAAAAACTAGATTTTGAAAAAAATTTAATAACTAAAATTCTTCTGAAAGGTAATTAACTTTTTATTACAAATATTTCATTGATTACTGTAAATAATTAATTTGTAGAAGAATTCTAGTTTTAAAAAACATTAAAATCAATTGAATTTTGAATCAATTTAATCAAAAGAGAATGATTGCTGAAATACAATTTTTTTCAAAAGTACTAAATTTCTTCTCAAAATTCAATATTAAAAAGTTTTAATAAAGATTTTGGCAAAAATTTATATTCTCAAAGACTTTCCTCAATTTACTGATTTTTAATATTTGCTACTTTATTGAAAACTTTACTGAAAATTCCCAAAAGAATGCAATTAGTTAAAAAAAATTTTCTTTTCTAAATTCTACACAAAAATTTTATTATTCTCATAAATAATAAAAATTTCTTAGAAATTCAATTATTAACAGATTATTTTCATAAATTATGATTCAATTATTTTCATAAATAATAAAACTCATCGCAGACTTTGAAATATTTTTAATACAAAATTTTAATTTAATTAAAAAAAAATTTTGTTAAAACTTAGAAAAGAAATTCAGTTATCTTAGGAATCTTTTTCTAAACATTATTTACTACAATTTAAGTATTATTTTTTCAATATATTATTCATTAAATTTCTTAAAAGAATTAAATTATTTTCCAAAATTCTAATGAAATTCTTTTTAACAATTCAATTTTCTTTTAAAATAATTTTTGATAAAATTCTTCGTGGAAAATAGAATTTTAAAAATTTATCAAAATTCAATTATTTTAAAAGTATTATTTCTATAAAATCTTACTAAAGAATTGAATTATTTGGAAAGAAATTTTAATAAATTTCGTCTCAAGAATTCAATTATTTTCAAAAGCATTATTTCAATAAAATTTCACTAAAGAATTGAATTATTTGAGAAGAAATTTTAATAAAATTCGTCTCAAGAATTCAATTATTTTCAAAAGCATTATTTCAATAAAATTTCACTAAAGAATTGAATCATTTGAAAAGAAATTTTAATAAAATTCGTCTGAAGAATTCAATTATTTTTAAAAGTAATAAAAAATTGTTCGTAGAAATTCAATTATGTTGAAAAATTTACAAAATTTCAATTATCTTTTATTTCAATTTTATTACTATTATTATTTTATTAAATTATTATTATTTTCAATTATCTTTATTAATAATACATTTTTCTTCGAAATTCAATTATTTAAAAAAAATTTAATAATTAATTCCTGGCATAATTTTAATTATTTTCATAATGTACAATTTTCATCAAATTTCTCGAAAAATGAAATTATTCTTAAAAATTTGATTAAAAAATCTGTCAAGAGAATTCAATTATTATTTAGAAACTTGTTTAATATAATTCTTTATGAAAATTCAATTTTAAGAAACATTCAATTACTTAATAAATCATTTATTTTTATGGTTAAATAATTGAATTTTCCTAGAATTTTCTAATATATATTGATTTAAAAATGAATTTCACTTAAAATTTTAGATTGTAATTGAATTATTTTATTGAATAGCGCATTATAGCGCCGATTTTTAGAAATAATTGAATTTTCGAAATATTTTAAAGTTAAAAAAATTTGAAAAATGAAATTTCTCATAATTTTAACAAACAATTCGATAAAATCAGTTTTATTGAAAAAGTTTAATTGATCTTTTTTTTGACATTAGTTGAAGTTTTCTTTTTCAAATATACAATTGAAGAATTTTCGAATAATCCATGAAATTTCGTTAACAAGTGGAATTGAAAAATTATCAAAGAAATTTTTCGAAAATTATTCATGATAATTGATTTAAAGAAGAATTTCAGTTAAAAATTCTAGAAAATAATAATCGCAATGATGAAAATAGTTTTTAAGGAAGTTACAGTAAGAAGGTAGTTAAATATTTATTTAAAAATGAAAGTATTGATGTTCTCGAATAATTTTTCGTTTTAAAAACCTGGAAAAATTTCGTTTTTTTAAACTGGAAAAGTCAGGAAATTTTGAACAAAGCCAAAGAGTGGCAAGCACTGATTAATTTTCGAATAGAGAAAAAATCATTTTTGAAGATTATTTTTATGGAAGAATCGAAGTTTTTTTGAAGTATTAAACAAAATTAGGGTTTAGATCTAGTTAAATACTTAATTAAGAGAGAATAATATTATTTAAAAATATTTTTCCTCGTTTTTATTTTTATTCTCAAATTATCAATATTCGAATAAAAATTTTCAATTTGCTAAAATTTTTCAGCTTTCGTTTCTCGAGTACTTTAGAAGAGCACATGTCCCGTCGTAGTTGGATATTAGGCTACTGGTGTCAATCGTGTTTCCAAGGAAAATGCGATCACGTGCCAATGCATAGTCCAATGTGTGGAAATTGTGTCTCAGCGCAATACAATCGACGCACCTATTTACGTTCGCGGGGTATGAAAAAAGGTCAAAAAGCCGCGATAATTCAAATATTTTACAATCAGTGTGAATTTTTTAATCATCTCAAGCAACATAATGTGTCGACTGTCGAAATTAATGAATTAATGCTAATGCCACTACCATGGGACATTAAACAAGAGGAACATTCAAAATTAGAGAAGGCCTGCAAGGCAATCATGGAATACGCATTTCTCAATCGTATTCACATTATGGAATTCCTACGCGATCATAAAGTCGACGGTAAATGGTGGGATCCCCCAGTGATCGACGAGAATACCAATAATTATCAACTACCATTAAGTTTATCCATCATTATTCAAACATTTCGCGAAAACGATTTTTCCGATAGTGTGAATAGAAAACTTCCGAGTCCAAATAAAAATCCTTCGGCAAATTCTAAAGCTCCGTGTATTCCCGTACCTGCGAATAATATTCCCGTGAGATATTGCAATTCTCCCTATCGACCTCCAACTGATATTGCATTCGTCGACTGTGGACCGAGTCACTCTGTTTATAAATCAAACACTCTCTTGTCGCCACCAACATTAAGTCCACTAACAGCCCCGAAAAATTCCTCCCAAACAAATGAATCTTCAGCTACGAAATCAAACGCAAATTCAAGTTCTGAATCCAAGGAATTGGATTCCAGTGGGAGGAGGCGAAACGCCTTTGGCCAATTTATCAAACAGTCGACGCAGGCTTCACAACAATCGTCAATCCCAGTTCCAATGTCAACGACAAGCAATAAGGTCTATACCGTCAGTACCAATACCAATGCTACGGGACCGAAAATATCCGTCAAGAAATTCGCCAGTGAACCTGTATCCAAATGGGCGCAATGTCCCGAAAATAAAACATCAAATGCCAAAATTCTCACCGTGCACAGTGAGAAATGTTTGGACATTTCCTCCATCATCAGCCAATTACCGCCCGACGTCATAAACAGCAAGAAAATCGTCTTCATCGAACACAATTCCAATCAAATAAACCAATATCAAAAGAATTCGCCCCAAAATTTACCACCCGGTCCCACACTCAGCGCCAATTGCGTCAAAGTCAACGTCCCCCCGAGGAAAAATCAAAAATCCCCCCAATCACAATTGGCCGCATCCCGAACACAATTAGTCACACAACAAATCTTCAAAACCAAACCAACATCAAAAACTCCCCAAGAGCCAAAAATTCGCCCAAGCCTCACACCCATAGCGTCCAAAAATCCCCAAAACGTCAAAATCCAACCATACGACGGTAAAGTCTTCTTCCAATCAGGCAAGAAATTCCTCATCAAGCAGACGAACAAACTAAAACCATCCGCAATTTCAACAAGTGTTCTAAAACCCACCACCCAAGTTCGTCAAGTCCCGAATGCTTACGACCTCTCGATATCGAAGACAAAAAAACTCCTCAAATCAGTAACAAACTCTTCCCCTCTAACTCCATCCACCTCACCCTCTGAACTATCCACCAGTAGTTGTGAATCCTTGTCAAAATTATTCGACGACGATCTATCGCTCCTAAGACCCTATGACAATGTCAAATCACGAAGTGATTTCAATCTGAAAAATATCTCCGAAAATGAGGAGGCACGCCTCACGATCAAATTTGTAGCATCAAAATTGTACCTCCATCTATTCGAGACATTGCCCAGTGTTAAGAATACAAGAAACAGTCTAATGAAGTACAAACAAAATCTACTGGACACTCTACCCTATCTCCGAACGAAGGACATACAGAAACGTATCGATCACATTAATCACCTGAGTAAGGATTTCCTAAAAGCAATGAAATTAACAGACGACAAGATAATCGACGATCACGAGCGTTTTATTGCCCTCCTCACCGATTCCGTTGAGCAGGCAAAAATTCTCAACATCCCACAGAATATCGACGATGTTTCCCTGCAACATGTTTTTGAAACTCAACACGAGTCGGATAATAAATTTCTCGACAATTGGAAATCGCAACCTATGCAAAAATGTCCCCAATGTGCAAAGCTGAAGAAACCAAAAAATTATCTACCCGGCTTTTCTAAATTGTCCGATAACGAAGGACTCTATTGTCAGTGCTACAATTGCTTCTGTTCAAAATGCAACAACCATCAAGGAACATTGCCCCGTTTCATAGCACACTGTAACTATCATTCGAAAACCGCTCCATTCGCATGTCCCGATTGTTATCGAAAATTCCCCACATTCCAAGAAGTTGAAAAACACATTTGGTTAGAATGCTTTCATCCCCTCATGAAAAATTGGTTCTTTGGCTGTAAAGTCTGTGGAATCGATGGTCTAACAACTCTGGAAGCATTAACACAACATTTCCTCTTGATGCACAGTAAACGGGGCTATGTCTGTTCGGATTGTAAGGCAATTTCGTTTTTGGAAAGTGATTATCAAAATCACTTGACAATGGAACATGATGCAATGTTAAAGGACGAGAATCAATTGGAAATGGTCGAGGTGATAATGTGTAAGATTGGTAATTGCATTGTTTTAAAGGAGAATTACACGAAGCATCTAATCGATCATGTCGGTGTCGAGCATCAGATATTTCACAAGTGTCCCTTTTGTCCCTTCACCAAACGACATGCACCACAATTTGTAATGGAAGAATTTCGAGAGCACGTGATGACAAATCATCGTCTACTTTTGTCACGATTTGCAACAAAGGACATTATTAATCAAGTACAAAAGGCGTTGAAGGTGAAAAACACTAATCAGGAGGTACTGCCGATGATAATCAATACGCGAACAATTGCACGCGAGGCTTTTGAAAAGGGAGCAACGCAGTATGACGATGCGAATAGAGGCTTGTCAAGTATACCAATGATTGTTGACGTAAGATCGGAAGCTGCCAATTTAAATACGAATCATAATGATACGATGCCAAAGATACGCGAGGTGAAATCGATCGCAAATGATTCTTTATTGAAAAAGTCACAGGGATCGCGTAAGAGAAAGGCAAATACGGTGATTGAAATTACATTGTCGCCGAAGAAAATATCGAGTGTTGAAATTAAAAATGGTGGTGTCGATAATAATGACAAGAAAGTGGCGAAAAGTAGAGTGAAGGGATTGTCGCAGATGAAGGAACTTTTACTGGAGAAACGTTCATTGACCGGAGGCGAACAAAGTTCGACTGACGTGGAAATTATCGAACTCGAGAAAACATCCGATGGCGATAAAGCTGCTCCTGCTAAACCGTCTTCTGTTGCCAAGACTCCTAATGACAACAATAATAAAGATGTCTGCAAGAATGATAAGTTCCAAACAGTTCGAAATGACAAAGAAGGTGCTAATATTAGTGAAATTGTCGAAGCAGCAGAAGATAAAGAAGACACTCGAAAAATTGACGAAGAAAGTGAAAAAGACGAGAAAAATAAGATTAATAACCACAAAGATGTCAGTAAAGGTAGAGGAGACAACACTTCCAGAATTAGCACTAATGGAGAAAAATTCGACAGTGTCCTAACCGAACAACATTCTAACAAAGGTGGAGAAGAACAAGAGATAACAACCGATAGTGAGTATCCTAAAATCTCTAGAGAAAGTACAGACAGAATTAGAGAAAATCTTCCAAAGACCAAAGAAATCAGAAGCAATGTTTGTTTGAATGAAGGTAATCAAGATGATGAACAGAGCCAGAATTTGCAGCAACGGGAATTGGATGCCAATCAAAGAGGAGAAGGAAACGAAGCAGAAGGAAATGTTCATCGGGAGGAGGAAGTGAATCCAGAGAAGGAAACCAACAAAATAGGTTATGGTAGTCAAGAAAAGGAAGAGAAACAAGAAGGGGAAGCCAACTTGCTAGGTGAACAAGAAAAGAATAGACAAGAAAAGGGCAATCAAGAAGAGAGTACTCGAGAAAAGAGTTCTCAAGAAAAAGATAGGAAAGAAGGAAAGGGGAAAGGAGATAACCAGAAAGAAGATGACCAAGAAACGGATGGTGTTAGTCAGCAGAATACAGATGATTCGAAACGGAAACCAATTGTTGATAAAAGGAAGTCAAATGTCTGTGTGGATGACGAGAGTTTTATTGGGGACCCTGAAGAGGTTTGTGAAAATACTGCCAGCAGTGATGATGATGATGATGATAATGATATTATTAGTAAAGATAATTTCTGTAAAGGGAGCATCTGTAAAGAGAACGTCTGTAAAGGTAACATCAGTAAAGGCAACATTCTTTGTAAAGATGATAGCACTAAAGATAACAGTATCATTAAAAACAATATTAGTAGAGACAGCAGTAGCAGCATTTGTGACAATAGCACTAAAAACAATATCAGTGGAGACAGCAGCAGTAAAAACATCATTAGAGACGACAGCAGTAACAGTAAATACGATATTATCATCAGTGACGATGGTTTTCGCATCACTAAAGATGGTAATTGCACCAGAAAAGATGGTACCAGCATCAGTAAAAATAGTATCAACAATAAAACCAGTATTTACGTCAACAAAGACAAAATAAACATTAACAAAGACACTACTAACGATAAACCCAACACGAGCACTGAACATAAAAATAAAGAGGACGACCATGGCAGTAGCATCAAAAATAATTTCCATAAAGATTCTAACAAGTGTGACAAAATTATGCGAACCGAATTCAACAGACAGTCAAGTGCAAACGAAGCTGATAGAGTTTCAAACACTCCAATGGAAATTATCGATAAATGTAAGAATCCGAATCCCCTCATTCCCATTACAGAAAATTTGGGAACAAACCCCGAAGATAAGAACGAGAAGGACAAACCCGATGATCCTAAAAATTTAAACAGTACCCCTAGGGATACCGCGATAGGTAAAACATTAAATAATTTAAATAGAGATTTTTTTCAACAAGCTAATAATATTAATAAGAATTTAAATGATCATGAAAACGTTATTAAGGATAATGAGAATTTTCTTCGCGATAATACGACTGTAATTAAAGACAGATTAGCAGTAATTGAACAAGTTTCATCTATTGGAGATAACGAGGATATTAATGATAATAACATTGCCACTGCAAACTACAGCCGAGTTACTAACAAGAGTAACGAATTAATTCTCAGGCATAATAATGAATCTTTATTAAACAAGCAAGGGGACGACATTTTACCAAAAAACAATTTTTCAATTCAACAATTTTTCACCAAAGATAAAGAATTTTCAACTATTGAAACATCAGGCAGTAAAAATTTAAATACACATCTTCAATGTTCAATTAAGTCGAAATCTCTACAAGAAAATGAATCTTCAGAAGATCGATTTCCACCCATTGATTGTCAATCATCAAATGATAGTCAATATTCACAGGAAATAAATTTACGAGACAGTGAAACAATTACGGACGAGCAATCAAATACTCAATCATCAATCGATCTTCAACAGACTGATCTTTCGGTTAGAAATGCGGCAGATAAGAATAAAGAACAAAGTCAAAATACTTTTGCGGGGGAAAAGAATCTTTTGGAGTCGGAGGAAAATTCGAAGGAGGTAAACGATCTTAGTGCACTAGAGGATCTAAAGGCAAAAATGAGTCGAACTTTTAAATCACTGGCGAAAAGGATGGAAGCAACAACAACGACGTTACAACAGGAGTGCTCAAAATCATTACCAATTTTCAAAGGTTTCAAGAACATTGAAAATGGTTCGAAATTTCTAAACGAAGCTCGGACCCGAACGAGACAAAAGCGACGAAGAAGAAATGATAATTGGCAAAAATTAACAAGCGAAGTGTATGAGAATATCACGGAAAGGATTCTTTACGAGGATGATAGTAGTAATTCGAGTGATGTAATAACTTACCAACGGGGCAATATTCGTTTGGCTGATGATCAATTTAAGGAGGATTTTAAGATCGAAATAACCCAACCACCACCACCGTTGGCAAGAATTCCCCAGCATATTTTAAAGAATCATTCAATCACTAAAATCCAATCAACGCAACTTGTGAGAAAACGTAAGCAGAGTAGAATTGCATTTAACGGACCATTGAATTACGAAGAGACTGTTTTAGATTTTAAATGTCACATATGCAGTAAATTAATTGATTCCTCGTGGCCCGTTCTGAAAGCACATTTCGACATTTGGCATCCGGATGAATATAAATTCGCCGAACTTAATCCGCAATTATTGAAAATTTCCTCCGATTATATTGACGGCGGTTACAAGGAGATACTCAGTAAGAAATTCAAGTGCGACGCAAGTCCAAGGAAACGAAAGAGACGCAATCGTTTCACTCCAAAATCACCGGAGAAAATTGATCAAAAATCAATTGGCATTTGTGTGAAAGCCGAATCAGTTTTAGAAGACGATGATGGTATGTTTAAGTGTCGAAAATGTGAAATGAAATTCATCGATATGGATCTGTTGAGGCAACATATTTCCAAGAGTCATCGAATAAAGGGCAGATATTTGGTGTGTTTGGAGTGTGGTGAAAATTTTGTTGTTGCACCAAGTCTTCAGATGCATTTAAAGGCATTTCACGCTATCGACGATCCACTCACGTATTTATTGCAGAATACTTCGTTTGCGCCGGAAAATCTTGAGGACACCGAAGAAGAGGAGGAGGAAGTGACTGCTGATGAGAATCAATGTTACGTTTGTATGGCTGTTTTTGAAAATAAAGCTGCAGTTGATAAGCACCTGAGGGTTCATGGTATGGCATTTTTGAATCGCAAACGAATGGAGGCGAAGAAGAATTTAAATATTACGGAGAAGAAATTCAAAACTACTACTGAGACTGATGATGCTCGCTGTGGAAGTGCGAGTATTACTTTAAACCCCACGAAACATCAGGACGATAAGCAGATTCTAGCTGCTAATTCATTAGAGACTGAGGTAAATTATTTCTCTTTTTACTGTAATTAATTTCTTTTTTTTTGTATTTTTAGTTTGAGGACAAACTTGGGATTGGAAGTTTCGGCAAAATAATAATTTATAAAGATAAATGATTATTAACGATAATAATTTATCTACTTGTGGCGAGAGTCCTGGTGGCATGTGGACCGGGCTTAAAGTCCCATTGGTTAGAAAAGGACGAAGATACGTCTATCCTTTTCTTACTAATGTGATTTTTAGTTCGTTCGCATGCCACTAGATGATTCCTTGCCAAATTGAGGTAAATTATCTTTGTTTCTGCCAAATAACAGTCTTTCCTTTTCGAACTCATTTCTCCAAGGGATAGTAACGCAACTTATTTTTCCAGAGCAAAATTAATTTAAATTGATAATTATTTATCGACAACCATATCAATATAATCACAAAAACCAAAGAGTTTAAAAAACATCTAATAGATATCACTAATCGCTGATAAAGTAAAATTCTTAATTCGTAATTTCTAAACTTCGTACTCGATAGTTAATTTTAAAAGAATTATAAAAAGTAATAAAAAGTAGCTTAAAGGGAGAAAAAACAGTAGCAAAAAAAGTAGCTATCGAAAAATTAAACTTGACGACTCAATTTTTTTTATAATTTCCTAATTACATTCAAATATAAATTTTCAGTAAATATTTAAATAGAGAATTTATTTTTTCTACAGGAATATTAAAATGTTTCAAATGATTTCAATGTCACACATTTTTGAAATTTAACTGGTTTCTAAAAATTATGAAAGTAATTCTTTCAAAATTCAATCATTTTTTGTTGTTGAAATTTTTTAAAATAAAATTATTCAAAACATTATTTTATTTAATTCTAAATGAATTCTCATTAGAATTTTTGACGAGAATGAAAAATTGTTCAAATGAAAAAATAAATAATTTATTTAATATTTGAATTTTTTTTCCTTTGAATTCTTACGAAGAATTTTGTCAACACTTTTTGAAAAATAATTTAATTTTTGCAAAGAATTTTAATAAAATTTTTTTTAAATAATTGAATTCATTCAGGAAATGTAATTAAAAATGATTAAATTAATAAAAATTTAAATGAAAATAATTATTACACTCTAAGAATTAAATTATATCAAATTTTTTTAAATAATAGAATTTTTTCGAACAATTTTATACAAATTTTTAAAAATAATTGCATTTTTTAAAGGAATAAATTAAAAATTTTATTTAAAATAATTGAAATACTGTGATGAGTTTTATTATTTATGAAAGTAATTGAATTTTTGTTACCCAAGTTTAATAGACTTTTAAAAATAATTGCATTTTTGTGAAGAATTAACAAAAAACTTTTTAAAGAAATTATTTTTTATTGAAAACAATTAAATTATCATAAAGAATTTCATTAACATTTTTTTAAATAATTGAATTTTTTCAAAGAATTTTATTGAAGTTTTCTTAATTTTGTTCCATTTTTCGCGGAATTCACTTAAAATTATGTTAAATACGATTCTAATGACAATTATTTCTAAAATTTAAAATTTAATAATTTATGAATAAATATTTTTTAAACTAATTAAAGAATTTAATAATTTTTTTACCGAGAAGAATTTTATTATTTATGAAAAAAAATTGAATTGTTTCGAAGAATTTATTAATGTTTTAGAAAATAATTAAATTTTTGCCAAGATTTTACAATTTAAAAAAAATAATTCAATTATTTAGAAGATTTTTATATTTTTAAGAAAATAAACAAGGACAATTAATTAGTAAATTAGTTGATCCTTGGATTTTTTAAAGTTTTGAATTTGAAATTATTCAAAAATTCATATTTGAAAAGAAAAAATTTCGTATTTTGCATAATATCAATAATAAATTGATTTTTGTAAAGAAATAATAAAATCAATGTACTCACGTTTGATGCTCTGACGAGGACGGTAAATCAAACTTCGTGCATATTCGCGTCTGCTCGTGTCGTAACGAATCAGTCACGAGCTTACGCGAGTCCACCCGAACAGACACGAATCGTTTAAAATTGTCCACCATTTGCAATTCGATGTGCTTTTTCATAAAAGGGGAACTTTTACAACTCTGATCAATTTTCTACTGACAATATAGACACTGAAAAAAATAATAACAATTTCTTCATTATTTTCAAATAAAATACACTCTTTAAAAACTTCCTTAAGCAAACTATTACTACTTTTTAAGAAAACAATAAATAAATTACTCTATTTAAAAAAACAATTTAATAATAATTAATTTAATAATAATAATAATAATAATAATATTAATAATAATAAAATTTAATAATAATAATTAATAAATAATAATTTCTAGTAATTAAAAATAAATTTTTTATGCCCTACATTAATTTAAAAAATAAATCTCTAATTTTTCAGGTGTCGGTTCATTAAGGCGACAGCAAAACAAATATTATCGTTCAGATGGGAATTGAAGAAGAATAACAGGAATTACAGAAGTTTAAAGGCTTTAAATTTTCATGTACATTTGTAATAATTATCTTTTAAAAGCCTTCTTTTTTATTTAACAATTTACAAAGGACATTTTTATCCCTAAAAAAATGTATGAATTAAAAAAAAACATTGCGTAAATGTTGTAAATGGATATCATCATAATGTTTTACGGAACATTACTTAAAAGAAAATTAAGTTAATTTCTTTTTTTTGTTTATATTTTTTACACAATAATTTGTTTTTATAAAGATAGAAAAAAAATTGTTGCGATATTATATTCAATTCATTAAATTTAAATATATTATAAATGATTGTTAAGTTATGTGCAGAATTTTAAGAAATTTTCTTTTCTTTTCTTTTTTATTTTTTAGAAAAGTAGAATTTTCTTTTTTTTAACATTTCTTTTTGTACATTTATCGAGTTTTTTTTTGTTTTTCGTTACAACTGAATGACGAACAATATTTTTGTCATAAAACTTTTATTTGCAACTGCATACTGAATTTTTTTTCTATATGTTAAATGTTTCTAAGCTGTGGAATAGCATTATTTTGGATATTTATGAAAAAAAATATATCTGTGAAACTATAAGAAAAAAGAAATACGAAAAAATCGTGATTATCACGTTGATATATTTTTCACGATTTAATTTCAAAAAGCATTATGTACATATATTCTATATTTGCTAGAGTGAATGTTTTTATTTCGTAATTAGATATTCAATTTTATACACCACGTCGCACTGTGTATATAATTAAAAAAAAACCATTATTGTATTTAGTTAGGTATTTGTTGGAAATTTTAAGAAATAGAGTTAAGGAGGTATTAAAATGAAAATAAAGTAAATAAAAAAAAATTTAATTCAACTTTGTCTTTTGATTGAAAAAAAAAATTGTTTTCAGTGTAGAAAAATGAGGAGACATTTTTGCAAACTGTTGTATTTTCATTTTTTTTTATTAAACACACTTCGAGCAAGAATATGAGTTTTTTTGTAAATTAACAATAAATTCTTATGTTTTGATGATTGAGAGAAATGAATGGAGCATTATAATTGAGGCTACTTGAAAATGATTACATTTTTTTTTCTAATACTATCCATTTTTTGAAATGTTGAATCGCTTTTTTAATGACTCGCTGTTTTGTAAAATATAATTGTTTTTGTAGACTTACACTGAGAGGAATTTAAAAACTAAATTAGAGTGAAAGTTGGTTTTTAAATTTTCAAATTTCCCGGGTTTCACGAATGTTTGGCAGTTGACGCCGGAAAGAGACGAAAGTTTCCGAAGCGTCATTTTCCAGCGTGACGCATGCGCAAAGAATCAGATAGGATCCTAATTTATGTAAGCAAATTTTTTTTGTAATCTATGTTAAAAAAAACTAAAAAAGTGTTCTAATTAGATTTTTAAACACTAGAAACTCTTGCCAAAATAATTCTGTTTTAAATTCCTTTCAGTATGTTTGTAATAAATTACTATCCTTCTAGTTTAGTTTAAAACATAAGTTTTAATAATTACTTGAGAGGTTATGTCATCCTAGCATCGACATTAGTTTCTTATTATAATTAAAACACTCGATTTTTTACATCGAAAAATTTAAACAGTAAATGATACTTGAATATTTATTTAAATACTGTTATAAGGGTCATGATTGTGCAATAATAAACCTTAAGACCAAACGGCTGAATTTTTTCCAAAATCATTCTTTTTGTACCAGGGTTACATAACCTCAAAGTAACTCTTTTATTATCATACATTACTTTTCTATATTCACCCAAATTTTAATATTTCGAAATATTCTCTTTTAAATTATCTTTTCGCAATATTTAAATTCTCTGCTTTCTCTAATTTACAATGCATAGAATTTTTCTTTTTATTATATTTTTACAATAAACAAACAGTTTTGTGTAATTCTTTTATGAGACTGATGAAAAAATGTGAAAAAGTCGAGAAATAATATCTAATAGTATTTATTTTATAGTTTTTTTTGATTGTTGTCTTTTCTTCATACCCGAATCTTTGAAAAATAGATTTTTGAAATTTTGAAAAACAGTTAAATCAATTTTTATAATATAAAATTTTTTATTTTATCTCTTGATTTGCTTGTGTAAGGAATATAATAATCCATATTGAAAAAAAGAACATTTTAATTGAATTTTGATCAAAATTCTTTTTCCGGAGATAACAGGAAGAAGTTACGAGTTTACATATTATATCGTCTTTTATAATGAAATTATTATCGAGAAGCATGAAAATATTGAATTACTCATGTATTGCGTACCACGCGGAGGAAAAATTTTCTTTTCACAAATTTTTACATTTTTAAAATACTTGAATAGCACACAGGTACTAGAAACGGTGGATTTTTTTTTTGGTACTATTGAACACTTTATTTTTCGGTTCACAGAAGTACTTCAAGGAAAGGTCTTAAAAATATTTTGTCTTATGGGATGTGGGGAAAAAAATTCGGTACTTTGACCAATTTTCCGAATAATTTAGAAATTTGTTTGATCATTAGTGGATAAGGTAGAAATTCTCATTACCTGTTTCTTGGGGTGGGGGCTCGAGCCAGAGGTAAATCCTTCCAATTGAAAAACAAGTCCATATCGTAATTTCAACTTTTATATTCGGGAAATTGGCCGTGAAATAAAATCCTATTTTGTAAATTAAATAAGAGATAAACACCAAGGGGCAAACAACTAAGGAATTTGGTGTACACCTGCTACAATAATAATTCAGTGATTCATGGTAATTCAATACAAGTGTACACCATAATTCACGAGTTGTTCACCCCTTGGATAAAACTTTGGACTTGAACATTCAGTGGCTTACGAGTATTAAGCGCCTTGGTCCCTCAGAATTCCTCATGCACGATAAATTTTAGGAGCTTTTTTATAATAGACTCTCATCCGAGAATATCTTCTGTGAACCTAATTTCTTTTTTGGCACGTCGACTAAGGAACACACTCATTAAAAATTAAACTGCTGTGGGTCCATGATCCTCAATTGACGTGGATAAATCCACTGTCTCATAGATTTGATTCTCCGAATTAGTTCGTGTTAATCGGGAACTTTGATTCAATGTACACTCATCATTATTCGAAACACTCAAACCATTTTGAGCACTACTTACAGTCACAACTGAACCATTGGTTCTCGAAAGTTCGGCAATCACATTCGATATCCTGAGTGCTGTTGGCGATGTGATAACAGCTAGGACATGCTTTTGCTCCATTTCAATGGGACTGGTAATTTCGGATGCATCATTATTCTCTTGAAAGAGATTTCGCAGATCGCAACCGAGACGCGCATCTTCTGGACTCACGTCAGAGTCTGCTGGAATTGTCAAGTTTAGGGACTGATAGTCCGGAGGTCGCCTACCGCGGTAGGTATTGCCCAGTTCACTGAGGGGAATTCCAACTTCTTGCGTTGCCCAGACGTCACTGTTTTGATGAAATGATCCACGTGGTGTGCCTGCAAATTTGGGCTTCCATGCGTCCTCCATCGAGTGCCAGCGATGGGGTCCGGATGCCACGATTGCGGAGGATGAGGAAATTGCCCCGAGGCTGTTGGCAGGTACTATCCGATGGGGAAATCGAGGGGAGCCTCGGATCTTCTCACGGGACGAGGAATTGTTTGTACTTGAATCTGTTGAAGGAATACCTACATTAGAAATTTTAATGTAGGATTGAAAATATACGGATTGGAGAAATAGTTTAACAGCTATCTCGTCACTGGTAAGTGCGTCAATGTCATATCACAATAGATCATGGGATGAATTCTAGACTAGTTCCATAAAGTAATAAATCAAGAAAATGGGATCCTCTAAGTGAAATAACGATGTGATTCGTCACATCATCTGTCGGAATTGTCATCAAACCTTGATCGTTATGGATAAGTCAGAAGCCACAGTAAACATCAGGGTTCATAAATTTTCTTATGATAACTAGACGAGGCTTCACGTCTATAAATATTAAATTAATTAATAAGGGTCTTCAAACAGATATTGTCAGGATTCCCCTTCAAAAATGTATTAACTTCTAGTGATGAAAACTGTTTTATTTATAACTAACGGTACGTTTAAGTTTTAATAACGTCAATAACTAAACTCTAATTTTCAAGATAAAAAAAAATAGGCTAGGTTATTTTTATTTCCACCTAGACATTTTTATATAACTTTCTTTTTCAATTAATATTCTTTCCTTGATATTCATCCATCACTCTATATTCAGTAGGTAAGCTTTAAATTTTCATCCTTTCTTTTTCATATCCAACCTGTGAGGTTTGGAGTAGTCAATTAAGCCAAGTAAAGAGTAAAAGGGAATTTGTAAACTTACGAGAGGGAAGGATAAAGTTGACCCTTGGTTCGGAGCTTTCTTTGCGCCGAAGCCCGAGGCTCAGTCGGCGATCTTCCTCACTTGTAATGCTAATTATTGGTCCTGACCCGCATCGAAGATGAGAACGAGTGCCCTGGGCGTCCACTTGGTAAGTTGAAGCGGCTTTCGTCCCTGGTACTAAACCAGCAATGTATCCCATATGAACTCTCAACGCTGATGCAACACCTACAAACCATACACTAATGTCAATATACTGTTGACCCAGTGGCTTAATGGTCAAAATAGTAGATCTCTATTTCACATGAGAGTGTTTGTGTGTGAGAGAGAGGAAGAGGGAGAGAGAGACTTTAATTCTACTCCGAATGGCTTCGACATTCAGTGACAAGAGATACTTGAAAATTATCATAAAATCCTCTCATATTTTCGCTAGAAATAAATCTAAAAATAGAAAACGAGTTGGGAATTCTTTTAAAGTATTTAATATCAATTCTAGAAAATTGTAGGATGTCTAAATTGAGAAGTAATCCAAAAGAGTTTTATTTTATTGTATTTTAGAGAGGCACCCACCCAATATGGTCAAAAAACGATTTTTCTTAATGTCTGACGTCTCGGGAATGTGTGGTGAAAATTTCAAGTCGATAACTCAATAAATGATGAAGTTAAAGCCGAAATCGTGTCATACCGTTCACTGTGTTTCGGACCGAGTTACGTGGTAGGTTCATAATTATTAAATTTAAAATTAAAATGTTTAAGAATATACTACCAGATTCGTTAAAACATAAAAATCGTGTTCCAACTTGTCAATATAAAAAAAAATTCCTTGAAAAAAATATAACAATTTCCACATATGTCAAAATAAAAATTTACTTTCTTGTGTTTATTCATGCGAGTTATGAATGACCGTTTTGTTTCACCTATATATGTTGCAGGACAATCTTTACAGTCAAACTTGTATACAACATTTGTTTTGTCCCATTTTTTAGATGCATCTTTACCAAGTCCAATTATAGAACTGGAGTTTTTATTAATAAGTGGAATTCCCATGATCATTTATTTTACTACTAACAGTTTAAGAAGTAGTTAAAATTTACTAAGAATCAAATTTCTTGATGCATTTTCAAAAAAAGTGTGTTTGGAAAATATTCCAGGTAAATGTGAAATTGCGAAGTAAATTTAATTAATATGTTCAGAGATGTAGTGCAATTACTTTAAGGGCTCACTGACCCTCGAGGAGAGGTAGCCGGCGGCAGTTGCTAATAACCGGTCTTAGAGGATAGACCATTGTTAAAAGTCAATATGTTTGTGACATGTCATCAGTCATCATTTACTCAAGATGGAAGATCGAGGATGTAGCAATCGGATTCTCAAGTTTATTTAGAAAAAAAAGTAATTTGTAATTTACACAATCGAATAATGGAATATTTGTCTAATGTTAGGCATCACTATATGTGTGACAGTCCACAGCTTTCTTTTATTCAAGATGGAGGATCCAAGATGGAACAATCTAATTCTCAAGTTTATTTCGAAAAAAGTAATTTGTAATTTACACAATCGAATTAATAGATGTTAGGATATTATTAGACGTGAATACGTTTCTGACATCAGGAACCATTTTTCATTTACGATGGAGGATCCAAGATGAAACAATATAATTCTCAAGTTCATGTTAAAAAAAATCTAAAAAAAGGATTTGTAATTTACACAATCGAATAATTGCCCATTAGACTATTGTTAAACGTCAATATGTTCCTGACAGCCAGTGGCCATTCTTCATCCAAAATGGCAGATCCAATATTGGACAATTTCATCCTCAGCTTTATTTAAAAAAAAGGATTTGTAATTTACCCAACCGAATAATTATATTTTAGATCATTGTCTACTATCGACAGTCTGCAGCCATCCTTCAATGAAGATGGAAGATCCAATATGGAGCAATCTAATTCTGATGTTCATTTCGAAAAAAGTATTTTTTAATTTATACAATCGAATAATTAGATTTTAGAGGTCAACATATTTATCACAGTCTATCATCATTCAAAGACATAAATATGGTTCCAAAATAGATAACTTAGTGTATAATCTGGGTAAAAGATGGTAAAAGATCTCCAGCTATATAAGTCAAAGAATTAATTAATTCCATTTATTCTATACAAACCCAAAATAATTTATCAATTTTTAAATTCAATCTGTAAACGGATTTCCCAAAAGTCCCTATTGCCAAAAAAGAATATCAGAAGCGTAAATTTGATTACCAGTAAATGATGCAGTAGAAGCTTTTCTGCTGGATGGTCGACTGCCAAAGAGGCTGATTAGACGTTGAAAGACTCCAAGACGAGTTGGTCCCTCTGTTTCCCTTCGTTGGTGAAGCTTGTAAATGTCGGCCAAACTTCTCCTGGGACCACCGTCTGGGAGATCCGGTTGACTGCTAAACGCTACGGTACCTCGTCGCATGCCTACATTCACGGGGAGTAATTTTCGTGATCGTGTAGTGCCGTTAAAAGACACGATTTGCAAAAGAACCAAAATTTTGTGCAAATAAAAAAAAACTAAAAAATATTAACTAAAATATTGTATGAAAAATTTCTTTTTTCACTTTTTAGAATTCTAAAGTAGTTAACATTTAAATGAACTTTCACTCTAAAATTTTTTTTGTTTGAAAAAAGAAATTCGTTTCGTAACTTCATTGTGGTGATGTTTTTCCATTGCCCCTTCACATGCCCTTAGGTTTTATTTTTTTTGCTTCAAGATACGTCCATGAATTAAAATTTTATTCAATAATCTTTGCTTTGGATCGGTGACTATAAAACCCAGTAACATTCCCTTCAGTTCAGAATTAATGTCCTTTCGAAATAAGATCATCTTTTTTTATAATTTTGATTACCTAATTAATTTGATTTAGTTGAAGGCGCACTTAACATTTCTTCGGACTTTCTTATTTAAAATTAGGAACTAAAACTATTTTCAAGAAGGTAGGTTACAATCCCACTAATTCTTGTGGAAGTAAAAAAAACATCTTATCTTACAAGAATTAAGTCAGAATGATCCGCTAGTTTTCTTTTCAAAAAAAAAAAATGAATCATAATTTCTGAAATGGTGATGAGATGCAGGAAGAGGAATTTAAGCGATCTATGCAATTCAATGGAGCTTTCCTCGGAAAGTGACCATGAAGATTCCATCGGAATTCCGTTAGATTTTCATTGGTATTCCAACGAAATTATTCTCTAAATTCCGATCAATTCTCCATGGGCTACTTTATAGGAAAAAAATTTCCTTCATGTCACCTTCTTTCTATCTTCGAAATTAGAAAAGAAAAATTAATTATTAATTCATGAACGTTCCTGAAAAGCAAAGAATTAAATTAATACTTTGTTTTCTCGCTTAATTCTCTAAAAACTAATTTTTCCCCGCAGTGAATTTAAATTCAGTGTTTCAATTATTTACATGTAGAAGATAATCGCAATTTCCGCTATTAATTCTGGCAAACGTGCATTGTTGAGTTTATCCAAAAAAAACTGTTTATCAATTGAAAGCATTTTAGTGGAAATAGATGCAGATTTTTAAATAGTTAAATTTTGTTTTACTGTTTTGAATCAATTCGGAAAATTTATAAGACAAAGTGAAGATTTTTATTCGAACTGTTAAATTAATTTCATGTTCAAATAGCTACAAATTTCTAAAATTCTCTGTACTACAGAAATGCCCTGGTGCAATAATTTATTATCTATGTGAAATATTCATCCTCTATATCATGTAACGATTTATATACTTTTAATCCCTTGAAAATTCAAATATATAAAATTTTTATAAAATTTGATTTTTTAAAAATCCTTTTTTTGGGTATAATTACTGTAAATTATAATTAGTTTCTGATTTTTAATTTTTAATTATTAATTGCTTCTTTTGAGTGATAAATTATCATTGGACTTAATTATTATCAGTCAAAGGGATTAATAGTAAAAATTTGTAGCATGCACAGTTTCGAACAGAGCATAAAATGTTCGTTGCATCTTATAATTAATGTTTTGCATATTTTTATCACAAGATAGTAGAAAAAATGTATAATAATACTGTTGAATAAATAAATTAATAATGTTTCTTCATTATTAATAAAGGAATAAATTAATTATTACCAATAAGGAATTTTTAATACTGGAAATAAGAATTTACGATTGCTAACTTTTTATTATTTTTTTGTTTATTATACAAATTCCCATACTAATGTAGAAATTTTTTTGCACACACCCTAAATATGCGTTTCAGTAAAAAAAAATTGACATTTCGGAATGAAGAATCTAAAACGAATTTCTACTTTTTCATCACAGGAACAAAGAATCTATTATTAAATTAAAAACGAATAGAGTAAAAAATTATATTTGCAAATTTTTTTCGCAAAAGGAAAATGTAATAAAATTCTTTCCGAGCAATCAATTTTTATTAGAGTGTGACTTGTGATATCTGATCTAATAGAGAAATTATAATGAAATTGCAGGCAAGTGCGTGCAATATACGAATATTATGTCACCTTTTTGTGATACCTAAATGATGGGAAAACGACGAATAAGTGAAAATAGCATTAATCAACCATTATCCACTTTTTAATTGTTTTAACAAAAAAAAAGGAAAAGAAAAAAGGAACATCGTACAGACGTGAAATTAAAGAATTTCTCACTTCGCGCAATATAAGACATGATTAATGTTAAGAATCAAGATGAATTTTTAAATTGCTTCCTTTTTGTGTGTCTAAGTTTTATGAAATATTGTTTTTTCTCACATCGTATCTAATTTTCGATACACTATGCCAACTTTACTTTTTATTTCCATCGTTTGTAATAAGAAAAAAATTAATTAGGCAACGATGTTTGATGAAACAACTGTATCATTAATTTTTATTTTGAAAAACTTTACTTCCAATCATCCGATCGGGTTGATTTTTGTCTTTGCTTATTTAGTATTATTTTCTCCGTAAAATGAGGCTCCAGTTTTTTTTGATGAAAAATAAAATTTTGGGATGCCAAAAACTATCGGATTTTTTAGGCGAAATTTATAAGCTTTTTTTAAAACATGCGAGGGTCATTGTACGGCAAATATCTTCTAGTTTAATAATCTTTTTGGTTTTTTTTATTTCAGTCACTGAGAAGGCCGCAATCACTGCAGCAGTGGGACAACTTTTTTTGGACACTCGGGAGATGGCGAATAACTTTTTTAAAAAACAATATTTTTCTTTAAAAAAATTACGAATTGATCACTAGTAATAGACATATACGTATGTAAAAAAACTTCAAAACATTTGACGCAATAAATTCTTTGAAAAAAATTCCTAAAAATCACCGTTTTTTCAAGCACTCACACTAGGTGTGTTCCTTAAAAAAATATTTGTAATTTATGATAATGAATATCACTTGTATACACTGTCACCTATGTAAGGTTTGTTACCTCCTCGAGAACATATTTCAGCGTCTGCTGAATTTCTCCCTTTGTAAGTAAATTCAAGTTGCGAATCTCGAGAGTTTTCCATTCACCTTCTTGGTGAAAGGCTCTTTGTCAGATTTGTCTCCAATTATAATCAAAAGATCTCCCCTTAACTACTCCCGAATAATGGATGACAATTTCTAACCCTAATCCCAATAGGATATAAAAAGTAAAGAAGTCTCTGTTTTAATTATTTTCCAAGAAATATTAATTTTCAATATTTCCAGTTACTATAATAAATCAGTATTTATTAATACCTTTTCCTATCAGGGGAAAAAGATATTTGTTAACAATATTTTGCTTTGAAAAGAAAAGTGATTAAAATGTACAATCCGAATAGAATTTCATAATATTTTTTTAGGCCAATTGGTTCTTTATGTAATTGATTATTTTTTTCACGTTTGCACGACATTGAGAGTTACATCAGTTTTTTTTAAATATATATAGCAAGAAGCATCATACGAAATTGATTAAAGAGAATATATTGAAAGGAATAGTGGTCTCACCAGAAGGATCGGCAGATGGCCAGCTAGCTCTTGGAATCACTGGTGGTAGAACGCTAAGTAATAGAAGAGGTAGGCCACCACTTATGCTGGGATTCCTTTGTGGAATCGAGGCACTGGAGGAACCTTGCGAAGGATCAACATTCTCCTGGCCTAATTGTTTCTCCAATCTCGCTAATTCTAGTTCCAGCTGAGCCATCTCTCTTCGATATACTCGATTTTGCACTTCTACTCGATACTGCAGTTCTCTAAAGGTCAAACATATTATATTTAGCAGCACACTGCTTAGAATAACTGAAAATAGAATCTAACAACAAGAGCACATTTCTATCTAATCAATTGTCTTTTCTAAAATTCTTTTTCCCTGCAACCATTTTTATCATCTTCTAAAAGAATTATGTTAAATTCGTGCAGGGATCATAAATAAACGTACAGTTCAAAGAAAAACAATAATCGAGTTCCCTGCAGAATAATTCAAAAATAAAACAATAAGCTAAATGATGACAAAAAAATCGGAAACATTAATTTTTTTCAACTTAATCTCTTGTTTGGATTTATTTATTTTGAGTACCCTCAAATCCGCTCATGAAAAATAATAAATTTACAGGAAAAATTTCTTCTAATCCCGGATGCATTTTACGACCCACAGGAAACGTGAAGCGTGAGAAAAAATTACGCGGAAATAAGGATTTATCAAAGATTTAAAAAAAAGATATAGTAATGGGTACTAAGAATCAGAAAATTGTAAGGATTTTATAAATGTGTGCCCTAAAAAGATGCTAAGGGTACATTATAGAGCCAGAATTGCTGATGATCGTAACTGGCTTAAAAATACTTTTTGAAGATTATCCAGGATAGAAGATCAGAAATGAAACAATTTAACTCTTAAGTTTATTTATAAAAAGTGTTTTGTAATTTCACAATCGAATAATTAGATACTAGATCATTGTTGGACGTTAAAATATTTGTAAAAAATTCCTTATGAATTGTTTATAGCTATTTTAATGGTGTTTGCCAACTTGGGCAAAGCAAATATAGTAGAATAATGGTTTTGATATTACTTAAGGGGGTCCCATAGTCGATTGGATTTTTACATTAAGCTTCAATGGGAAAATTGCATCGACTTTGACACCGCCTTAAAGGTACTTGTTGTCCCCTTTAGTCAACTAGTCCTTTTTTGACAAGTTTGGCAAAGCAAATATAGTAGAATAATGGTTTTGATATTACTTAAAAGTACTTGTTGTAGAATAATGGTTTTCATATTACTTAAGGGTACTTATTGTTCCCTTTAGTCATCCAATCCTTTTTTGCCAACTTTAGCAAAGAAAATATAGTAGAATAATGGTTTTAATATTACTTAAAGGCACTTCTTTATTCTAATTTTTAAAAGTAACAATTTACATACTTGTTTATTTATCTAAAAATTATTCCTTTTTACAAAGAATAAAAACGTGGGTAGTAGAAGTAGAATTATAAAAAGCATAATTACCGTCTATCATCCGTGACAAATCTTCGAGTGTTGCATTCAATTTTGAGACCCAAACTCTGAATAACAGGATCCGCTCTTTCGCCGGACAAGATATTCGTCAGTTGTGGTAGAAATAGTAAAGCTAGTGTGGCTGTCGTTGAAGCCAAGATTAAAGCAGTGATTGTGACGAAAGCTAGTGTCGCCTGATCGGATATCAAGTTCGCTAAAGCCACTACAATTCCAGAAGTAATTACTACTGAATAAACACTCATTCCAATATATTGCGAGTCGTTTAATGCTGGAACTTTCACGTGTCTGAAATCAAACATTTATTTGACAAATGTTGAACTCTTTTAAAACTTGAACAATTACAATATTCGTCATTTTTAATTAAAAAACATTTGTAAATAATTTTTTCTATACTTTTCGACATAAAAAAATCTTTTTACTCTTAACTTTTATATATATTCTTATATAAATTATTGAAGGACATATTTAAAAAAAACTTTTTTAATACACTTTATCCCAGTCGACTTTTTTTTGCATTGGAAAAAATTTGTGAGTAATTTTTTTTTAAAAGTTTATTAATTCCTATCAGTTATCTATGGAAGTGGCTTTTATAAAAAGGAATTTTTTTTTGAAAATTTTATCCTTTGATATATATATATGTGTACAGAAAAAAGACTGAATTTTATGGACTTTTAAAGTAGTGTATTTTTAAAAGCTTTCGTATTGCCTCTATCGTTGAGCTATATTTTGTATTACAACTTTTTGCATTTCATCACTTTTGAACAGGAAAGGTCAAAAGTTTTGTCACAAATAAATCAAATCAAAGTTTTAAACGCTATGAAATTGCAACACATCTAAATTTAAATGTTTCTAACTTTTAGGTAAAGCGTTCTACTTTTAAAACTTTAAGGCTATCGAGCTTTTAAACGATTTAACTCTCTGGATACCTTTATTATTTATGTATTTTTCCAAAAAACTTTTCAATTTTCTATTCTTTCAATTTTAAAGTTTTTACTTTTTTTTATATCCTTTTGGAGAAGGAAGATTTAGGTAAAATGTTATATTAAAAAAAATGTAAGTTAGGTTCTATTGGTTAAAAATATTCTGATTTTTGGGAAGGTTTGATTGATTTCTGAAAAAGAAATAGTTTTTTTGTAAATAGAAGAAAAGCGCTTACCTTGTTTCCCATGCCATGTAGACACCGACGACGAGGAGTAAGCCCTTATAGACATAAAGTGCCCCTAACCAACCATTGGTGTGTTGAGATCGACAGACCTCCACCTGAAAAGGGTTAATTTGCCGCTGCTCATTAAGAGTAATTACCATGATGTTTTCGCAAAGTCACATAGTTTTCAGGGACAAGTGTCAACTTTACAAGTTTCTATTCGAGTTCAGTAAAGAGTGAAAGGGAATTAATTACTTTGACAAAATTTGAAATTGTTTTCTGGTTTCCCCATTAAGTTTAATTACTTTTAACCTCAAGAAGCCCTTTTTTGAAATTTATTTTATTATTATTATTATTATTTCTCAAATAGTAGGATAATTAGAGTCTTTAGTTGGTAATGCTTCATTTTTCAAAGGAGAATATTTCTTCCCTTTGAAATAGAAGAATACCGCAAGGGGGAAAAATTACCTGAAAGTAAAACCACTTTTATAAAAGAAAGTCTACTTGAAAATGATGTAAAATTACAGTTAGTCGATATTTGGGAAATTAAAAAGAAATTATAGTTGAAAGGTTTGACTAACTTGAGGTTGATAAACGACACCCCTTTCCTGGGGATTAATTTCGAGAGTGAGATTACGAAGATGCCGTTGCATTGGGTCCATCGTAACCCACAAAGTGACCACGAGTCCATCAATTAAAAGCAATACACAAATTAGACTAATTAATTGAGTGTCCTGTAGCAGCTGCAACAAAACAAGATCGAATTTAAATAGCATGTTTAGATATGTTTTTCGTTAATCTTTACAATTTTGGGTACATGTCAGGTCATTGTTGGGGGTAATGGTTTTAAGGGGCACACCTAGTATGACACTTTGAAGAAATCGATTTTTTTGCATTTTTGATAGTTTATACCTTTGAAAATAACATATTAAAATTTCAAGTGCGTATCTCACATAGTTTTTGAATTAGAGCCTTTATAATAGTCGGTCAGGAGCGGCAACGCCTGTCGCCTACCTACCTACCTGAGTTATTGTTCGGGCTCTGTCGACTTACACAAGTATAATAGAAGTGGGGACAACGCACAGATTATATGGACCTGGAATGGCAGATTAGGTATAGATATAATATTTATCAATTTATCGTTATAAAATCTCTACTTTTATTTTTAAACGTGTTTTTCTCAAAACTACATTTTTCAAATTTGCTGCAGCACTAACTCGAGAACCAATCATCCGATCGGGTTGATTTTTGTCTTTGCTTATTTAGTATTATTTTCTCCGTACAATGAGGCTCCAGTTTTTTTGGATGAAAAATAAAATTTTGGGATGCCAAAAACTATCGGATTTTTTAGGCGAAATTTATAACCTTTTTTCAAAACTCCGCCATTAATTTTAATGGCGGAGTTAATATTGTGACACTATAAAAAGTAAAATAATAAAAATTAAAGCCAAGTTTGCTCATCAATTAAAAACAAAGTAAGTCTTGTTATTCATTATCACCTTCTGAACCATCTTCCTTAAACCGACAAATGAAAGAGTGTCCTCACTTATTACTCTCCCGATAATCGATTAAAAGAATATTAACTAGCTTCAACAACGAGAGGGAAAAAATCATCAATGTAAATAAATATGATTTACTCTAAATCAATTGTTTTTTTTAATTGTAAAATGAAACCTATAAATCTGTAATTATTGTTAACCGGGAATTATTGATTACCTGCTACTTTGGAAACGAAGGTTAAAACCAGTTTGCCCAAAGGGGATATATATTTAATACTCCCATTATTGTTCACATAAACAATCAACTGGAGAATAATTTATAAAATTCAATTCAAATATACAACTATTATTATTTAACTCTTTCAAAATAATGACCTGCTCTGGCACATGAAAAGAAATCTACACCTTTAACCAATGGTTCATTCATTACTTCCCACGATTGAATAAAGAAATATCTTGTTAGGAATTCTAATTAAATTTCCTTATTTCTCACAGATTTTCTAGTTGGTTTCTTTTTTACTTTTATTACTTTTAGCTTGGGTGTGTATATATATTTGTTAGTGAAACATTCTATAGTACTTAATTGACATCGAATTAGTTTTTAATTGAACTTTCTTATTACAATCTGCAAATTTGTTGTTCTTAATTAAAATTTTTCTCTAATTAAAAAATCTAATTAAAAAAAATCTTATATTGATTTTGAAATTCTTTCCTTTAAGTAACGAATTTTTAAATGTGTGCCCTAAAAAGATGCTGAGTGTACATTGCTGATGATCGTAACTGGCTTAAAAATACTTTTTGAAGATTATCCAGGATAGAAGATCAGAAATGAAACAATTTAACACTTAAGTTTATTTATAAAAAGTGTTTTGTAATTTCACAATCGAATAATTA
Source organism: Leptopilina myrica (nomen nudum) (assembly GCA_032872475.1). Lineage (NCBI taxonomy): Eukaryota > Metazoa > Arthropoda > Insecta > Hymenoptera > Figitidae > Leptopilina > Leptopilina myrica (nomen nudum). Next base: position 7,856,652 of record CM065464.1, on the reverse strand, counting down.
GATACTAGACCATTGTTGGACGTTAAAATATTTGTAAAAAATTCCTTATGAATTGTTTATAGTTATTTTAATGGTGTTTGCCAACTTGGGCAAAGCAAATATAGTAGAATAATGATTTTGATATTACTTAAAGGTACTTATTGTTCCCTTTAGTAAACTAGTCCTTTTTTCCAAGTTTGGCAAAGTAAATATAGTAGAATAGAAATTATTTTTAAAAATCATATATTGATTTTGAAATTTTTTCCTTTAGGTTGAATATTCTTTAATGCGAATAAGAATTTTTAAAATGTTTATAAAATATTCACCTTATTTTTCACGACTCCACTTCTACTCCTGGTGAAAATTCGATGAACTCTATAAGTTTTAGTGAACATTGAACCGAAGGCTAGAGAAAATCCCGCTGATAGAAGATAAACTCTTGCCTAAAAGGAAAATTTTGTTTTAAAAAAACAAGGTTCTATAGTAGTGTGCTTCGTTTGAAAAGATTTTGTTAAATTATTCAATAATTTGGTTAGTGGAGGGAAAATAATTTATAAATACTAACTGTACAGACTACGGGGAAATAATCATCACTGTCGGGTAAAGTTGCATGATCGAGACCAAGTAGAACCACTGCTCCATAGACTAAACCACAACCAACTGCCGCCATATTGTTCAATCTTGGACTTGAAAGCTTTATACTCCTGTTGAGACAGAAGATAAGAAACTATATATTGATTCTTTGTGAATTTAATGAAATTCTTTTATACGGATTGACTTAAAACTTTCTTTCTATAAGAGTTTATCTTTAACTAGATATTTCTCTTTTCATCAATTCCACGAAAGTTTCAATATTTTAGTTCTTATTTAAATATTTAAATTTCTTCCTTTTCTAATATATGCTGCTGGATAATATTTTCCTTTCTGGAAACAAATAAAGTTAAACAATTTTTTTTTAAATTCTCAATAAATAATTTTTTCTTCTAATCATTAAAAGTGAAAACAGACACGAAATTCCAAAGGTGACAGTCTCGAGTCGTATGCCACCTTCGGAAATTTTTGCAAAACTTTACTATCCTAATTGCTTAATGTTTAGTATCGCCTTGCACGAGAGTTTTCTTCTCCCAGTCTACTTTAAATTTCGCTACACAAATTCTTATCTTACAAGATTTTCTTTTAAGTTTGTAACAGCTTTTTACTCCCCTAATTGTTCTTTTGATGTTTTTTTTCTGCAAAAAGTACACGATGTGGAATAAATTAAGAGAAGCATTTCAGATATGCAACTTATTGAGTGCAATTTCCCCTCCGCAAGGAAAAAAACGGGAAGAGATTCTTTTTTTTACTTTTATAAAGCTCCAAAGTGCATTAGATATATTTCAGATCCTTTAAAGCACTTGATAATGATCAGATGAATTTCCTTTCGGGGACAATAATTTTGTCCGCGAGAGCTTAATTTACATTTAGATAACCTTAGGAATATACTTTGTTTTTTTTCTCCATCATCCTTTTAAATCTCAGTACTGAATTAAATTTCTAAATTAGAAAATTGAGCTAATAGGGGAAAAAAAGATTTTTTTACTACATTGCTATATAAATCTCGTTTCAGTTAATTGTGAATTTTTCCCAGAGAAGAAATTTTCGTGTCTTAATTTTTTTTTAGAAGAGTATGAAAACTAACCTAACTTAACTTTAGTGTTAATTTTTTTGGGGGGATGGTTTAAAGTATAATTTAGAGCATATTTTGTCATGTATTTTTTTTGGGTTATTTAAGTTTTCGTACTTGTGCTTCCGAAAGTGTAGATTGAAGGCCAAAAAAGCAAGAGCTAGGGTGACCCCAACACTGGAGAGACATGTGACGACGAGAAAAGCTGCTGGTGCTACGGTCACAACTCTCAATCTAAGGGAAGTAAGAAAAAAAATAAAATTAATATTAAACAGTTCAATTTTTAATTGTTAAATAGGTTAATTCTAATTGCTAAATGGAATAAATGAATTACCGAAAAACTCTCCTAGCTACTGGAGGATGCCCGCCTGGCCATCGTGTGATTGCACACCCCGGGCAGTTCATTATTAGTTGTCCGTCATCAGGTGTAAATATGGCTATTCTTCTTTGATCGTGACCTGTAAAATAAGTTTTTCCCTCAGTAGTCACGTGACAGTTGCCAATTAATTGAAAATAAAATGTTAATAGAATTATTGATATTATAGTATAAAAGTATAGAAGGAAATAATTCTTTGCTACTTCCCCCTTTGGCTAATTAATTAACAACCGATATTGAGAGTGGTCGAATTTATAATAATTATCTCATGGGGAATTAATTTCAGCAAAATGATAAAAATCCACTGGCATAATTAATAGAAGAGCCGCAAAACAATTTGTTAATAAAATAAGTAAAACAGTTGATATATTGCAGAAGATTTAATTATAGGTTCGGGTACCAATTAAAGTCAAAGTTACATGAACATAATAAAAATTTGAGTCTTAATCGTACGGGCTACAATCTTATAAGTTAGTAATCCTAATCCTAATCCTAATCTGAATTCTAATCTGATTCTAAATGACTACTAATTGTCAATCATTATTTGTGGAATATTTCGACAGATGACATGACGATTCACATTGCAGAATTATTTGAATAAAGTACGATAAACTTAAATGGCTTGAAGTCCTGAGATAGCTACTTCCACTGGCAAGGTACGATGTTCTAAACGGTTCAACATCTATTTTCAAACCGATTAAACAAAACTCTTTTTCCAGTACCCATTTTGCAAAATACAATCCGCTACAATCTAATTCAAAATAGAAATAAAATTCTCCAATCCAGAAGTACTATTAAAACTACTGAACATAATCTCCTGTTACAATTGGCTTCCTCCTACACGTGCACCTTTGTCGTATTGCAACCCAAATCTCTTCCAGCTTTCTCCCACGCACAGCAACCACCTGTAGTGAAATTTGGAAAAAGCCATTCAGATACAGGACTTTTGGTTAATTACATTAGATGAAATCATCCCAACAATTTAAATTCCCTACAGATTACAATTATCCAAACTTTAATGACCTCTAAAAATAGAAGAAGTAATTAGCACTAAAACCAGAGATTCAAATTAAGAACGAATTTAGAAAATATTTGGCTGCTAAAAGAAAAATGATTTACAATCTCCATTTAATAGAGGGTCGAGTCTAGATAAAGGTGTAAAAGAAAAAAATCCACCTAAAATGACTGGAAGCACTAAGCTTCAATTTCGTTTTCTATATAAACGTTTTCTGACTCTTTAAAGACAACAAACGACATACGTGACGAGATTGCTAATCAGCATTTTCGAAAGATTTTTCCAGCACTAGAATCTCATCTGGAAGATAAGTTCTAAATGTATGTGTATCAGAGAGAGAACAGAATAGAAAGCTAGACAAGATAAAGCAAAGGGAAAAGGGCGGGTTGAAGGGGAAGGAAAAACGGATGTAATGCTTCTTAGAGATTCATGAGCAGGTGTATTGGAACCTCTCACGTACTGAGAAAAATCGAACGACCTAGTTCTATGTTTAAACCTATAAGACTATTTTCACCAGAGTAGTTTTCATTGTGGCCGAAAAAAAACATTTATCTCACTGCAAATCATCTTAATATATTCTTTTTTTTCTGACAAATCAAATCAAATGAAACGAAATAATAATAATAGATGAATGAATACCTACAACTTTATTTCAATATTGAAATTAATTATCACGCTCTTGCGAACTATGCTATTGTTTTGGCATTAAAATCGCTTCATGAACATGTGCAGCGCATCATATTCCTATTTTCACTCCATCTATACTGAATTATTTGATAATTTTTAATTTCATACGTAAATTAAATTTCCATACTTTCGAAAGATAGGAAACAGATTAATTGGTTTCCGGGTAAAAAAAATTATTAATCCCGTATGTGAAGTTCAAAACTTTTGTGTTCTTAAAATGACGGTATTTTTAGAAACAGTACAAGAGAATTAAATATTCCCGAAGCACTAAGATAATTAATTAGGTAAGAGAATCAGCATAACAATCAATATATCCTGCCACAAATATTTGCATCTCACAATTCTAAACTACTATATCTATAAAAATACCCTCATTCCTTATATAATGTTTCATTCAATTTATATCTCCACATGGATATAAAAGAAAATTATATAAATTTGTTAGCTTTTTTTCCACATATTTAAGCAAATGGAATTTTTTTTTCTTATGCAGAGAGAAGATGTTTTTTTATGTGTTTCACTTTAAATCTTTTTGAATAGAGAATAGAAAGGGTATAAAATCTTATCAAATATCAAGAGAAACCATATATTTATTCGAATCATGAAATGCAACCAGGAATCCTGTAAAAGTCCTCTGAATGCACTCTGACTCGAGTTCTAAAGTTTTTATTTCGACTCAACTAGATACACTACTATAATCTTCAGACCTAGATTCTAGAAGATGACATATCATAAATATAGATTTATGCATGTATATTCCAATCTAAATATTGATATCGAGATGAATAAAATTGTTCGCCAAAAGAAACACATCTATTTCGTTTCACATATCGTCATCTATATCTCATGGGACTCTTAAACATTTTTGCCTCCCAGGCGTAATAGCGTGTTTCCCATCCGACAAATTAGATGTGGAACATCCATTAAGTTGTTGTATATTGGAAATTTAAAAATTTAAAGTGAAAGTTTTTTTACTCTGATATTAGGGTTAGGGTATGGTAAAAATTTCTTCTCTACTTTATCGACGATTTTTGAATTAATTCGTAAACTGTTCAACTGGGAGATAAGGGCGCTGCTAAGTGACGCCGATTTATTTTTCGTTTCGTCAACTTGGGCAAAGCAAATATAGTAGAATAATGGTTTTGATATTACTTAAGGGGGTCCCATAGTCGATTGGATTTTCACATTGAGCTTCAATGGGAAAACCACATCGACTTTGACACCGCCTTAAAGGTACTTGTTGTCCCCTTTAGTCAACTAGTCCTTTTTACAACTTGGGCAAAGCAAATGTAGTAGAATAATGGTTTTGATATTACTCAAAGGTACTTGTTGTTTCCTTTAATTTGTAATCTTCTTGCCAACTTTAGCAAAGCGAATATAGTAGAATAATGGTTTTAATATTACTTAAAGGTACTTGTTGTCCCCTTTAGTCCCTCTTGACTTTTAAAAGTCAAGATGATGATGATGATGATGATTTTTACAAACACTTCGAATAATCACAAAAGTCAGATACATCTTTAGGAACCTGTAACTTAAAAACAAACGTTTTAATAAAAATATCCACATTCAGAAAAAAAAACTAAATTTTTAATTTCGAAACAACTCAAATTATAAAAGAATAAAACATCTTTAGTTACTTTACCACAAAAATTGATTTGATATATCAATTACAAAAAAAAGTCTACTCTCCAAATAAAAACAAATAAAATAAAAAAACAATTTTCTCTCCTTTGAATTCGAAATTTTCCACATAGAGAAGTGGTTGTAGAGAAAATTGATGAATAAAATCTGTTGAAAAAGGATTTGCAATTGATCGATAGCTCTCCGCGGGAATGGGTATTACAGTTTCGACTTGATGACAGATCCCTTTAATAGTCCCATATATGAGAATTACCAGACGAACCATTTCAAGTAAAATCAATTATCTTTCATCTCACAAAGTCTTGGGGAAAAAAAAGTACCAGTGTAGTTTTAAAATGGAGAAGCGCACGGCTATTGCTTTTAAAATCGTCGAGAGAAGCAGAAAAAGGACTAATGGACGTTGTACTCCTTTTGGTGAAGGATATCGCAAAATCCACTCGATTTATCGAGTGCTTTTCAAGCAAAATTTTTCATTTCACTGATCGAAATTGCAGAAGCAATTTACATAGGTTGGAGAATTGAAAAAAAAATGTTAGTGGAGAAAAATACTTAAGTTTGGTTTTTTCCTATTTGCGTATACAATATTTTACAAATGGATTTAAATTTTTTTTGGCTCCTTTCATGGATATTCCTTTTTTTATTACTTCTATTTAATGTACTTTTAGATTTACTTAAAATGAAAGGTACATACAGTACTGAAATTGTTTTAAGTGATTGACTAGTTAGTTAGTTCTCTCGATTCTATTGCATTTACATCTAAAATTCTCGACTCCTAACATCTTCTGATGTTTACTGTATATCATTATCCTTTGAACATAGAAAATTCGTTAACGATGAAAATGTATTCTACGAGCTAAAGTTGCACTGTGAGAAATTACGTTTTCATTTTCTGAGGAATTCGAATTGAATTTTCATTTTTGTAGGTAGTAGAAATTTTTAAAATCATATAAAAGTCATTTTAAGTAAATTCAGTCTTTACTCTTGTAGTTAAACATTTCGACAAATTCAACGAATTTAGAAACATGATTTAATTTTGAAAAAAACAGGTACCAACTAACAGTAGGGAACATGAAAAAAGCCGATTCTTCAAAATTAGAAATATTATTTTGATAATCAACAAAAAGAATTAAGTCGTAAATTCGATTTATGTCGGAAAGTGGGTTTTAAATTGACCACAAGGATCAATGGGGAATGGTTGCACAAATCAAGTTGAAAACAGATTTGTAAATTGCATCAAACAATAGCTGAAAATAACACTGAACAGAACAGATTGGATTTTAATTCCAAAACACTTTCCCCTTGGGAAATTGATTTCCAAGCAAATCAAAATGAATTTCAGATTAATATGAAAGAAGTCGGTTAATTATAGTGCATCACGAAAATCATAATCAAAAAAATAACATTGTAAATTCGAAATGTTATCATTATTTCTAGTAATTATAACAAACTCCCAACATTTTTATTCACGGAAATTTATTTTTCGATTGAATCCAAAATAATTCAGAATTTATGTATACCATTCTCGCAACTTCCTCGACACTAGTCTTTAATTTCTATGACGGATGACGCAGTAAATATATTTACTATACAACTCTCCACCTTTTGCGTATTCACATAATTTCAATACAAAATTTATTTATTCATTCAGTGAACTTTCATTCTATCTTGAATATCATCTCGTTAATTTAAATTTTCATCGCTTGCAAATTTTTTTTCTCCCCTAATTAACTGTCATTAAATCGTATATATTTCATTAAAATGTTCCACTCATGAATTGAAGACTTATGCAAAGAGAGAGAGAGAGAGAAAAAAATTGTGATATTCGAAATAAATATTATAAGTAGAATATATAGAAGAAAAAAAAATAAAAATCATTTCAACTTGAATTATTAAAATAAATGAGATATTGAATTACCGTACAGGAAACTTAATAATTGCAATGCAAAAGTCTAAGTTTAACAATGAATTTTAGCTATATGTATAACTTGTCTGAAAGAGTATAAAGCGTAAACGCGTATCCGCTCAACAAGGTAAGTTAGCCAGTGTGAAATCTAGGTCAATTAAAGAGTACTGCGAATATTCGTACTAAAATTTAGCGAGCTTTTAAGGGAATATGCGGGCTCAATGAAAATCAAGAGGGTGCATCGGACCGATAAAGGGTTGAGAGTCACAGTTTTTAAGCTTAATTCAAAGTTTAATGATCGCTGAAAAAGTATCACTGCTCTCTTTTTAAAAATTTTTGAACAAATCGTTAATTTCATATTCAGCAGAAAAAGAAATTCAAATACTACGAGTGACTCTTTAAAAAAGTGTAAGAAGAAGAAAAAAAAATTAGTGAATGAAATATATGTAGGTGGAAAATTAAATTTTCCAAAGGTCAGGAGTCTCATATTGCAACTGTTAGAGAAATTGATATGCTTAACATAATTTACAAGCGTCTTCCACTTTTCTTCACCGACCTGCACTACCAGCAACAGAAAAAGAAATTTTCTCCAAAACGTCCAGAACAAATGTCGACTAAATCACCTGTTCTGATATTTTCATAAATTTCCCAAAATCACTACCTCGATTTTTAAATTCAACTGTGAAACTAACCGTGGAAAAAAAGGAGAGCAACTTTTTCCCTTCTATTGTACTCCCTATATTTCCCCCCTTAAAGTTTTAAATTAGAGTTCAAGCGCTCAATCCCAAGGCGGAAGTGGTGTGAAATAAGATTTTCGCAACACTTTCCGGCGTTCGTTCCTTCTAAACTGTCAAAACTTCACTTCGTAATTCTGGGTCGAACGGTCTTTAATACAACGATCATTAGCGAAAATTCTTACTGCACGTGAAGCGCGCTATACTCCTCTCAACTTATAAATAATTAATCAATCGATAATTTAACTGTAACTTAGATCCACTAACTATAATAATTTCTGAAATCTAATATTCAAAACATCAAGTACGATAACAATAGTTTGGAGTGAAACCTTCGCACAAAATGATGATGCATAATTTGTAGTGTCAGAAACACTTCAAATTATGACAAGTGCATTAGAATCGAAATTTAGGCCAACGAATATAACATTTAACATTTTAAACGAAATATTATACGGCCAACTAAAAGTCAAAAGAATACAAGTTACGTAATCGCAAACTGTCAAAAGTAAAAATTGTAAATTGTCCCATCAAGAACATTACGATATCAAATTCCATGTAGTGTAATTTGGACAAAAAAAATTTTAATTAAAAGATAGTTATGTACAACTAAAACAAGTCTGCAATTAAACTGCATTCGTACCTCATTCGTTACAAGATAATTCTCCGAGGGTATTTTTACTATTTAATTAATGGACGAACATTCTATCCTTTTCACCTGTATTCGTATTTTCTCCAATTATAAATTATTGCAAGTTTTTTTCTACCTTCAATTAAAAGCAGTAAGGAATATCTTTGAAATGAGAAAATGTAATCTTCAGAAATAAATAATAAAATACTATGTGAAATATTGTTCCCAATTAAGTAGATATAGAATTTTCGTGAATGTTAAATATTCGTAATTTATCACAATTTTTCCAAAGGGGTAATCAGATTAAAAGAAGCAGCAAAAAATTTATGAATAAAGAAGGTAAAAATAGGTAACTAAAAATAACTTTAAAAAAAATTTTTTCATTTCGCTACGAAATAATAATAGATAGACTTTTGTGTCACTAAATCGAGATGAAGTGAAAAGAACTTTAAAGAGAAGCGACAAGAAAAATGCAGATATATAAAACTGTTTTTTATTTTTCTATATATATATTTGGATAGGCGAGAAAGTGATGTAAATAGGATACAATATCGATAGCATCGATTTGACACAAGCTCTATAAACAAGGATGGGGAGTAGGTCTGTGAAAAGCCTCTGATATTTCAACAAATTGGATCGACTGTTGCGCTCATCCTTTTTTCCTATCCTCCCCCTTTCCCTGATCTACTATAGAATCTGCTTGAGTCGCGCGACAGTAGAACAAGTTGCCACATACAGACAGATATATAATCCATCAACTAACTCCACTCCACTAGACACAGTGAGACAATCTTTATTTTATGCAGGAAAAAGAAAAACATACCATCTATTCAGAAATAAGATCCTGACTCTACTTGAGAGAATGCTTTATATTTTTTTTATCCCTATTTGGTGATTTGAATTTTATTACAATGATTTACTTTCTGTTTTTTAATTAATTTTCTAATTTTTGTTATATGATCGTAGAATTAAGGAAAAGCGGTTCTTGAAAATTTCTGGTTAATGCAATAAATAGTTTACGAGATATACTACAATTACTTAAGGGTTTACTGACCATTAACGACAAGCACCCGGCGGCAGTTGCTAATAACCGGTCATAGAGGGCAGATCACATACGTCAATATATTTGTCACAGTAAACAAGCATCCTTTATTCAACATGAAAGATCCGAGATGAAGCAATTTAACTCTTAAATTTATTTATAAAAAGTGTTTTGTAATTTCACAATCGAATGATTAGATACTAGACCATTGTTGGTCGTTAAAATATTTGTAAAAAAATCCTTATGAATTGTTTATAGTTATTTTAATGGTGTTTGCCAACTTGGGCAAAGCAAATATAGTAGAATAATGGTTTTGATATTACTTAAGGGGGTCCCATAGTCGATTGGATTTTTACATTAAGCTTCAATGGGAAAATCGCATCGACTTTGACACCGCCTTAAAGGTACTTGTTGTCCCCTTTAGTCAACTAGTCCTTCTTGCCAACTTTGGCAAAGCAAATATAGTAGAATAATGGTTTTGATATTACTTAAAGGTACTTGTTGTTTACTTTCATCAGCTTGTCTTTTTCCAACTTTGGCAAAGCGAATATAGTAGAATAATGGTTTTGATATTACTTAAAGGTACTTGGTGTCCCCTTTAGTCGCCCCTTACACTAAGTGCAAGATTAAGTATCACATCTCTTGGTTGCAGGATCACCACTGTTGCATTCCTAAAAAAATAATGTTTCAAGTAACAATTAATTTTAAAACTGATTGATTACCATCCCGTTCGAGTGATGTCCCTCTCAAAAATTAAAAACCAGTAATCCCAAGGTACATTCCCCCAACTTTCCACCAGAACCGCAAGCACCACATCGAAAGATTTCCACAATTCCAAAAAGCCTCTCCCGCGTATAATTTAAATCTCACATTGAAATTGTCACACTCCTATAGCACTTCATTACTCTGGGAGACGGAAACTGGGGAAAACCTTTCCTAACTACAACACATCAAAGTCCTAACTCTGATTAAGATTGCTCAACCACAATGACCACAGGCCATCAGCTTTCAAGCAATATCATCAGTTCCTGAATTCAAAGATCTAAATTTTACATTCTCTCGAAATTTCCCACCAAAATCTAAAGTCAATTAATGAACCGTACATTCTGTGTATAATTTTATTCATTCACGAATAAAATGGTCCACTTGATTTTATCAAGGATTTATTTAATTAAATTGAATGGCAGTGTGAAATTGAATGACTTTGTGAAAGGATGATGAATGTGTTGAAAATAAAGTTAGATCTGTCCATTCACATACAAATGAAGTTTGCGATAAACTTCATCGTCTCTGTACTTTGAAACCATAAGTCTATCTACTAAGATAGTACGTATATCGTTTACCTCAGGAAACCTATTAGATATACTCTAAACTTTGTTAAGTTACTAGAGAATGTTTAAAACTGTTTTCCTCTCACCAACTTTATGAAACAATTTTAAACGAACTATTTTTAATTACATATCAGTCTGATTTTTTTTAGTTTTCAATTAATTTCCAAATAGTGTCTAACTTTACTTTCGGGAAATTTTACTTTTCTAAAGTTGTTTTATTAATTTTCTCAGACTGTAGGTTGAGATTTTTAACCAATTTTGTTAAAATTTGAAAAAGTCGAAGTATATCATACTTTATTAAAAAGAATTTTGATCCTATTTTTTCTATCAATATATAATTGTATCATTATACGAAGATTTTCCCGCCACAGCTGTTGCCAGCTTCCACCATTCCCTCTTATATGAAGATTTTATTAGACTCCTTGCTTCCTTTGCATTTACTATTTAGCTCTAATATCATCCCTTTTAAAAAAAAACTTGAGAAAAATATTACACAATGGAAATTCGATTTTGAATTTTAACTCTTGAATCTTTTGTGAAAATTTCTGATGAGAAATAAAACATTTTGATTGAATTAAGTGTTCGTGAACTTAATAAACCCTTTTGTTTTGAATCGAGTTTGCAATTTGAACTTCGACATTGAAAGCTTGATTCACAATAGAAAATGGCGTCTTTCTGATATTGACTAGCTACTAATCTCAACTGCCAGCTGCGTTCAGGATATCTGATTCTGCTCTGTTTAAGCTCATTATCGAACGACTATGAGTTTCTCAATGGAAGTCTCAATGGAATCATTCGACCGTATTTCCGTTTAGCACTAACTGTAACATCGTTACGTGGCCACATTGTCACTGTATGCCTCCTATACATATATCAATATACACAGTTACACGTGTGAGTGACAATCAACATCCATTATGTTTAGCTACATTTAATGGCAAAAATTTAGATATTGCGAAATTTAGTTTCCCTCTAATAGCAAAAAAATTAGAGAAGGGGTTTTGGAATCTATACATAGAAGAGATTTTAGATAAGTGGGGGTTAGATTTTGAAATTAGATGGGAAACAAAATCCCCTTAGGAAAAAACAATTTTTTAACTCAGCGGATGCTTCTCAACTTAGGTTGTTTAGTGATTGAACGTTGATCGTTATCCCAAAATTGCAACACAATTTACAGGAAATGGTATTGACAGCTTGAACCAAGCAAATATAGTAGAATAATAGTTTTGATATTACTTAAAGCTACTTGTCTTTGAATATAAATAAATGTTATTCGATTTCCTTATCTAAAAAATAAAAGTTTATTTTTTTCAATTAACTTGACTGAAAATTGATTTATCAAAATGATTCTCCTGAATGCCACTCTCATTCATTTCGTTTCTGGAATTAATTCTAATCGAGATAATTACTAGAGGTTCAAAACCACTACCAATTTAGACGTAACGAATTCGAGGACTTACCCTGCATTTGGTAGAAAGCTGTTATTCCCACACGGTCCGCACCATCGAACGATACTGGTCCCTGTAATTTGTAATTAATTTCAAATTATTTTTCTCCATCTACTGGTAAAGGGAAAAAATTAATGAGTAAATGTGACAAAAATTATTTGTAATCATTGAAGAGAATTTTTCTCACTTAAAAATTATTTAGTGACAAATTTTGACGATATTTAAATGCTCTTAAATAATAATCGTTTGAATGAGATCATAACTTCTCCTTCAATAAGTCTGCAAACTCTCAATTTACGTTTTCTTTCATTAATTACTCCCAAAGTTAATACCGAAGAAGACTACTTTGAACTTTCTTAAGCTCTTGACGGAACTCGTTATTTCTAGATGAATGCACACTACACAGTTTAATGTTTAAAATCAGTCGGCTATTAATCCTATATTTTCCTCCAAGTAAGCTCTTTTGTCTTTCACAACTTGATGGACATTTTATTGCTCACTAAAAGGATTTGTTCTCAAATTCACACCTAGAGGTTTGTGTAGTTTTTCAGTTGCCTTCTGGAGTTAAGATTGTATCGCATTCAATTATTGAAAATTATTCAAGGATATTAATTGTTAGTATAATATTTGTTACCGAAACTCCATTGAAATGCAGGTCCTTCATCTGTCCAAGAAGATAGTATGCCAGGTCTTGTCGTTTATGTGAATACTGAGCAAAACTGACATTTTTCTTGTTTAGGAAAGCCTCGGATTTATTCATAGCAACAGCCACAGCCCAAACAGCATCGTACGTCTGGGCAGCATATTGTGACACTGTGACACCTCGCTTTGCCAATTCGGCTGTAAACTCTGAACTTGTCTGTAAATGGTAAAAAAAATGTATTTCATAAAACAGATCATTTCAATAAAAAAAGTTGTCAAATTAATCTATCGCTAAAAATTTACAAACATCTTAAAAGCATACGTGAAAAATTAGAAAGCGAACAGAGAATAATCATTGATTTCAAAGTTTATTTATGGTTAGCAATAAAGTAGCTTCAATGAAATGAAACGAGCAGTCCAAAAGCGATATCTTATTTGTATCAATGGTCAATAAATTTGTCTTCAGGAAATCGGCTGTCAAGTTGAATTACGAATTGGAGTGCTATGTCTGAAAGCAAATTGCAATATTCTGATCAAAAAACAAAAAAAAAGAAACAGTCGAGAGCTTTAAATTTTAGTGATTCACTAAAATTGTGAGATTTTGGAATTCGTTTTACAGACAGGTATGTTCCTCCTCATTAGCCTAATTGGGCAGCATTTCAACTGAAAATGGCCCTCGGCATTTTTCGTCGCTTCTTTTCAAGCTTTAATCGCGCGAAGTGGCGATGGTTTCATATCCCTTATAGCAATACCGACATTACCAACAATGCACCACTGTCAGTCTATATATGCTTGGCCGACGTTACTGCTCTAATTTCTCTCAGAGAGGAGGATTCTCTTTGTACTCTCAATGATGATACAGAGAAATTGTCGAAATTTGAAACAATCTCGAGAAAAACTGGGCTAAAATGGTACAGTTCAAGATTTTTATATCGAAACAGAAAAAATGTCCAGGAAGAACACGTTGTTACGTTCGTACTAAATTATTTTTTTGATGTAAAATATTCTTAATATTTAAAAGATTATTTTATAGTTCATCATCATGATGTATGATATAGCATTTTGTTAGTTTAATATTTTCGAAATATACTTATGACGCATAGGCTTTTTCCTTGAAGAAATATTATCGAGGATAGAACAATGCCCTCGCGCGTACTACGGAGTGCACTCGTAGAAACGGAAGTATGAGAGATGAAAGAATCGAATAACATCTTAAGATTGTACCATTTCTTTTGCTATCTAAATTAATATATTTCTGGTCAAGAATATACATATAATTTCTAAATTCTTTTAATTTTTATAAAAACATTTCTATTGACATTGGCTAGAATATTATTATATATTATATATTATTATATACATCTCATTGATTCTGTTATTGAGTGATGATCTCATCTGTTATGTAACGCCTCTACTTCAACCAACTTAGACAGTGTCCTATCAGGCAGATGCCATAAGATTGTATTTTGAAATTGGGCCTTTTGATTTTGTTCTTAATAGTTCGTCAAATCGAATAAGACTTTTCTTGACGAAATCATTCAGTCTGAACTACTCAGAAACATTCTGAGGCAGCTCGATGTAAAACATTTAAGTCAAGAGGCATTATCTTATTTAAAGAAGTACGAGATTCGATAACATATCAAATTAAAATAAGTGTAAGACTTCCAAACCAAATCACCCTTGAACGATTCCATTTCTCTGTCGAGAAATCACAATTGTAACTGGTAATAATGTTTATATTAAACCAATCATATTATTCTAATTTATATCTTTTATTTTTCCTTCCTACTTTTTCGGATTTTCATTTTATAAAGAAACAATATTAATAATAACAGTTCCCATAGAGCTGAGGATTACAACGTCCCCTACGAAATTTTATTTATCTTTCAATCAAAATCTTTTTCTCGTTCGAAAACTTTCCTAACGACCTCCGAATTTTCAAGTAAATTACTAATAACGTAAATACGACCGCGACTATAAATTTATAAACATAACAACGTATTTATATTCGGTATTATATCTAATAAAAATGGTACAAAAACCTTACTGTAAAATGAGTAAATATGCAAATTTGAATAGAGGAAGAATTTCATATGTTATTTTTCCTGCATAGAGGAAAAGTTTCTGTTTCAAGTTCATAAAAAAAGTTTGGTTTATAGAGCTAAAGAAAAAAATGTTTTCCACTATAATATTTCGACTATAAATATGAGTTTTCAGTGTAATTTATATTAAACTTGCATATTAATGGTAGACGAGATAAATTTAAACATATACACACATAAACAAAGCAAATTGGTTTCATTTACTGTAACTAATAAGCGTAGGTTAATTATTGCACTGCAACACCCCAATTACTGTTTATTGTTGTATTAGATGAAAATTGAGATACGTTTTGCATTATTACTTATTTAGAAACTAGATGGAAATAATTTTACAATAATTTTCAATGACAAACTAATTTTCAAAGTGATATTTAATTGTGATTTATGATTTCAATTTTTAATGAAGCGGTAACAATGATTTGAAGTAGGTTTTTTTTAATTTTTAAAAGAAAATCTTAAGTAATTACCAGTCCTGAATGGCTAATATCGTCACTCAATATCGCTCCGTGGCTCTTTACAATAATGAGACCATCCAAGGTTTGTAATAGTTGAGATGGAGAACAGTTGTCTGGCCTGATGTGCCACCAATCGCCTGTCATTCCTGATAGGTCTATCGTGTCTCCTGGCAAGATCCAAGCGTAATCTCCTCCGTGCATACCCAATTTCCAGGCCTGGAATATTAGAATATATCCTTCAATTTAGTACTCGAATGAATTTTAAAAAAAATTTACTTCAAATTATATTGTTTTAAATGTTATGTCAAGAATAGATCTTATCTACTAGATAAGATTTGCTACTATGTTAATGTAAATCCATTGTTAGTCAGTTTTCTTCGATACAAAGTTATAATTACATAGTGATACTGACATTAAGCTGGACCCTTCGGTATTCACAATTTGGCCATAAATCTTGCATTTTTGAACAGAATAAATTTTACTCGTTGTTCTAAATATTAAGCAAGTATTCATTAGTCGGTTTTCAAAATTAATTATAGATTGTCCGTCGTAAACTTAGTGTGTTCTTAGCAAAACCGATTTGCAAACGTGACATGTGTGTATTTTGGAATAATTTTCTGTCAATAAATATTACCATTCCTTCTTAATTTCCACGCATTATGTTTAATGGAATTAGAATATAATGTACGGTTTACTATATAAAATATTAATAACCGATGTGGTTATAGCTCGGTAGTGAAACTTGGGTGGCTTACGATCATCAGGGTTCAACTCAATTGAGTGCAGTTAGTACTCAGATGGGTGACCCCGCCTCGACTGTCACTATAGCCTGGTGTTTTCGCTACTTTCGAGATATATCAAGCGGGAGGTCTGACGTTAAGGGATAATGATGTGCACTGTCGATTATTGTTCAGTACACACCATTAGAACTTGGCTGTCGATAAAACCGGGTGTACTCAAAAGAGATTTTTCACTTTCTCTTTCCTGACTTCAACTTTTTTTCCACTAACTGAAAGCCAGTAGTGAATAGTTTGGAAAAAATTCGAGTACACCTAATTTTAAGTTGTAGATTATAATTAAAGTTATTCAAACTATATTGAGTATAAAATATGGTAAGATAACAGATTGCATATTCTTTAGGTTGTTGTAATAATTTTTCTTGATGATTTGGGTCAGTTTTTAACAACCAAAGATAGCAGAATAATGGTTTTGATATTACTTAAGAGGGTCCTATAGTCGATTGGATTTTTACATTGAGCTTCAATGAGAAAATCGCATCGACTTTGACACCGCCTTAAAGGTACTTGTTGTCCCCTTTAGTCAACTAGTTCTTTTTGCCAACTTGGGCAAAGCAAATATAGTAGAATAATGGTTTTGATATTACTTAAAGGTACTTGTTGTCCCCTTTAGTCGTCCCTTACACTAAGTGCAAGATTAAGTATCATAGCTCTTGGTTGTACGACCATCACTGGTGCATTCCTAAAAAAATGTTTAAAGTAACAATTAATTTGAAAGTGATTGATTACCAACCCATTTGAGTAACTGATTGGATATTCTTTGGGTTGATGTAATTATATTTTTTGATGAATTGGGTCAGTTTTTAACAACCAAAGATAGTAGAATAATGGTTTTGATACTACTTTAAAACACTGTAATATTTTTAATGATTTGAACCAATTTCGACCAAAATATAGTCCACAATATAGTAGAATAAAGATTTTGATACACTTTAAAGGCACTTGTTGTTCCCTCTCAACTCGTTTAAGATAAGTATCGCTCCTCCTAAATCCTATTAGTATAAGTACCCCAATGCGACGCTCAGTCGCTCACTAAACAGAACTGAAAAACAGTGACAAAACTCTTTCCGTAAGGACAATGAAAAGAATGTTTTAATTTATAGCTGATGTTGTGTATTAAAATGGAACCCAATGATGATAGTGGATTATCATTTTGAAGAGATAGTTTAAAGAGAATTTCTATGGAGCGACACTTGTAATGCTAGTAATATACAGCAAACTACAAGTGCGTATAAATTGAGAAGTTACAGACACAACATAAATAATGAATTTCGATTCCATTTTCCCCATTGTGTTACGTACACCTAATATGAATCTAAACTGTTATTAAATTAAAACAGTAATATAGTATCATACACTTTCCGATTAGATCATGTTTAATGACGTTAGGTATTAATATGCAAATAGCCCTGCGTAGTCTATTATCGGAAATTACCATCATAACGCCTAGTATCATTTTTGCACCTAGAATTAAAAATCTAACAGGCACAAATTTACCTCAGCATTGTTACTACAAATTTCTACAGATAAATAAATATTCTAATTCCATAATTAGTTATTAATTTGTTATCGAAAATTAGTTCCAAAACTAAGTTAAAAACTGTAAAACAATTTCTTGAAGAGCTGTAACATAAAATAAATTTACATAGAGAACAGTTTTTTGAAACACCTCAATTTTAAAATTTTCCATAAAGTGATTTTTAACACTAGATATATATATTCTTCGGCACTGAATACGTATTTATCTTTTCTTTGAAAAAGTGACGAGAATTCAGAAATATTAATAGCTGACAAGTGTGGAAGATAAAGGTGTCATAGAAGAGTAATGATACGAAGGCGTTAAGAGGAAAATTTTCTCCACGTTTTCTGCGCAAAATATACGCATGTCTATGTGTGTATTGTTTTCCGTTATCGTTGTGACTCTCTGCCAGTATCGTCATTCTTTCAACAAAACCTCTTCATCTCTTTTTTACCCCTCTTTCTTTTGATAATAATAGTTCTCTCAGCAGGTAAAGGTACTTCAGAAACGTTTACTACCGAGGGCTGAAAAATGGGACGTTTAAAGAAGAGAGAAATTTTTTTTTTAAAGAGCTGATTGACATTTCTACTGTTTTATAGTACGAGAAAAAGAACAATCGACACAAATACATTTTTTTCAAAATTGGATCATAAAGTCTACTTGGGTATTTTAGTTGACTAGTTTGAATACTTGGAAGATTTTAATTATTTCTAATAGTGTTTATTATTAGTGGTATTAATTGTTACGTTCGTACTAAATTATTTTTTTTAATACAAAATAATCTTAATATTTAATAGATTTCTATTGACATTGGCTAGAGTATTATTATATATTATTATATACATCTCATTGATTCTGTTATTGAGTAATGATCTCATCCGTTATGTAACACCCCTACTTCTTTGTAACAAAATGCTAATTTTGTAACACTCCTAATTTTGTCACTTCTTTTGGGCAATTCGAATCAATTGTTTCAACCAACTTAGACAGTGTCCCATCAGGCAGATGCCATAAGATTGTATTCTGAAATTAGGCTTTAATTTTGTTCTTAGTAGTTCGTCAAATCGAATAAGACTTTTCTTGACGAAATCATTCAGTCTGAACTACTCAGAAACATTCTGAGGCAAGGCCGATGTAAAACATTTAAGTCAAGAGGCATTATTTTATTTAAAGAAGTTCGAGATTCGATAACATATCAAATTAAAATAAGTGTAAGACTTCCAAACCAAATCACCCTTGAACGATTCCATTTCTCTGTCGAGAAATCACAATTGTAACTGGTAATAATGTTTATATTAAACCAATCATATTATTCTAATTTATATCTTTTATTTTTCCTTCCTACTTTTTCGGATTTTCATTTTATAAAGAAACAATATTAATAATAACAGTTCCCATAGAGCTGAGCATTACAACGTCCCCTACGAAATTTTATTTATCTTTCAATCAAACTCTTTTTCTCGTTCGAAAACTTTGCTAACTACCTCCGAATTTTCAAGTAAATTACTAATAACGTAAATACGACCGCGACTATAAATTTATAAACGTAATATTAATAACAGTATTATTAAGTTGATTAGTTGAATATCGAAAGTGTAAGTAATTATCAAGGATAAACATCGTTATGGTTTGTATTTCAATCTGTACGGTAAGCAATCTTCTGGCATCGTTATTAATCAATTTGTTTATCCGCTTATCGGTCAACCGATGGTCGATAGTTTACCGCAATTCCTGCCATTGTTTCACTTGATTTCACCACTAAAGTGGTCAGACCTTTTGTGACAGAAAATCGAATACGGACCAGGTTAATGAGACAGTCACGCTTTACAAATGTCCAGATTTATCCAATTCAAAAGTCACATTTGACAGTGCATTCCGATATATTGTCAGAGCTTCTGTCCACTAATATTTACTACAAAAAAAATGTATTTTCATTAAACTCTAATTAGGTTCTACTAAATAAATATTGTATGGTAATATTTTTTCAGTTGTAAATTAACATTTTAGAGAAACTGGAATTGCAAGATATGGTAAAATAGGAAGAGTTGGGTAATTATTTTTTTTGGTCTGGTTCGTGTTTTATGGACCAAATGTAGTAGAATAATGGTTTTGATATTCCTTAGTTGTTACTTACGGATGTAGACCTGGAATGGCAGATTAGGTAGAGATATTATATTTATCAATTTATCGTTATAAAATCTGTACTTTTATTTTTGAACGTGTTTTTCTCGAAACTACATTTTTCGAATTTGCTGCAACTGTAACTCGAGAACCAATCATACGATCGGGTTAATTTTTGTCTTTGCGAATAACTTTTTTAAAAAACAATATTTTTCTTTAAAAAAATTACGAATTGATCACTAGTAATAGACATATACATATGTAAAAAAAACTTCAAAACATTTGACGCAATAAATTCTTTGAAAAAAATTCCTAAAAATCACCGTTTTTTCAGGCACTCACACTAGGTGTGCCCCTTAATTAAAATTTGGCTAAATAAATGTTGAAAAACTTCTGGCAATGAATTCTTTTTGGAATATTATTTGTCAAATAAATGTTTACACTGCCGCTCGTTATCTTCCATTAAAATCAAATAATATTACAAACGAATCAATCGATTTGTCTCACGTAAGCCATTATGGTTGAAAGTGGCACTAATCCAATAGCTTTCGATAGCTCGATGTCAATGGGTGTAGGTAATCGCTTAGTTATTGGATCGTGTAAATCATTTAGCGTGTGCTTCATTCTTTTTCTATTTCGACAAGAATACTTTAATTCCCTAAACATCTATTATATATAATAAACAATTTACATTCTATCTTTCATTTTTTTTCAAAAATTATTCAATTCACTGAAATTTTATTTTCTCAGGATAAAATTCTTTTTGCAAACATCTGCGGTTATCAGTGATTCGCACCATAAAACAGCATTTTGATATTTGGTGATTTGATTTAATTTACAAGCGAGAGTTGAGCGAGCGGCGTTTGAGAGAAAATAAATTCAGTTGCTTGAAAATTGGCTGTAGAATATCACTCGAAAAAATTCAATTACAGATGAAAACTATTTAAATTCATTGACTGTCTACTTCAATTAAAATTAGGATGAAAAAAAAATCAGCGGAAAAACAACAACAACAACAAAAAGAAGTCAGTAAACCGCGATAGATGAAACAAGAGATGTAATTATATTTGACCTAGTTAAAATCAATGTTTTTTTTAGATAGTAACTGAAGCATTGAAATATTTTCACTTCTTTTGCATACTCTGACCTCAGTTATCAAATAACGTTTATTCTCCCAGCGATATGTTTATTCTATTAGAAATTTTTTAAAGAACAGTCACCGTCAATTAAAATGCTTTTTTTTAATCGTTTGCAGGAATGAACCTTTTTCTATCCAGAATAAGTTGTATTAGAATAATATTAACACTATTTGGAATTTGGCGAAGCTGCTATTTATGAGATAATCAACTGTCTGTCTCTGGTATTCATTGGTCCACTTAAATTTACTACCTGCATTGGACAGGTAATAACGCATAGAGCACAGGACTAGTGGTAATAATATTAAAACCATAAAATCAAAATCTCCCTACATATCCTCATTATGTAATAAATTATAAAAGACGTTAATAAAAAATGTAAATTACCACTAGATCACGTAGATTATATATTTTAAACTGACATTTAATCTTTCATCTTAACATTTCATTTTGTTTCGCAATTTTTCCATATGAAAATTCAAAGCTTGTAATGTTTAATTGAGAGTGTACTGCTTTTTTTTAGTTGAACCTAGAACGACGAGTTATTTTGTCAACATTACAAATAGTATGCTGCAGATAAAATGTTCCTGACAGTAAAAACAAGGTCATAGATATAATAAATTTTATTTCATTCAAAGAGTGGTGCAAAAGTTTGTAACTGACTTTTTTTTTACATCACCAATTCAGGTTCAGAATTAAACTGAGACTTTGCTTTCTATGCGTTCGCGTTCAAACAAGAAAAAATTGTCATTTCTATATAGTTTCATTTCGAATACTTTTTTTAATTCCTTATTGATAAATTTTCAATAGCTTCCATTGTTATTTAATTAACGAAAATTCTGTTCGATTGAAATTAGAATATATTTTCAGCTGATGGGAGATGTCAGAGTTTTAATTTCGAATCAGTTTTGTTTATTTATAATTATCAATTAATTATTCGAATTCGCAATTCTTTGAAACACAGGTTATTTATCATTGATAATCTATAACGACAGTAAAATATAAAATGAATAATTTATAGTAGAATAATGGTTTTGATACAATTTAAATATTGTTTGCAGTCATCTCGTCCCGTGACCAGTTTGATTGATTTGTGAAAACAAAATAAAATTCACCAGTGAAAAAAATTATTTCTCCTTCTCTTTTCTCTTCGAACGGAATTTAAAGTTAATTTTCTCCTTCCCCACGATTTAAGTCATTTAACGCAAACATATTTTGAAATCACTGGTTCTTGCAATATTTTATCAGTTAATTTATTAACTCGAAACTTTGAAAACTAATTACAGAGTATTTATGAATTCAACTCACCTCGCAAAAAACGTGCGGCGCTAACCTAGGAGAAAAACTTCCAATGATTATTCTCGTATCCAAGTCCTGCAAGTAAATGAGAAACTTTTCTTACAAATCGCACGATAAAAAAGGAGGGAAAAAAAGGGAATTTTATGATTCTAAGGAAATTTTTAGTGATTGAAAGAAATTGTTAACTTGTGATTGTCTTTGCTTTAATAATTCTGCTAATTGGCAATTTTTGCAGACAACTTCTCGCGAAGATTGTTAGTAAAAATACAACATCTGCTTGGCGAAATGAACATCAGGAAATTGCTCCTCTGATGACAATAGAAATTCATCACGAATTTCGGTGCCAAGGATTCTGCCTGGTTAATTACCTTTCAAGAACAATTTCTCGAAACCGGTGTGAGAATGGCAAGCAAAAGATAAACTAATTATCGTGATTTTAATCTAAGAAAATTTTTTTTTACACACTTTCGTCGACAATTTTTGAATATTCAGTTTCATCACAAATGAATAATTTCTGTTTTACTATTGCTTTTTTGTATTATAACAGGTTTGACACGTAAACTGGAAACTTGAAAAAATATTAATTATTAATTAATTTATTTTTAATGTTTTTTATGGAAATGTCGGGGAATTTTATAAAAGTTGGAAAAGCTACAGAATTTTGATCGAAATCGAGAAAATTTGTTGTTTTCTAATTTTATTTATTCTTGAAATCTAATTTTACTTAAAAATATTTAAAAATTAATTCAATTTTAAAAAAGTTGCGTTTACGATTTTCATAATTAATTGAACTTGAAAATATTTTCATTTGAAATTTTGTAAAATTCCTATTTTAAATGAATTTGATTAGAAATATTGTAAAATTCCAATTTTAAATGAATTTGATTAGAAATTTTTAAAAACCTAGATTTAAACAAAAATTTTAATAACTAATTGTTATTAAAAATTTATTTATTTATTGTATTTAAAAATAAATTGTTCTGAAATAAGTTAAATTTTAAAATATATATTTAATTAATTTTTAAAAATAATGGATTTATAGAAAAATTTTTATTTAAATACTAAAAAAATTGAATTTCTGCTGTAAGAAATTTAATTATTTTTTTTATTTATTCTTCAGAAAATTAAATTATTTTCAAAAATTTTAATAAAATTCCTTTGTAACAATTCTAATTTTTTCAATATAATTTTAATAAACATTCTTCGTAGAAAGTTAATTAATTTCAAAAATTTGTCAAAATTCAATTTCATTTTCAATGTTTACAATTTTACTTGGATTTCACAAAAGAATTTAATTATTTAAAACGAATTTTAATCAAATTAGTCACAAGAATTCAATTGTTTTCAAAAGTGATGAATTTTTTCGCAATAATCAAATTAGGTTCAAAAAATTACAAAAATTTTAGTCAAAATTTCAATTATCTTTATAAATAATACAATTTTTCTCCGAAATTCAACTGTTTAGAAAAATTTTCATAGAATTCTTGGCAGAATTTCAATTATTTTTAATATATTTTATAAACATCGTTTCATCAAATTTCTCGAAAACTGAAATTATTCTTAAAAATTTTATTAAAATTTGTTAGGAGAATTCAATTTTTATTAAAATTTTTAGAAATAATTAAATTTTCAAAAGGTTTTAAATTAAAATCTTTGAAAATTTGAATTTTTTATACTTTTAACGAACTATTCTGTAGAATTTTTTTTTTTTAAGTTTACTTGCTACTTTTTTACTGTAACTTCTTCAAAAATTATTTTCATCTTTACGATTATTATTTTTAGAATTTTTAACTAAAATTCTTCTTTCAATCAATTAATTTTAATAATTTTCAAAAATGTTCTTTGACAATTTTCAAATCCATTTGTTTACAATATTCAATTTTACAAAATTTCAATTATTCGTAAAGTCTTCAATTAAATTTACGTCAGGAAATAAAAACTTTAAATTTTATCTAAAATTGTAACTGAAATTCATTTTGAAAATCAATTAGCGAAAAGTTCTACGAGAATTCAATTATTTAAATACGAACAAAGATAATTTATTAAATAATTCAATTTTTCTTAAAATTCAAATCTGATAAAGAATTTTATCAACAAATTTTTTAAATAATAAAATTCTATCGACGAATGTTAATAAAATTACACAGAATAATTACATTTTTTGAGAAATTCGATTAAAATTGTATTAACAATAATTGAAATTCTGCAATGATTTTCTGAAATTTTTATTTTTTGGAAAAATAATTTAATGTTCGTGTAGAATATTATAAAAATTTTTGTTTAACAATTGAATTTTTCGACTATAAAAATAAGTATTTTATTAAATAATTAAATGTTTCTTAAAATTGAATTTTCATAAAAAATTTTATCAACAAATTTTTAAATAATTGAATTCTCTTGACAAATTTTAATAAAATTTTTAAAAATAATTTCATTTTTCGAGAGGTTTGATAAAAGTTGTACATATAATAAAAATAATTGAAATTCTGCCTAAAATTTTATTAAAATTTTCCAGAAATGTTTGAATGTTGGAGAAACATTTTATTATTAATAAAAGTAATTGAAAATTAACGAGAATTTTTGTAAATTTTTCAACATAATTGAATTTTTGCAAATAATTATATTACTTTTGAAAATAGGTGAATTCATAAGACGAATTTTATTAAACAAATTTTTTAACTAATTAAATTCTTTTGTTAAAACTCTTTGAAATAGTAGACATTGAAAATAATTTAATTGTTTGAAGAGTAAATAAAAAAATGATTGAATTTTTGAAAATCCTAATTTCTACAGTGAAAAAAAAATTTATTTCATTCAAATAACCGATTATTTAACTATTATCAAATAAATATTAACTTGAATCAAATAATTTTTATTTGAATCAAATAAATTGTATTTGAATAAAATAAATTGTATTTGAAGCAAATACTATTTAATTGATTCAAATAAAAATTATTTAATTCAAGTGAATATTTATTTGATAATAGTCAAATAATCGGTTATTTGAATCAAATAAATTTTTTTTCCAGTGTATATGAAACAATTATGATTGAATATTTATTTAAAAATGAAGTTATCGATGTTTTCGAACAAATTTCTAATTAATATTAAATGTAGTTTTAAAAACCTGGAAAAATTACAGTTTTTCAGGTGTTTAATCTGTAAAACTCAGGGAATTCGAAAAGAGCAAAAGCTTGGCAACCCTGTATAATTAGGTTATTGTTCTATTAAAACAAAATTGATGATACATTAAACTTATATGATATAAAAATACGTTTTATCTTACATATCATACCTTGAGGGTCCGCAGCTGTTCCTTATAATCATTTGCAGCAAACGTGATAGTAGCAGTGCACGTGATGTTTGCCTGTTCCAATTCTGTGACCAGATCGTTCACAGCCTGTAACAAAACGAGATCAGAATAAAAGAGGGTGAGAGTTTGAGATGTGCACACACCAAGTTTCGAAAAAGCATAATTCCTATTCGAATAGAATCCAACTGGTGGCTTTATTCAGAGCCAACCCTCAGTGACCTTTTCCGCACTTGTAAAGGAGGACATGCTGAATTCTCCAAAGAGAGAATGCAAAGCATTTTCACTGGTTAGGTTAGTAAGCAGTTCCCTATCAAATGGCAAATGTGCATTCCTAACCTTCTTGAAATTGGAGATTTGTTTTTTCAATCATCCCTCTATATATATATATTATTTTATTTCCTTCTATTTCTAATTATTTCATTTTTCCTTTGACACGAATTTACAAAATACAATTCAGTTTCTGTAATTAATGTGGATCAAAAATACATTTCATCACTCAATTATTTTCATTTTAATAAACATGAAGTATAATTTAAATAAATTTACATTGTCACTGTTGCGTTGCTTAATTAATTATTTGAAATTAAATATCAATTTGCTCGTAGCAGAATTCAAAAAATGCATATATTTATTAATTTGCAAAGTATGTCAATATGTGATTAATAAATAATATTCTTACAGTAAAAAAAAATAGAAAATAATTTTCTATCTATTTTTGTAGTTAATTGTCAAGTACTATTAGTTTCAAATTAAAATCAGGATAATTATATTTGATCTTTATCCCGTGGAATTTAAACGAAGTATAATGAAACAATTCCAAGACGGATGAAAAGACAATTGAAAACTAATGAAGGTATTTTATTGTGTTTCCTTTGATTCAAGAGAAGTCATTATAATTGTTTTATCATCTTTTAACTTCTTGTGCTTCTCCACGTTCTAATGGAACATTGTCTGAAAGTACGTTTTTTGGTTTTTAAGTTATAGAAGAAAAAAATTTTCAATTTATAATATTTATAGGAACAATATAAAAGTTACTGCCAAAGGGTACATTTTTATTTTTAAAATTAACGTCCTCTGTGAATCGAAAAGGAAATTATTTTTAATGCTTGTGATATTACATCGTTGTGCAGAAATTATTGTGTATTATTTATGTATTATTTATGTATTATTTATTATTCTTGTGATAGCATCGCGTTTTCCTTATTGGTGGCAATAACACATGAAAAGTTAGGATACTTGGCTGAATTGTTGCTTTGGAAATTAGACCCAAGGTTCTTGTGAGTACTTCAGGTGGGACTGTGCCCACTACTGATAGCTCTCGAGCGACGCGACGGTATTTATACTCCGTTAGGGAGGGGATGCCAGGGACCTAGTGACGCTCGGGCGCTGATTGGCTAGTTCAGTCAGGCGCGGAACAAGAAAAACTTTCGCCCCCAACGAAAAGTATTCCCAAGTTAATTTATTTTCTAAAAATAATACTTATTCCGGATTTGTAATACTTTCGTTACAATATTTTAACATCTAACTGTTTATAAGAATTCGTTTTTTGTAAATTACGTAAATAATTAATTATACACATTGTTCCACTGTTCCCTAAATTACCAAATTATTCGTTTTTGTTTATTTATTTCTTTCTATCATCTACGAATTAAAAAAAAAATTATTAATTATTCTATTTTGTACATACCAAAGCGTACATGTCTCCATTTTGCGAGAAAGCGGAAACAGTGTCCCAGCCAAAATGTTTGATGAGGGCTATCCTTGCAGAATTATGACTCGAGTCGGGAGCAACGGTTCGTATGAAAAGTGGAAATTCTGTAGGATCCGAAAGAGCAGGTGTCGTTGACCCAAATGAAACTTGAACGACATTCCAGTAGGGAACAATTTTTGCAAGGGTTTCCGACACCTCCGAACACGCCGTTCCAAGAAGAAGGGGCATTAAACTATTTTTGTTCGACGAATAAATGGCATGAAAAAAACGGTCAACTGCAACGCCCGGATCACACTGAAACACGAAAATTCAAAATACAAGCTTTAGAAAAATTCTCTACTTCATAAAAATAATCAGTAAAATCATAAATCAAGTAAATGACAAACTTTCCAGTGATTAACTAACAAAGGCTTGAATGATTTTTTCCAAAGCTGAGAATTTAGATTTTAGACATACATATTTCAGAAATTTATCTATTTTTCTACATACGTACATTTTTATCTAATTTATTTTGAATAAAATTTTGCGCTTTCGTCAAATTAATAAATTACTGTAAGCAGTGATAATTTTCATTGCCTCATTTTACATTAAAAAAAAAAGAACTCAAATCGTTGAATACTGCAGGAGAATGATTGTAGAGGGTGAATTTTTAAAAAGTACCCAAAGCAGAGAGCATTAAAACCAGACCAATTATGAAATAAAAAATTTAAACTGCTTTAAAAGAGCAGAAAACATTGTTTCGTTACTTTCAGTCGATGAATATTTTCTGCACAGAAGGAACTGAGATAGATTTTGCTTTTAAATAAAAGATCTATGAATTTATATTTTATGAAGAATTGGGTATTCCGTAACCTTAGCAGTATTTTACGATTTTTGATACTATCACGACAGTTTTCTTTTAATTTTTGATAAATATTTTTAACTACTGTATTAAATGATTATTGTAATCTGGTAGGGGGAAAAGTATTGTAATATACCAAAATTTCTAAAATTTTATTGTTCAGCTCAAGAATCGTGCACACCAATTAAATTCCAAACACGACTTTGACTGGTGTAGTGCCATTATAGTCGATCGTAAACCAAATTATAAAAAACGATCTATTTCTGAAATGATACATATTTTAAGTAATGATTGTACTATTAATAAGAAGGAAGATATTTGTTTTCTCAATAAAACTTATTTTTTCCCTATTGGGAAGTTGAATTCACAGAAGATGCCACGAGTTTATCTCTGGTGCCTTCGAGTTCATTGACTTCATATTTTAGCAGAGATGGCTCT
Organism: Leptopilina myrica (nomen nudum); assembly: GCA_032872475.1. Classification (NCBI taxonomy): domain Eukaryota; kingdom Metazoa; phylum Arthropoda; class Insecta; order Hymenoptera; family Figitidae; genus Leptopilina; species Leptopilina myrica (nomen nudum). The sequence goes on along the minus strand of CM065464.1, from coordinate 7,827,828 downwards.
TTCTAATATTTAATTTCAGTTTTGACTTGATCGTTGTATCGAAATAACAGCATTCGTCGTGTGCTTGTCCTTTTTACGTTTGGGTATATTTTTCTGTTTATATTTATTTTATTTTTGACTAGTTGCAATGTAATCTAAATTGTAATATTCAGGTACTATTAATGTTCATACAAATTGTGTTATTTACTATTCATTCTAATTTATTATTTTTTCTTAATTAAATTAGCCTTTTTTATTTAACGACTATTAAGGGGCACACCTAGTGTGACACTTTGAAAAAATCGATTCTTTTTGCATTTTTTGATAGTTTATACCTTTGAAAATAACATATTAAAATTTCAAGTGCGTTTCTCACATAGTTTTTGAATTAGAGCCTTTATAATAGTCGGTCAGGAGCGGCAACGCCTGTCGTCTACCTACCTACCTGAGTTATTGTTCGGGCTCTGTCGACGTACACAAGTATAATAGAAGTGGGGACAACGCACAGATTATATGGACCTGGAATGGCAGATTAGGTATAGATAAAATATTTATCAATTTATTGTTATAAAATCTGTACTTTTATCTTTAAACGTGTTTTTCTCGAAACTCCTTTTTTCGAATTTGCTGCAGCTCTAACTCGAGAACCAATCATCCGATCGGGTTGATTTTTGTCTTTGCTTATTTAGTATTATTTTCTCCGTACAATGAGGCTCCAGTTTTTTTTGGATGAAAAATAAAATTTTTGGATGCCAAAAACTATCGGATTTTTTAGGCGAAATTTATAAGCTTTTTTCAAAACACCGCCATTTTGTAGCAATTCAATATTTTTTTACATTCGAGGGTCATTGTACGGCAAATATCTTCTAGTTTAATAATCTTTTTGGATTTTTTGATTCCAGTCACTGAGAAGGCCGCAATCACTGCAGCAGTGGGACAACTTTTTTTTTGACACTCGGGAGATGGCGAATAACTTTTTAAAAAAACAATATTTTTCTTTAAAAAAAATACGAATTGATCACTAGTAATAGACATATACGTATGTAAAAAAACTTCAAAACATTTGACGTAATGAATTCTCTGAAAACAATTCCTAAAAATCACCGTTTTTTCAAATCTGCGTATCACGAATGTCTGAACAACGAATATTAAATGGCCGTTCCTTTGAGGTTAAAAGCGACCACTCTGCTTCGTGTTAGTTCTGAGAAGCGCTCTCTACCGTCGCGTCGGTAATACAGAGCGCCGATTTATCATGAAGCCTATGGATAACTAAACCGTAAGAGTAAAATCGTTATTAAAATCGATAGACAAACGAACATAATAATCCCATGTGAAAAACAAAGTATTGCTTACATCAGATAATTTATAAAGCTTTTTAAATTTTCGCATCAACCACTTTTTATCTCTTTCTTTCCCAAAACTGCACATATACATATATATTATTTGTCAAGTTGATTGGAATTCCGTGATTTATAAATAGATAACACAAAAAAAAATTCTCAAATTGTAGAAAATATACGCATGAGAGCACCTTTTTAAACAATATTGCAGACAAATGATTTATTTTCACCGAACATTTTCAAGCTGCTGACGATGCACGAAATAAAATATTGTATCTTGTGCATTTTAATATCAAGCAATAAAAATAAATTCGTTGAACAAGATATAAAGAGCGAAAGAGGAATGGAGAGAGAGAAAAATGCTCAATTATCTTTTGTTACATGCAATTTATTTTTCAATGGTGATAAATGAATGTTCACTGTTTTGCGATAAAGATTAACGAGATTTTTTTTTTTCGTGGTTGAATAACAAAACTTTAACTTTTCTGCTTTTACTCTTCCTTGATAAGCTAGGTTTATATAGAATTAAAAAAAAAAGATTTCTAAGAAAATTTATATATTTTCAACTTTCTTACTAAGCAAACTATTTCCCTTACAAATAATTTACTAGAAAACTCTCAGCTAGATGATAAAAAATGAATCTTACTTTTAAAAAGTTTTTTTCAAATGGCATAATTCAATTTATCGACTTGTCCCTTTTCGAGTATCTAATTTGCAATTTTTAAATCTCTCTCTGGTTCTGAATTGCAATGCCAATATCCAGAATGATAATCACGGTTATTTAAATAATATGGAAATTAGGGGGGAAAATTAGCGAATTTACCTACTGTAGATATATATATATATAAATTTTTCCTTTGTTCGATTTTTCCTTTACGTTTAAGAAACTTTGATAAATTATTTATTAACTTTCACAAAAGATTGCTGTATTTTTAATTTAAGGTAAAACAATTACTTTTGACTTTAGTCAAAAATATTTAAACATTTTATAGAGCTCGTCTATTTATTGAATGTTACAAGCTTCCTTTTCCCTTTAAAGTGCTTTACAAGGCGAAAAGAAAATACGATAAAATATAGTGGACTTTTCGGTCTTACACTAATCGTTACTTTTGTAAAAGCGTAGAGAAAATAAGGAATGGGAAAGAGAAACATACGAGAGATAAAATTTATATCTTCACAAGCAACAAAAATTTAATTTCCACGTGTCTACTGATTATAAAATCAGTTTTTGATTCAATTAAAATTCTTAAATTGTTTGTTACGATCAAATTCGTATTTTTTTTACAAATCAGCGAATTTTCTTTGCATTATATAAAATACACTCAAGTAATATTTATTAATCTAATAACTCAACATCATTACACAATACATAATTGTAACTTTAAGTTTAAGTCAGACAAGAGTACCTGAAATTATTATAAATTTTACAGTCATATAGACTTGTTTTGATTAATTTTTGTAAGACACAAAAGGTGGTCTCAATTTATAATTCTAAAATTGACATTTAAGTTATTTGAAGAAAGAATCAAAGTTCACATAGGAATCAACAACATTGACAGCATATTAATATTAAAGGAAACAAGCATTTTAAAAGTGAGTAATAAAAATTGACAAATACAATTTTAAAAACATATATTGAAATTGCATATATTATTCTGGGAATACTTCTGTCAGATTAAAAGAAATTGTTGTATTTAAAAATACTAAGGCATTTAATTAATATCGTGCTTAATCAGAAGGATATAAGAATAGATTTTAAAATAAACAGACGAACCAAAAAGTGAGTGAAGAAAAAATTAATGAGATAAAAAAGCAATTTCTAAAACAAAGACTAGAAGAGATTTAAAAGTCATGATATATTTTACATCTGCTTTAAAATTCAATTCAAAGTAAATGAAATTAAAAATATATTAAGACTGTAATTAGAATACTTTCCTAGATCGTAAAACTGGCTTTTGTATATCCGTAAAACTCGCAATTTTGTAGCACAAGTTTGAAAACGAAACGACAGACAATTGTTGCTATAGTGCAAGGTGGGTAAAATAACATATTACGTATATAGAAGGCTTTGAACATCCAGCAAAGTTTCAAGCAATCAAAGTTGTTCTCAACGTTGAGCTGCAGGCCAAAAGTTTGCCTCTCGTCGTTTTCTTCGCGCACGAGGTCGAGGATCTTGCATATACAACTGAAAATGAACTTTTCACACTGTATATACCATAACAGTGTCTCCTAATTATTATTTTTCCCCTCATTTTTTCTATTTTTTTTTTGGTCACATGTTGCTATGAAATATTCATGTGCTTCCGGTGCTTTCTCTCTTTCATCTTTAATTTTTAATGAAGAAAAATTATTCCTATCTGATTTATTTGTATATATTTAGTTTTATCCGCCTCTTTTCTTCATGGATGCTGCTCAGTAGATTTATTGACCTATAAAACTATAAAAGCCAAATGAAAAAATAACACAAAATCTCGATTCCAACCGCAAAAGAAGAGACAATATATTACCGTGAAATTACACAATGGGGGTTTTCTATATTTTTTTTATCCCCCTATAACGTATACTTTATGGGCGAAAAATTTTTTTATTAATAATTATCACTACCATAAAATTCTTTAAACAGATGTTAAAATTTTATTAATCGTAAATTTTGTCATTTACCATATATATATATATAAATCAATTATTATATGAATTATTACAAATTTTTCAAGTAATATATTAACTTTGTATAACAAAAGATATAAAAATCAAGCGTTGCCCAATTTTCTGCAACAAAGCCAGTCTCGCGAGTTTTATTTCCTAAACATATGGTGCTGGTAAATTATTCCCTTTATTGCTGAACATTTTTATGTCTCATTTTTCTCATAAAACTATTCGTTAGATGAACAATTTTCAAATTCGTTTCCACGGGGAACATTGATTTCAATGAAGTGGAATATTCTTTTTGCTTGTACGGTGAAAATAATTTTAGAAAAAGTCTCCTGGGTGGAAGTATTTAAAAAAAATTAAGATTGATTCCACTGTTTGACGTCTGATTTTTTTCAAATGATTGATTATTATTATTTTTTTTTATTCTTTAAAAGGTTTATTCGGTTCAGTAATAGAAATTGATTTTTTTAAAGATATTTTAGAACTACATTAGTAACATAATAAGGATGTAGAATAATTTTAGGAAGCTTTTGGTACTAAATTTCCTTTATGGTGATTAATGATTAATTCTCATTCAAAGTGACAGAATAGCAATGCCCATTTCTCTTGAAGCTTTGTTAGTAGTTGCTGACTCATTCCTAAGAAAATACGTTCTGTCAAGGGTCTAAATGGACTAAACGTGCTACAAGGACCACTAAACGGCACATTAGATGATGTTTGTGAGCTTGCATTTCTTAATCAATATTTTTACCTACCCTTTAACTGTATACAATTACTTAAGAAAATATAGGGATCCTGAGTAAACAACTTTTATTCTGTATTAACAACACAGTAAATCGCGAGGAATGAAAAAGTGATCGGCTTCTTCATATTTTATAATAATTAAAGATGACCAAGTAATAAAATCATTATTTTATATTATAACAATACTTCTTCAAAATTATTTTCCTTATTTCAATTCAATTATTGTTTTCAACAATTTTTAACTACAATTTTACTTTATGTCTATTATTTTTAATAATAATTAATTAATCAATTCCACGAAATTTCAATTATTCCTAAATTCGTTAACTAAATGCATATTAGAAAATAAAAACATCAAATAATATTCAAAACATTCAATTAAACTTTTTCAAAAAAAAATTCATTTTAAAATTCAATTATTTCCAAAAAGTTTACTCTACATTTCTTGAAATAATTCCAATAAAAATACTATTAAACTTTTAAAAAGAATTAATTCTACAGATTTTTTGTCAAACATAGGAATAATTTTAGTTTAAAACTTTTTCAAAATTTAATTATTTCTAAAATTTTTTTTTATTTTAAAAATATTTTACCAAATTTCAATTATTTCTCGCAAAGATTATACAAGATTTCAATTATTATTTAAAGATTTTTCCAAAAGTCAATTATTTTTTCGAAATTTTATTAAATTTTAATTATTTTTATAAATTTTTCCAAGCTTCAATTATTCTTTAAAGATTTTTTCAAAAGTCAATTATTTTTCCAAAATTTCATCAATTTTCAATTATCTTTGAAAAATTTTATTAAAATTTAATTATTTTCCGAAGATTGTAGCAAATTTTAATTACTTGTCAATGGTTTTTTCTAAATTTTAAATATTTTTCCAAGATTTTATCAAAATACAATCATTTTTTTTTAATTTTACCAAATTTCAATTATTTTTCAATACATTTACTTATTTTAATTATTCTCAAAAGATTTCATTTAATTTCAATGAGTTTCATGAGAATTTTCCAATTTATTCGTTTACAATTCAATTTTACAAAATTTCAATTATTCGGAAATTCTTCAATTAAATATATATAGAAAAATAAAAACGTGAAAGAATTTCAATAAAAATCCTATTAAACTTTTAAAAATAATTAATTCTACAGAATTTTTTGTTAAAAATATATGAAAAATTAAGAATTTCAATGATTTTAGTTTGAACCTTTTTCAAAAATTAATTATTTCTAAAAATCCACGTTATAATGCTTTTAATACTTAAGTATAACCTAAAAGTTTAACTGAAATTCATTTTTAAAACCTTTTTTATTAGTAAATTCTACGAGAATTCAATTATTTAAATACAAAAATAAATAATTTATCAATTTCATGTTTCATGAAATTCAATTCACATAAAAGATGTTATCAACAAATTTGTTGAATCATTAAATTCTTTGGACGAATTTAAATAAAATTTTTAACAATAATTCAATTTTTCGAGAACTTTGATTAAAATTGCATTAAAAATAATTGAAATTCTGCAATGAGTTTTATTATTTATGAAAATAATTGAATTCCTAAAAGAATTTTATTATTTATAAAAATAATTGAATCCCTGTAGAAATGTTATTATTTATGAAAATAATTGAATTATTGCGAAGAAATTTATTTAAAAAATTGTAAATAATTGAATTTCTGTAAAAATTTTTATTATTTATAAAAATAATTGAATGTTTGAGTAAAATTGTATTGAAATTTTTTTTAATAATGGAATTCATTTGGAAAATTGTATTGAAATAGTAAATATTGAAAATTATGGAATTTTAAAAGACTGTTGAAAGTAATTGAAATTTTGACAAGAATTTGATTAAAATTTTGTAAAATAATTGAATATCAGAGAAGAATTTTATTATTTATAAAGCAAATTGAAATTTTGACGAGAATTTAAAAAAAATTTTGAAAATAATTGAATTTTCATCATGCATATTGTTGTTGATAAAAATAATTGAATTTTGTAATAAATTTCATTAAAATTTCTGAAAATAATTGAATTTTAACAAAGAATTTTTCTATTTATAAAAATAATTGTATTGTTAATTTTGGATTATTTTTTAAATAATTGAATTTCTATTAAGAATTTGATTAATTTTGAAAATAATTGAATTCTTGTCATGAATATTGTTATTTAGAAAAATAATTGAATTTGGCAATGAATTTTATTAAAATTTGATAAAATAATTCAATATCAGAGAAGAATTTTTATTATTTATAAAGTAAATTGAAATTTTGACGAGAATTTAAAGAAATTTTTGAACAAAATTGAATTCAGTAACTAAGTTAGTAACTAACTTACTATTCTCCCTGTAGAAGCTAAATTTGTTGAATTTTTCCAAATCGTTGACTTTGGTGTTTTATTTAAAATAAAACTACATTGATAGTTAAAAATAACACCAAAATAGATTTTTTAATCCTTTTTGGTGTTAATTTAATCCTAGAGGGATTAAACTGTTGCAGATTATTTTAAACCATTTTGATGTTATTTTAACACATTACGTTTTACTATGAATATTAAGAAAGACTTTCTTTTTTAAATAAAAGGTATATGATTTTTAGAACCAGAAGGAAAAAAATTCACAAGAAAACCATTCACTTTTTAAAATGCATTAGGATAGTCAATTTTTATATGACAAACAAAAATTTTTTAAAATAAATTAGTAAAAATAAGGTACAGTTTGCTCTAAACATTATTTTTCATCTTCTGCTGATTGTCGGCTGTGGTTACTGTTTATTAATTTGGATTCAAATTCATTTTGCCTACCCAGATAATTATTGGAATTGTTCTTGTAATCTAAAGCCTAGCAAACAATTTTACATTTAAATAAATAAAATTGTTTATCTTTTGTGAATTTTAATTTAAGTGGTTGTATATCAAAAAACAATGTTGTCAAAACAGTTTTCGGGAATAAGAATAGCATTTCTCAGGGAACTTCATTTTAACCAAAAAATGAAAACATTCTGATTTCTCTAAAATAATGTTTCTATTTGCAAAAACAATAATAATAATAATAATGATTTCACTACTAAAACATCAGAAAGACTTTATTTTTCACAATTTACCTAAAAGGGTACTCAAAAATCTTTTTTCACTATAAAGTGCTGTCCATCTAATTTTAGCCTTCCATTGTACGATTTATTTTCCTTTGAGGGATTATTCTAAGATAAAGTACTCTCCAATTACTTTGAAAAATGTTCCAGAAACTTTCAATGCTTAGGCAACTGTACTATCCTTTATGGTTACGAATTGAATCTCGTTTGTATGTGTGTGGTCCTGGAGGGTAGAATAGAAACAAATTTTTTTCTTTTCTTCAAAAATCCAAGACGAGAAGAAAATGTGTCTCTTGAAAATGGTCCAAAAACACCCTTTCTCTTCAAAGTAAAATACTTTTCATTCACCATCGATTCATAGGAAAAAAACCCCGTGTACGTGACATTGCTTTAAAATGTAAGATCATTCTTTTATTTTTATAGAATAAAATAAAAAATCAAGTCAAATAGTTCTCCCCTAAAGTTCAATCTATTGGGCCATAAACTAAGTGTGTTCCTTTATTTTTCACACAATTTAAAAAAAAAAAAAAATTAGGTTTCATTTTTCTGAATACATACAAGTTTTGTAAAATAATGAAATCTTCAAAATTCAATAAAAGAAGAAAAGTCGGAAGAAAATAGAAAGTCTACGTATAAAGGACTTATTTTAAAAGAAAACTGGAGAAAAGGTTTTATGTTTACTATCGCGTACAACATTAGAAGTTCAGTGTGCATGTTTCCATTAGCTGGCTTCCATTTCCTCCTGTAAATACCTGAATTGTAGAACAGTAAAATTGCACTCTCTTCGAGCGAGCGTTAAATTCCCCCTCGAATGCTGAATTTAACCAAATACTAGAAAACAGTTATATATACATACATACGTTTTTTCTCGCCATAAAAAGGAATATAACTTATGCTTGGAATGCAAAATATAAAATTACAAAATGAAACATTTTTATAAATCACAAGGGGGAAAAGAATGGTAGAATTCCAGTTATGTTTCAATTATGAGACTATTTTGTTCACTTTTTTTACCGCGTTTGTTATTTTATTTTCATTTTCTTCAAAAAAGTGTAGAAGATTTTCTTTTTTTTTCCATTCGTGTATTATTTCATTTACTGCAAAATGTTTCTGCAATAATTACTCACTTGTATAGTTTCGCGGTTAATTACTGCTTTGCAATAGTGGACCGTATGTCATGTCGCTTGGATGCATATAGTGGAAAACAGTTAGCGAAAGTTACGAGAACAAACGCTGCTCTTCATGGCTACTATTTTAACTTTCACAAATAGAGAATCTCAATTTTCATACGAGCAATTTAGTCGAGAGTTTTCTTTTTGCCTATAGATTTATTTTGTCTTTTTTTCGAATCAAAAATAACAAATGTAAAAATAAATTATTTGCGTTTTTTGAAAGTACAATCATAATAGGTACACTCGGGTCGCAAAGTTTCAGTACATTTTGACTGTTTACTTGTAAATGCTCGCTCCACTTCAAATTCAAATATTTCTGTAAAAATAGATACAACAGCTATCAAACTAGGATCATTTTAAAGCTCAATAAATTTAGAGTCAAATAGGCAAAAAAAAAATAACCAATTTAATATTGTAAATTTGAAAATATAATTCTTTAAAGTTAGAGATTTTTTATGAAAATTGCGATTTCGGAATCTGGAGTTCAAGCGAACGCAAATTGAAGAAAACATTTTTTTAAGACTTGACAGTTGTACAATAACAAGTACAAATTCCATTCTTTAATTCTAGACAAAAATCATTTACAAATATGAAGTATTTTTTTCAAATTGTATAAAAATAATTTCTCTTGCTCTAAATTTTTCGAAGAATATAAATTGCAAATTCGTCGTTTCTATTCATTTGTTTTATCAATTAACCACACTTTTGAAAAATATTGAACCTCTTGACTGTAGTAAATTTAAATTATTTACATGAAATTTATCCCTCTTTTTATAATGTTACAAATTTTAACTCGCATTATTACTTATTTTATTTCAAGGTGCAATTTTTTAAATTTTACAATAAAAAAGAGATGCACATTTTTCAAAAATTTGGTTAATTGATAAAACAAGTGAACAGAAATGACGAATTTGCAATTTATATTCCTTGAAAACTTTAGAAAGCAAGAGTAATTATTTTTACAGAATTTAAGGCAAATACTGAATACTTATAAAAGATTTTGGTCTCGAATTAAAGAGTGAAATTTGTACATTATATTGTAAAACTGTCAAATCTTAAAGAAATTTTTTTATTAATTGGCGTTCGCTTAAACTCCAGATTACGAAATCGCAATTTTCATAAAAAATCTCTAACTTTAAAGAATTATATTTTCAAATTTACAATATTAAATTGGTTATTTTTTTTTGCCTATTTGACTCTAAATTTATTGAGCTTTAAAATGATCCTAGTTTGATAGCTGTAGCATCTATTTTTACAGAAATATTTGAATTTGAAGTAAAGCGAGCATTTACAAGTAAAAGTCCAAATGTACTGAAACTGATACTGAAACTGATACTGAATTCTAAAGCAAAAACAAAAGATGTAGAGACTATTTTTAGTGATTATACTTCTTACTAAAAATACTCTCTACAATTTTTTTTTTTTGCTTATTTATAATAGCAGATAAATAATAATGCTTATAATTATGGCATATAATAATAATTGCAAATTTTTCATGTATTAAACTTTAAGAGTCATTTATTTTATTTTTAGGTATTTGCAAAAAGCGAAATGTAAAAAGGTATATATGCATGTAACAAAAGCTGTTTCATAGAGTTGTTATAATTTACATTTCTGTTAGTTAGTTCTGCTGTTTTCGCTGCAGTCTTGTTTTGCTGATTGTCGTATTTACATACAGAATGTTCACATTACTCACCACATATCATGTTAGTTATAAAAGAAAAGTTTAATTAAACATATTAAGATATCAATTTTAGAATCACTACTTATTAAGATACTATTTTTCCGCATTATTTTGGGAATTTAAAAATTCTTTTTTAATGAACCCTTTGAAGCATACATTTTTCTAAATACAGATTAAAATCATCAATTTAGAGATTTATTTAAATTTATACTTATAGAGATTTTTTTTGGGACCACTCACTGTTACCTAAAACGTATCAAATTGCAACGAATTGATCTCAAAAAGTGGATCCAATCATCATTTGATCTTAATTTTTGTATTATTTTGATCCATTTGGGGGATTATTTTGACATTTTTAGAAAAACAGTGGCTGATTACGAATCCGATGAATTTTTAAAATAAATTTCGCAGACAATCTCAAGAATAATTGATTTTTTAAGATTAAATCACTTTTCGAATTATTTTCAAAAGAATTGAATGTTTGGAAAGACTTTACTGAATAATTGAATTGATTCAACGAATTTATGCAAATTTCAGAAAACAATTGAATTCTTTGGTGAAAATTCATTAAAATTGTATTCAAAATAATTTAATTTCTACGAAGAATTTTACTATAACTATAAAAAGAATTAAATTTGTCCGAAAAATGTTATTATGCATATGTAACTAATTGAATTCTTGCGATGAGTTATTTTTTAATTTTTCGAAAATATAAACAATAACAATTAAATAGTTGCCTAATAAGTGAATTTTTCAAATTTTGATTATGAATTTATCGAAAAATTGAAAATATAATAAATTACAAAATATTAGAATTAAATAATTTCTAAGTCCAAAATCTAAAAAAAAAAAAATTTGATGAAAATAGAAATTCCCACCATATGTTAAAATTCAGTTTGCAGTCTAATTGTCATTTTCGATCTAATTTTATAGTTGACAGATTTATTACTTTTTTTTTATTCGTTTTAATAATCGGATAAAATTTTTATTTCCTTCTCAATTGCAGAGCAGTTTGAAGCAAGTGCGAGTCAAAGATATTAGAGAAAATACTACTATTTTTTATGAAATAAAAATAATAAAAAATTGTGATTGAAGATTTCTTTATTAAATTCGAGAGAAGAGAGATTATCGATATCTGTTAATCTGCGAATAAGATTTTAGTCATGAAATTTGGACGTAAAACGAAGGATGCAGTTAATGTCTGACTAAAGATCTACTCGTTCTACTCGCAAGGCTGACAAATATTTCTTTCTATCACTTCGAAATCTTCTGAAACTCTTTTGACTATTTTTTTACCATTGCCATTAATAAAATTGATTTTCGCAGTTTTTTTTTTTAAATTTTGAAAAATAAGATTTTTTAATCCTGTTATTTCAAGATAATTGAATTTTTATAAACAATTAATTGAAAATTTTTTCATGTAATTTAAATTTCTTTACGGAAAATCTCTCTATTCACAGTTTTATTGAAAGTATCAAATTAATACAAAAGTGGATCAAATTGGTGCCAAAAATATGGATCAATTTTTTATTTGATCCAGATTTTTGGTATCAATTCAATTACCATTTGATACTTTTGAGTTAACAGTGTTATTTTACTTAGTTGACGAAATGATGAAAACAAAATAAATTCAAAAAAAATTTTTTGTAGCTTTTCAAAAATAAGATACACTAATCCTGAAGATAAATTTGAAGTCCATTTTTCCGCTTTATGTTACATTAGCTTTTCTCTTATAAACTGCAGCAGCATTATTATAGAGTACGAAAAAAAATATTGCATCTATGTTCTCTCTGCGTGCTGACTGTGGCCATTTTTGTTTCAAGAATAAAAAATTACCTCAACTTCAGTTCCGTCTGTTATGTTGAATTTTTGCGAATAACGAATGAGCGTCTATACAATATCAGCATTTTTACGAGCTAAGAGTACAAGAGAAGAAGAGGAATATCAACACGCTAACAACTAACACAACACCTGCTGGGTCAGCATCGATTCTAGTATCGTGTATATAATACCACTTCTCCCTGCATTCTTCTGTTTTTCAACCCCATATCCCAACCTTGATTTGGACCCTGCTTTTCTTTTTTATTCTCCATTTTACTACAATTTCAAAGAGGGCAAAAAAAACCCATACTATTTTATCTGCTTTTCTGATTTTACAAAATCAAATATTCTTCTGTAGCATACAATTAATGTGTAAGATGTTGTAAACATACAATTCTTTTGTTAAAATTTCGTTAAGTTTGAGAAAAATTGTCTCCTTTTATTTTTCCTTGCGTGTCAACCCTAAACATATTCTCAGAAGTAATTTTCCTTCCTTTAATAACCGCATTTTTTCCAAAATCCGAAGAGCATGAAATTAACAAAAGATAAAGTGAAGAAAAGCTTGATATCGTACTACATAATTTTTCTTTATGAACCTGTTTAACATTGTATTTCATGCTTTAATTACAATAAACAACTCGTGGGATTCAAACTTTTTTCTGCAATAATTCAATAAATTATTAAATACTCGTTTTCTTTTTGTTTACGTAAAACGAAAGCGAATGCAAATGGAGAACCTTGTTTCGAAAACAATTGATCAGCATGACTAATTGTTGTGAATTTAGTTCAGCAGTTAATTTTCCATAGGCAACTATTCGTTTTAGTAATCCATCTTAAGCAAATAATCCCTTCGTGAGGAGCTTCATCCAAGTAGCTTGAGAGGAAAATTGTAAGTTTATCTATATACATGTATAGAGATTGTTTTGCAATAGCAAAAGTAATTTCAGAGTATAACTCACACATAAGGAAAGCTTTAACGAGCGAGAGTCTGTATTTTAGTGGAGAAAGCAATATTCATGTATCTTTATGCAGTAGATTTCCTGTATTTGTGTAGTTAACTAACGAAAGTATAATACGGATGACCGCGCGTGCCTGCCTCTAAACTAAGGATTTATTATCATTTCAAGGGAACCCAAAGATATGACATAAACATGTTCTGGAATTATTAGATTATTCCCTTTGTATCCGAGACATCGGCTAAACAATCGTAGTATGTGCTCTAAATGTTCGTCTCCATCTGCCAAGTTACCAGTGGACTTTAAATACTGACGTCTGACTCCACAACTAAATAGAACACAATGGACCATGTTCTATACATAATAGAAAATTTAATATTCTAATTTTCTAGTATCATCCACAAGTGAGCATTGTGCCTCTGTTATCACTACTTTAGGTTTTCTTCCGTTCTCCTTTTGTCAATTTTTAGATGACTTTCAAAAATACAGCACTTCAGAATAAATATTTTGGTGCCTAAAAAATTTACCTTGAAAAAGAATACTTGATTCTAGCTTAAGGAATACTTCTTCTCAAACAAAACCCAAAAAGAAAATCACATCATAATCCTCTTAAATAGTTTTCCTCAAAATTTCGACTTTACTTGTCTGTTCAACTGAATCCGTGACCCTTTAACCTGAATTAAACTTATTTACTTCATAGGTAGTGAATCCATATCCCAAGTTTAATATTCGAACCAATTTAACAAAATGAGGCACTACCCAAAATTGCCTTCTCCATGTTTCGGAATAAACAGCGAATATGATGCACGATGAGAAAACTGATATTCAAACCCAGCTTTCCCACTTTGACCGAAAGTCAGAAAGCTTCCTTTTCAAAAGCAGCCATATCAATCTTGCGGGTATTAAAACTGTATCTAAACAGAAATTTTACTTTCGTCCAGTTTTGGGATGTTGGAGTCCCTGAGTGAAATGGTATTTTTAACCACATCCTTAACCCCAATAGTGATCATATTCAAGTTTAACGTTTAATTACAAAGTGTCGAAGATAAAAATAACGGTTACGTACCACAGAGTGTCAAATATTTGAATAATTTAGCTAACGGTTAATTAGCACAAAAGATTCGTTGATTTTATACAAAATACAGTAACAATGCAAATCATCTATTTGTTGAGAAAAATTAATAGACCCTAATCTGTCTGTAATAGACGAATTAAATTGTTATTAAAATATTGAATTTAAAGGAGTGTTATGCAAAATAATTTTGATACCCTTAAACCCGTTGGTAGTGAATCCCCATCCTTCCAGACTATTAATTTTGTATGTGGGGTGAGAATCCCTATTTTAAGACGGAGTGAAAATTTAGGAAATAAAAGGTGTCCACCGATTTAATTCGTTTCTTTAGTGTTTTTTAAGCATAAACTTTAGTTGTAGTATAATGACATTATATTTTATCAAGTCTTTATTATTTCTATAGTATGTGTAGTATAATGTGCAATCATTTATATATTTTACTCACCAACCAATTCGAATTCTTCAGTTACTCTTTTTGCAGTTAGATCACCTATTTTCCACTTGTACTTTATTAATTAATTATCTTTATTTCTCATTTAACGACTGGCTTTGTATGTCACTTATCCAAACACAATATAATACAATAAAATATTCAACATTTTTAATCTCAAACCTTACGACCTATTTATTTCAGGTCTCAAATTGACAACCATACCACGACTTTCCTCTAAGGAATTCTTTAGCGAACTCCTCGATTTCCATTGTTTGTTCTATTTCGTACACTAAAAATCGAGTGGGGAAATCGTTATTTCTTTCGCAACGCCCAGTCATTAACCAATGCACTTTTGCATTTTGGCTTAAAGTATTTTAATGGACATTGTGAAATACAAATGCCACAGAAGTTAATGACATTGGATCTGGACTTATGTTTATTTGTTTATCACCTTTCTTACTTTAAGCAACCAAAGTTGGGTTCGAATTGATTTAGTTGTAAAATCTTATTTAAGTACATTTGTTTATTTTGTGTAATTATGTGTTTATCACGTAGGGATAAATTGTGACAAAGTCCGTTCGTCACACTGTCTGACAATATGTGGAATTTAACTCAAAGTTATTGAAGTTTGTTAAATTTAATTAATCATCGACCATTGAACACAGAGACAAATTATTAATCCAAAAAAGGTGTTTCTCCAAAATCTAATCATTAAACACAATTGTTTGGTGATCATTCTCTAATAATTATTAGTAATGCTCCATCTCTAGAAGCTACAATTTAGTAATTATGTAGTAAAAAAAACTTTGTAAAAATTAAAACACACAATTAGAAAAATGGTGAGAAAATATCAGAAACATAAAATCCAAAAAAGTTACCTTTGTACAGAACGTTTTTAAACGAGAACTTTATCTTTTATTTACAGTTTCTGACAAACGCGAGAATCCAGAGTTGCAATATTTTATAAACTTTTTACTTTCTTTGAAAATTCTTTTTCCACGCTAAATTAAAATGGTTTGTTAAACACATTTAGTTTTTTTTATTAAATTTTGTGAAATTCCCTTTTTGATTATAAGTATTTAAAAGCATAAAAAAAGGTGCAAAGTTAAATGCAGCAGCAGTGGTGGTGGTAGCAGTAGTAGTGGTGGCTTTAATGACCAGCTGTGAGATATTCTCTTTTGTATCAAGGGATTCTTTTCCGCCTCTTTAGTTTGAATTAATTATACAAGGGGTATGGTTTAAAAAAGACATTCCATCACTTTGAAATGTGGAACAGGATTCTTAGATTTAAAAAGAAGAGGAAACCAATAGGGATTTTTATCGATATTCCTCTATTCTCTTTCAAAGGTGGATTCAAATTCGTTCCTGGCAAAAGAGATTCTCGAGACTTTATTCTTTAATATTTATTTGAAATTCAAATTTCAGAATCGTATGGCGAATGCAACCATTTGGAGACGTTTTTTTTGGGGGAGAAATTTATTGATGTAAATATACGCTTCATTGAAATTGATCTTTTCGGAATAACTTGATTCAATATGGGATTTGTACAAAAAAGATTGGAAAGAATGTTTTATTAATGTTAATGATCTGATAAACGGTCCAGAGGTTGGGAAATGTATGTTTCCTATTTTAATTTTCTGTTTTATTGTCCATATTATCGAAATGCTATTCGATTTGGAAAATTTGGAACGTTGACAATTAGTTTATTAAATTAGATAAACATATTAAGTAGAATAATGGTTTTGATATTACTTTAAGGGGCACACCTAGTGTGACACTTTGAAAAAAACGATTTTTTGCATTTTTTGATAGTTTATACCTTTGAAAATAACATATTAAAATTTCAAGTGCGTATCTCACATAGTTTTTGAATTAGAGCCTTTAGAATAGTCGGTCAGGAGTGGCAACGCCTGTCGCCTACCTACCTACCTGAGTTATTGTTCGGGCTCTGTCGACGTACACAAGTATAATAGAAGTAGGGACAACGCACAGATTATATGGGCCTGGAATGGCAGATTAGGTATAGATATAATATTTATTAATTTATCGTTATAAAATCTGTACTTTTATCTTTAAACGTGTTTTTCTCGAAACTCCTTTTTTCGAATTTGCTACAGCTCTAACTGGAGAACCAATCATCCGATCGGATTGATTTTTGTCTTTGCTTATTTAGTATTATTTTCTCCATACAATGAGGCTCCAGTTTTTTTTGGATGAAAAATAAAATTTTGGGATGCCAAAAACTATCGGATTTTTTAGGCGAAATTTATAAAATTTTTTCAAAACACCGCTATTTTGTTACAATTCAATATTTTTTTTACATCCGAGGGTCATAGTACGGCAAATATCTTCTAGTTTAATAATCTTTTTGGTTTTTTTTTATCTCAGTCACTGAGAAGGCCGCAATCACTGCAGCAGTGGGACAACTTTTTTTTTGACACTCGGGAGATGGCGAATAACTTTTTAAAAAAACAATATTTTTCTTTAAAAAAATTACGAATTGATCCCTAGTAATAGACATATACATGTAAAAAAACTTCAAAACATTTTACGCAATGAATTCTCTGAAAAAAAATTCCTAAAAATCACCGTTTTTCCGGCAGCCACACTAAGTGTGCCCCTTAAAGATATTAGTTCTAAATATTATAGTTTTAATATAATTTACCTGAAAGAGGGCACCAGGTCGTATTTTAAGCTTGGATTATGAGGGACAAATTGCACTAGCTTGGGTCATTGCGGAAAGGATAGATTTCACCAGCAGAGGAAGCACACCTAGCCTTTTGTATTCAACAACCAAGAAGTGCTTCCTTTTCCTGCTTTTGCTTCAGCAGCGAGAAAACATCTACAGTATTATTCCTTGTGGCATAGAGAGCGAGATGATCAATAAGGTGCGCAAATCCAACACTAAGTTGGAAAAGGAGAAAAGTCTTCAAAGGATCGAAGATGCAATTTCAAAGACGGTCAAGTCTTGCGACATTCAGAAGGTTGTCAACAGCGGCATGAAAGATAGATTGCAAAACGCTTGCTTTGTATAAGTTCTGCATTTGACAGTAGAAAACAACCGAACTTTGGGATGGATTATAAAATTTTGCAATTTGTAATTATTTCTTGATGATTTGGACCAACTTTGCCAAAGTAGTGAAGAAAATAGTGAGGATTCAAATACACTGTTAGATCAAAATTGAACTTAAAATATATCTCTATGATCCTCGATTTAGCTTAAAGTTGGGACGAGGATGATACCCCTTTATTATAAAATATTTATTATTAACAAGACAAAGAAAAAATTATTTTCTGATATTGCTTATTCCTAAGGTTCTGTTTGATTAACAATTCCACTGGCAAAATTTACTAATTAATTTCTAATTCTTTGCGATATTTTTCACATTTGGATCATTAAGGTTCATCTTTAAATTCAAAAATGAATGGATCCTTTAGAAGATATTACTTGTTTAAGTGGTGTCAATGACTTCCGGTCGATCTTGGTAGTCAGCACTGTCCTTTGGATTAACTTTTATAATAAGAAACAACTAATTATTAATTCGTTGACTGATTAATAAATTGTTGATAAATAAACAATTAGACTTTTAACCAATTAACTAATTCTTACAATTTATAATAAATTATAAACAATACAGCCATTTAATTGAAAATAAAATTAAGTCTGAAGAGGATGGTAAACCACACCATAGAAACGTCGCAACTTTAAATATGACATAAGCCTTTTTTATCTTTGATACCTTCCTATTAATCGAATTTATCTTCACCTAATATAGCTACTTTCTTGATTACTAATAAATTGTTTATAAACAAATATTAAAGCTAAATCAATTATTTAATTATAACAATATTAATTTTTAAATACATATTTTAAAAAAATCGTCAAGTGGACGTTGACAACATCTGTAAAGGTAAGGTTTTTGAAAGATTAACCAAAGCTGACATTGAATCAGCTGGAACCAAACGAATTAAGTAGAATAATGGTTTTAATATTTCTTTAAATCTCCGATTGAATAAATTTTTACAAACATGTTTCCCATGTATTTAAGACAAAATTTATTCGACGCTTAAAAGTTCAGTCGCAAGACAAGCGCATAATACAATAAACGGGGTTATAATCTCCCATCTATTCTCCGACCCGTCGCTCCTTGGATATCTCCAGTAAATACATATATAGATGTCCGTAATGCTCAAAGCTGTTGAAATTGTTTTACTTTCAACTTGTTTTAGCTCCAAAGAACCTTGGACACTTTCTAGAACTTTGTTTCACATAATCGAAAAGTTTTTGACGATCAAACTGCCGTGAAATTAAATGAATAACAGTAGTCTATAGTGTTACAGAAATAGAATTTTAAGTAATTGTCAAACTTTTCTTTTTTGCAAGAAGCAAAATTTTCGCAATTAATTATTGGTTAACAATATTTTAATTATTAGTTAAAACGCTGATTTTGCCCTTCTTTGATTATTGTTGTGTGGCTTACGATGATATTACGAATGAATTAGACTCTAAATTTGCATTCGTTTTGTTTTTGATCTTCCAAGGTATGAAGATGTATGACAATATAGGTCTACATTGGGAATTTTGAATGTTGATGGGAGATGACAGTTTTTTATGGGTAACTTACTTTATAATAAATTTCAAAATAGGGATCCCTCTTATCTTTTTGAGTTTAAAACTCATAATAATCCTGACCTTAGACTTCGTAAAAGAAGATCTGTTTTAAAAATTCCATCCCATAGAACTTGTAAGATGCAGAGGTAATTTGTTTCTCATTTGATTTAAAGATTCTTCATACTTGTAAAACAGACGTTAAACAGTTTTACAAATTCAAAGAATTTTATTTTATTCAACATTCATTGACAGTTTGTGATTATATAACTAGTTTTCTATTTGATTTTAAGATTCTTTAGTCTCGTAAAACACGTTGAATAGTTTTACAAATTCAAAGAATTTTATTCAACATTTATTAATTGACAGTTTGTGATTATGTAATTTGTTTCTTATTTGTTTTAAAAATTCTTGGGTTTCGTGAGGCAGACGTTGAACAGTTTTACAAATTCAAAGAATTTTTTTTTTAATTTATTAATTGACAGTTTGTGATTATGTAATTTGTTTCTCATTTAATTTAAAGATTTTTCAAACTCGTTAAACAGTTTTAAAAATTTAAAGAATTTTATTGCATTCAACATTTTATAATTGACAGTTTGTGATTATGTAATTTGTTTTAAAAATTCTTGGGACTCGTGAAGCAGACGTTGAATAATTTTACAAATTCAAAGAATTTTATTTTATTTAAAATTTATTAATTGACAGTTTGTGATTATGTAATTTGTTTCTCATTTGATTTAAAGATTGTGGAATAAACTTCCTTCTACAAAAAGAGATGCGTCAAAGTTGTGTATTTTTAAGAGAATATTTTTTGATTTATTATTTAAAACCAACAACTCATTATTTGATGTTACCTACTGATAGTGATACTATTCTTGGGGAACCTAAACATATATTTAATTTATTATTTTTCTTTGTAATTTGTTATGGAGTTAAATACTAATGTAATGTTTACATTTCAATCTAATGTTTGCTTTAGAAAAGTTTGAAAACTAGATTTTAAAATTATACCATCAAAACATTGGAATTAGAAAATTCGTACTGTCACAGTTTAGAAAAAAATGATAAAATAAATTCTCTCGGGTAGAATAATTTTATTATTAATTCAATGAATTCGACGATAGGTTAGCAAACTCTTTGACACGATTTCAAGCATCCTCGTGTTTTTAACTTCACAAATTCAATGGATTTACTCTGTTTTTTTATTTGATTGAATAATTTCAGTAAACTTGAAGATTTAACAACCTAACGCCTCACAACTTAATTAGAATATTATTGAATTGTACCAAAATAATTAAATTTCCGGTATAATTCCAAATTTAGAGAAAAAACTAGTTATTACAAAAAAATAATTTTACTTCCAAAATAATTAATTATAGAGACTTTTTACGTTTAGTAACTAAATAATTGTTGTGAAATGTTATAAACAGAATAATAATAATTATTATTACAATTATTAAAAATAATAGAATGGAATAATATTACAATTATTTGAAAACTCAGATAGACGCTATGTACTTGTATATACACATACAATTGCAGTTGTATTCTGTGACCTAATTGAAACTTACAAATAATAACTGTGACCTTTTCTTTTCATTTGATGATTCTGGAGTGTGTATCGACTGTAGCTTTTGTTAGAAATTCAATGGTTCCAACGCCGTCATTATGTAAAATTTTATCGACAACTTCATCGTCGCTTAAGCGTGTGTCGTACCTTGAATGATATCGGTTTTTCAAGGAAGTTTATGTTTTCCAGGAAAGGTACAACATTCAACTTATCTCGTGATAGCGAGAATGTTTATAGTTTTCCACTTCTATATATAAAGAATGAATCTAATCTTTTTTTTTAATTAAAATACATTTTTATGTTTAGTTTTTTAATTACCGGTTTTTTTATTTTTATGTAAAATAACGGACATATCACGAAAGAAATAATATTGTAATACATTAAAAGTAGAAGTTAGTTAATTAATTTCGTTGGTAAGGAAATAGAAGACTAGTTTGCCTTTGGAAGCTAGGGAACAATGTATTGGGTCCAAGAACACCAATAAAAGAAGTAATAATAATTCTTCTTTTAGGAAAAGAATTTTCATTTTAATCGCAAATATTAAATGACAAAACAATAATTAAATTTTCCTAATGAAATATTCATAAAACATTCTAGAAGACATTATGTAGAGTGTGTAAGTAGTTACACCACGCAATTTCATTATATTGAAATCTCTTTTGATTAAAATTGAAATTTATTAAAATTACAACAACACTAGATTCCCAGACACGTCTCATTCAATAAAAATCTCTTTAGATTAAATTGCTTTTCTTTCTCTAGAAATAAATGTTTTTATGAATATTTTCAAATTACTCCTTTTCATTGCCAGTGAGTTCAAATCATTTTTGTGTAAAGATTTCTTATATTTCTCCCGTGAAGAATATCGTATGCATCACTTGAAAAATTGAAATGGAATATTAAATTTTTCATTTTCTAGGCGATATAGTTCCTTGATAATAAAAAATTCAAGTTTATTCTTTTTTTTGTTAAATTTATACAAGGGGATAAAAATTTGAAAATAAATCAACAGACACAAAAAAATTGCATGTGCGATGGGATTTATTTTAAAAGAGAGATAATATTTACCTTCTTTTTTTTTGAATGTGCAAAAAGGCCTTTTCAATAAGCAGATCGAAGAATTCAAAATCTACAATAAATTTCCTTTTTTCCTATGAAAACAGTGCTGCATTTTTCATGCTTTGAAAATGATTGTCGTATTCCTGTAATGTTAGTGGAAAAATTTTTCCCCTTTAGGAAACAAAGAAAGACAAGAGTCGAGGAAGCAAAAGGTGAAGGTAAAATTGTTGAAGCGAAATCAGAGGCCAAAGATTCTGCGATCCTGAAGATTTACTTACACGTCGATGATTCTGAATTGATATTCCGAGAACGTTAAATTCCATGCATCACACGGTGATTTCTATTTTGGAATTTTGCAGTTCAACGTGAATACAGAATCGGTTAAAAGCTCTCACATAAAAGAAAAGTGGTCTGACAACTGGAGAAACAAGTTGGAATCGAATTTAACAAAGGTTTATCTAAAATTTGTTAACGATGAAAGATAAAAAAAAATGATGTTCATCAAAATTTGTTTTAAAAAAGTATTACCCGTAAAACCCAAGCAAATGCAATTAATAGTTTTCGAGATGTGGTACAATTAATGAAGGGCTCTCGGACCCTTGGAGGTAGATAGCCCGCAGCAGTCGCTAATAACCAGACTTAGTCGATAGACCACTGTTAGGCGTCAATATATTTGAGACAGTCTAATATCATCCAAGATTTACCACACGACTCCCGAAACCATTTCTCTCGAGAGAAATTTCAAATTCGAAAAATCAATAACGGTTATTTAATGACATAATGTCAATTAATGAACCAGCACATCAAAAAACATAATTTTTTTTTAAATTCATTCAATTTGTAAAACTGTTCAACGTCTACTTCACGAGTCCCAAGAATTTTTTAAACAAATAAGAAACAAATTACATAATCACAAACTGTCAATTATAAAATGTTGAATGCAATAAAATTTGTTGAATTTGTAAAACTATTTAACGAGTCTGAAGAATCCTTAAATCAAATGAGAAACAAATTACATAATCACAAACTGTCAATTAATAAATTTTAAGTGCAATAAAATTCTTTGAATTAGTAAAACTGTTCAACGTCTGCTTCACCAGTCCCAAGAATATTTAAAACAAAATGTAAACAAGTTACATAATCACAAACTGTCAAATTATGAAATTGAAATCTATTATCTATTATTTATAATAATTGTAATAATAATAATTATTCTGTTTATAACTTTTCACAACAATTATTTAGTTACCAAACGTAAAAAGTCGCTATAATTAATTATTTTGGAAGTAAAATTAGTTTTTGTAATAACTAGTTTTTTCTCTAAATTTGGAATTATACCGGGAATTTAATTAATTTTGGTACAATTCAATAATATTCTAATTAAGTTGTGAGGCGTTAGGTTGTTAAATCTTCAAGTTTACTGAAATTATTCAATCAAATAAAAAAATAGAGTAAATCCATTGAATTTGTGAAGTTAAAAACACGAGGATGCTTGAAATCGTGTCAAAGAGTTTGCTAACCTATCGTCGAATTCATTGAATTAATAATAAAATTATTCTACCCGTGAGAATTTATTTTATCATTTTTTTCTAAACTGTGACAGTACGAATTTTATAATTCAATGTTTTGATGGTATAATTTTAAAATCTAGTTTTCAAACTTTTCTAAAGCAAACATTAGATTGAAATGTAAACATTACATTAGTATTTAACTCCATAACAAATTACAAAGAAAAATAATAAATTAAATATATGTTTAGGATCCCCAAGAATAGTATCACTACCAGTAGGTAACATCAAAATAATCAGTTGTTGGTTTTAACTAATAAATCAAAAAATATTCTCTTAAAAATACACAACTTTGACGCATCTCTTATTGTAAAAGGAAGTTTATTCCACAATCTTTAAATCAAATGAGAAACAAATTACATAATCACAAACTGTCAATTAATAAATTTTAAATAAAATAAAATTCTTTGAATATGTAAAATTGTTCAACGTCTGCTTCACGAGTCCCAAGAATTTAAAAAACAAATTACTTAATCACAAACTGTCAATTAATAAATTTTAAATAAAATAAAATTCTTTGAATTTGTAAAATTATTCAACGTCTGCTTGACGAGTCCCAAGAATTTTTAAAACAAATTACATAATCTCAAACTGTCAATTAATAAATTTTGAATAAAATAAAATTCTTTATATTTGTAAAACTGTTCAACGTCTGCTTCACAAGTCCCAAGAATTTTTAAAACAAATAAGGAACAAATTACATAATCACAAACTGTCAATTATAAAATGTTGAATGCAATAAAATTCTTTGAATTTGTAAAACTGTTTTACGAGTCTGAAGAATCTTTAAATCAAATGAGAAACAAATTACATAATCACAAACTGTCAATTAATAAATTTTGAATAAAATAACATTCTTTGAATTTGTAAAACTGTTGAATGTCTACTTCACCAGTCCCAAGAATTTTTAAAACAAATTCAAAAATAAGTTACATAATTGCAAACTTTTTAGCAGGAAAATATTTTCGAAAGAAATAAATTTAAACTACTAAAACAGCAAAATAGTAGCGAATTTAATTTTATAAAATTTATAGTAAATTCATCTTTAAATTAAAATAAATCCCTAGATTATAAATTTTTTTTTATTTTAAATTCGCAAAATCTTATATATTATAACACTAGATCTTGTTTAGATTATAATCCACATATATCGAATAACTTAATATGTAAACTTGCACTATACATTAAGTACGTGACATTCTGTCAAACTTTCAGATTTCAGTGCATATGCTCCTAACAGTGAATATAATCTTTTCCAAATATAAGATTAATTGAGAATAAATTAACCGTATTCTTAAAAATACATGAGAGAGAAAACTCCCCGACGTGTATAATATTAACAAAAATTTTGTTTTCTAATTTTAAACCATATTTTTACCTTCCCCCCCACCAATAAATTATATTTTTTAGTTAATTAATTATTTAACTTCTTGCAAATAAGAAGAAAACTTATCTTACTGTTAGGGTAATAATTATATCCAAAAAAAGTCCACCTTTCGTAACATTAATTGTCAACTCATTGGTTTCCATTAATAAAATTACAACTTTTAAGAATCATAAAAAGAAAATTTGTAAAAGATTTAATATATAATCAGATTTTAACAAATTGGTTATAAATGAAGGATTTGCCTTTTGTAATAAAAAAAAGTGCAATAAACATAAAAGCTTTCCTAAATAATGACGATCGAATTATAAGTAATGCTCTTTATTACTATATATCAGTACTTTTCCAATTCACATGAAACTCGAGTAGGAAATAATTAGTTTTGTATTGAGTTTTGTGTCGATCAAAATAAAACTCAAGTGGAATTTTACTTCAACTTAACATCTCGAAAGAACATTTCTTTTTCTCAAATATATATTTTCCATTTAATTTTCTTTTCCATTTAATTATTCTTCGTGATGTGTTAAATATATATATATATAAATTTAAAACAAAATTTTATCAATTTATGTTCGTTTATACTGATTGAAGAAAAGAAATTGAACAAAGAGTAACGACAAACATCATTAAAGTTTTCATTCTCTTATTTTATTTTATTTTTGAATATAAAGATTAATAATGATAAGGAAAATTAGTAAAGATTAATAATGATATGTAAAAGTGTATAAAAAAATTGTAGAAATAAATAAAAAATGAGAATGTAATGAATAGAAAAAAACAATTGTAGGAAGTGCCAAGCAACGTAGAGAGAATTAGCAAGATTGGAGTGGCAGTCGATTGCAGAGTCGGGACGATAGTAAACATATAATTTATATTCGATTTTGTGTTTGGTTTTGTATTCATGACATAATAATATGAGTTATTTGATTTGGCATTGAGATATTAAATAAATAATATATAATTGTAAATATCAAGGTACTGGAACAATAATAAATTGATTTTAATAATATTTAACAATGTGTATTATAATATAGAAAATAAATAAAGAATTTGATATAATCATCGATTTTGATGACAGATATCATGAACTGTTAGCTGCATATAACTTTGGATTTTATTCCAAGGTATCCACGAGTAGCAGATTTTCCACTTTTGACCAAAAAAAAATTTAGCTGAAAGGGTATTACCCTAGAAAACGATGGTAATACCATTTCAGTGGTTATTAAGCTACATATGACTAAAGTGTTTACATATATTTGCATTTTGAATGATTCTATCACGAAATGCAATTAAGGTTCTTCCAATCAATTAAATCATATTGCGATTTAATTCATTGATCAATAAATTGTATATAACTTGTTACATATTAATATACATCCTGTACAATTAGGCGGAATATTGAAGCAATTAAATTTTTTTTCCAAATCCCTGCAAACTGTTGGCAAATCACCATTTTTGAAAAGCTGAAAATTCATCACTTAGCTACAAGTTCCCTGACTTTTTCAGATTATTCTGGTTAAAAAATGGAATTTTTCCAGGTTTTGAAAACTATACATTTATTATTAATTAGAAATTTATTCGAAAACAACAATAACTTTATTTTTAAATAAATATTTAATTATTTTTACTTTTTCATATAGAAATTAGGATTTTCAAAAATACAATTATTTGTCATTATTTATTCTTCAAAGAACTCAATTTTTTTTTAATTTAAATTTTTTTCAAAATAATTTGTCAAAATTAAATTATTTTCAATGTCTACTATTTCAAAGAGTTTTAACAAAAGAATTTAATTATTTAAAAAATATGTTTAATAAAATTCGTCTTATGAATTCACCTATTTTTAAAAGGAATATAATTCTTTGCAAAAATTCAATTATGGTGAAAAATTTACAAAAATTCTCGTTAATTTTCAATTACTTTTATTAATAATAAAAAGTTCCTCCAACATTCAAACATTTCTGGAAAATTTTAATAAAATTTTAGGCAGAATTTCAATTATTTTTATTATATGTACAACTTTTATCAAACTGCTCGAAAAATGAAATTATTCCTAAAAATTGTATTAAAATTTGTCAGAAGAATTCAATTATTTAAAAATTTGTTGATAAAATTCTTTATGAAAATTCAATTTTAAGAAACATTTAATTATTTAATAAAATACTTATTTTTATAGTCGAAAAATTCAATTGTTAAACAAAAATTTTTATAATATTCTACACGAACATTAAATTATTTTTCCAAAAAATAAAAATTTCAGAAAATCATTGCAGAATTTCAATTATTGTTAATACAATTTTAATCGAATTTCTCAAAAAATGTAATTATTCTGTGTAATTTTATTAACATTCGTCGATAGAATTTTATTATTTAAAAAATTTGTTGATAAAATTCTTTATCAGATTTGAATTTTAAGAAAAATTGAATTATTCAATAAATTATCTTTGTTCGTATTTAAATAATTGAATTCTCGTAGAATTTTTCGATAATTGATTTTCAAAATGAATTTCAGTTACAATTTTAGATAAAATTTAAAGTTTTTATTTCCATACATAAATTTAATTGAAGAATTTCCGAATAATTGAAATTTCGTAAAATTGAATATTGTAAACAAATGGATTTGAAAATTGTTAATGAACTTTTTCGAAAATTATGAAAATTAATTGATTTAAAGAAGAATTTTAGTTAAAAATTCTAAAAATAATCATTGTAATGATGAAAATAATTTTCGAAGAAGTTACAGTAAAAAAGTATCAAAGTTTTGAAAACAATTAATTCTACAGAATTGTGTGTTAAAAGTATACAAAATTTAAACTTTCAAAGATTTTAATTTAAAACCTTTTGAAAATTTAATTATTTCTAAAAATTAAAAAAAAATGGAATTCTCCTAACAAATTTTAATAAAATTTTTAAGAATAATTTCAGTTTTCGAGAAATTTGATGAAACGAATTTTATAAAATATATTAAAAATAATTGAAATTCTGCCAAGAATTTTATTAAAATTTTTCTAAATAATTGAATTTCGGAGAAAAATTGTATTATTTATAAAGATAATTGAAATTTTGACTAAAATGTTTGTAAATTTTTAAACATAATTAGATTTTTGCGAATAATTTATTACTTTTGAAAACTATTGAATTCTTGTGACTAATTTTTTTAAAATTCGTTTTAAATAATTCAATTCTTTTGTGAAATTCTATTAAATATCGTTTTAAATAATTCAATTCTTTTGTGAAATTTTATTAAAATTGCAAACATTGAAAAAAAATGTTGACAAATTTTTAAAATTAATTAAATTTCTACGAAGAATTTTATAAAAATTATTTTTAAAAAAATTGAATTATTACACAGGAATTTTATTAACATTTAAAAAAAAATTTTAATTCTTTACAGAATAAATAAAAAAATGAAATAATTTAATTTCTGATAAGAATTTTACTACTTTTGAAAATAATTGAATTGTTGCTGTAACATCTAATTACAGCAAAAATTCAATTTTTTTAGTGCTTTTAAATAAAATTCTTCTACAAATCCATTATTATAAAAATTCTTTTTTTTTATACCCGAATTAATATTTTAAAATTAATTTAGTCTTAAGATCATAAAATTGAATCAATTTTGAAATATTTCAGTAAAATTAGATTTCAAGAAAGAATACAAATAGAAAACAATAAATTTTCAGGATTTCGATCAAAATTCTCTGACTTTTTTAGGTTTTTTCAAATTTTATAAAATTCACAGAAATTTCCAGGTTTTTCAGATTTTCAGATTGCGTGGCAACCCTGTAATTTTCAATGTTAAAATATATAGTAGGAAAATCAGAAACTATTTTCGCAGGCGTTTATCAAATAAACACCTAAAACATTCAACAAGTCTCTCTTGGTGATATTTAAAAAAAAAGAAAAAGCTCATAAAAAAATAATTTTTTTTTTAATTATGTAAGTTTGCATAAACCCCGTAAAAGAGAATTAACACACATAATTCACAAAGAGAGCTCTATTATCACTCTTTCATTTAATATTTCATTTACTTTAAGAAACAAGTTGGTAAAAGCCGAATAAATTTGCAACAGACAACAGAAATGAATAATTTAACAAGATAATTATGCACATTTCAAAATGCATGTATATTTTATGCATCAGAGAACAACGTAAAAATCTGAGTACTTTTGATCTTCGCCTTTGAAAAAAAAAAGAATTATTTTTCTTCCCTCTTCTAACAAACATTTACTTTTCCCTCCTTTATATATGTTGCATAATGTATGTACTATTTATTTTTTTTTTGGTTAGATTGCAGGCACATCAACGCGCATCGCATCGTTCCTGCTTACATTGATTATATATACACACATTTACAAAAAAAAATTTTTTTTCCTCTCTCGCCTCTGAGAAACAAGCTGAAGATTAAAAATGTACGAAAATTTGCAAAGATGAAAATTTTCTATTTCCGAGTTGACAATTTTGTGTTTATAGTTTGTTTTTTTTAAAGAAAAAAATTAAAGTAGAAATATAAAATTTCTTCAAATACTAGAAAAAATTCTTGTCGAGTTTATTAAAAGAAATACTATACACTCTTTTTTATTTTACGTAACAAAAAAGTGTAGTTTTGTTTGTCTCCAAGAGAAAACATTTGAAAAAAACGAACCGCGTGGTAGTAAATAATAAAACAGCATAAAGGAAAATTTTTGTGAAATAAATTCCACAATAATATGATAATAAAATGATTTTAGAATAAAATTAAAAAATTCCAAAACGAAGTATAGATAAATTTGTAGAATTTCCACCAAGAAAAAAAAATGTAGGATACAAATTAATATTTAAGATACAATATGATAACCAAATGATTTTAGAATAAAATTTAAATAATTCCAAATTTGCAGAATTTTCACCAAGAAAAAAAAATTTAGGATACAAATTAAAAAATGTGAAATTAAAATTTCTATTTAAACTTGCGGTTAGATGAACATTTTAGAGAACTGGATCGCCAAGATTGCTTAAATTACGGAAGTTCTCGTAATTATTCGCTCTTCACAAATCCATGCATACTTCAAGTAGACAGAAAAATAAAGTAAAGGGTTGATTTTCCAGAAGAGAAGATGTAAATTTTACATATATGTTGAAAACACTTTTTAGAGCAGTTCAAGGTCTAAGCATTCAGTGGAAGAATCAGTGCTGCCAGATTGGGAGATTTTTCTTCAAATCGGAAAAAAATTCAAACAATCCGCGATATTTGAAGAATTCGAAGAAATATTGTAAAAAAATTGAAGATTTTTAAATTCACCCTAATCGCTTTTAATATTTAATTTTCATCTAAAATTTCGTCTAAAAATCATTTTTAAATAAAGTTTTATTACAATAAGTTCTACTAGAATTCAATTATTTAAGTACAAAAATAAATAATTTATTGAAACAACGAATTTATTGAATAATTGAATGTTTTTTCAAAATTTAATTCTCCGGTAAAATTTTATCAACAAATTTTTAAATGAAATTATTTAAAAGAATTTAAACAATTTTTAAGAAGAATTACGTATTTCGAAAAATCTGAATAAAATTGTATTAAAATGACTTAACTTCCTCCGAATGATTTTTTTGTATTTATGAAAAAAATTGAATGTTCCAACAAAGAATTTTATTATTTATGATAATAATAATAAAATATGCTTAAGTGGAATTTTGTTACCTTTTTTTTAAATAATTAAATTCTTTTGGACAACTTTATTCAAATAGATAATAAAAATCATTGAATTGAATATTTTTGAAAATGATAAAATTTCTCAAAGCAATTACTATTTAAAAAAATAATTTAATACTTTAGAAGGATTAAAAAATTTTTTGAAAATAATTGAATTCTTTCCTGAAATTTTAATGAAATTTTCTTAAAAATAATTGAATTCTTTCGAATAATTGTTATTATTTATAGATTTATAGAAAAAGATTTGAACTCTTGCAAAGAATTTTAATACAGTTTTCGAAGTTAATAAACAATCGATTTTAATATTCAATTATCATCGAAAATTTTATTTAAAAATCATTTTTAAATTTTAATTCAATATATATTAGAAAATTCGACTGGAATACAATTATTTTAATACAAAAAAAAAAATTATTAAACAATCAAATGTTTTCTGAAAATTTAATTCTCATGAAGAATTTTATGGAAATTTTTGGAAAAAATTAAATTCTTTCGTGGAATTTTATTTCAATTTTATGAAGAAAATAATTGAATTGTTTTAAGAAATTTATTAAAATTTTAGGAAATAATTGAATTTCTATGAAACATCCAAAAATATTTGAATGCCTCCGAGGAAGTAAATTAAAATTTTTTTTGGTTGAATTCTTGCAAAGAGTTTTGAAATTTATAAAATTAATTGAATTTTCGCGAAGAATTTATTGACATTTTAAAAAAACATTTAATTTTTTTAATGAATTTTATAGAAATATTTGAAAATAATGAAATTCTTTTGAGTAATTTTATTTAAAATAATTGAATTTTGACAAAGGTGTTACTATTTTAAACAATTATTGAATTGTTTAAAAAGAATTTATTGAAATTTTAGAAAATAATGAAATTCTTTACTGCAATTTTATTTAAAATTTTGTTAAAAATAATTGTGTTTTTGTAAAAAAAAAATTTACTAGTTATAAAAATAATTTAATTCATCCGAAAAATGTTCTTGCAAAAATTGAAGAAATTTGCGAAATTTGAAGAATTTGTAGAAATATTGTAAAAACTTGCAGATTCTTAAATTCACGCCAATGGCTTTTGATATTTAATTATATTATCTAAAATTATATCTAAAAATCATTTTCAAATAATTTTGTATAAAAAAATTCTACTAGAATTCAATTGTTCAAGTACAAAAATAAATAATCTATTGAATAATTGAATGTTTTTGAAAATTTAATTCTCATAAAAATTTTTTTAATGAATGACTTATTTAAACGGATTTTAATAAAATTTTTGAAAATAATTACATTTTTCGAAAAATTCGATTAAAAATGTATTAAAAGTAATTGACTTCCTCCAAATGATTTTGTTATTATCCAAAAAAATTGAAAAGAATTTTATTATTTATGAAGATAATTGAATTATTGTGAAATTTTTTTATTAATTTGTAAATAATTAAATTTTTGTGAAATTTTTATTATTCATGAAAATAATGAAACATTCGAGTAAAATGTTTGTTAACATTTTTTTTTAAATAATTAAATTCTTTTAAAAATCTTAATTAAATAGAGATTAAAAAATCATTGAATTGAAAATTTTCGAAAACAATTGAAACTTTTGACAAGAAATTTAATAAAAATTTTCAAAATAATTGAATTTTGAGGGAGAATTATATTATTTCTATATATAGATAATTGAAATTTTGACGAGAATTAAAAAAAAAAATTTGTAATATAATTTAATTTCTGAGAAGAATTTGAAGTGGTGACAATGTTATCGACGGATGGTAAACAATCATCGACCATGACAAGAGGTCACTTATAGTTCTTAACAAAATCGGCCATTTTATTTTCATTCTCGTGCTTGTTCCAAAATGACGTTGTTGTTGTTGTTATTATACTCGCTGTACAACCTAATCCTATTACGGACTCTATTAAATCTTATTAGTCATAAAAAATTTCACATCAAACTGTACATAACGGTTACGTAGTCACAAAAGTAATCACTTCGAATGAAACGAAATTCTTAAAATTAGGCTAACGCCTCTGCTTTACTAGCGAAAAAAAATTTCCTCTTTAATACCAGACTTAGGAATTTTTAATCCTAGGAAAAAAATAACAGTTAGTTAATCACAAACAGACAATAGATAAAAATAGTTTTATACTTATTGACATGTTACTATTTAACTTACATTTATAATTTTAGATAATTTATTTATTTATATTAAAAATAAAAAAATTATAATTTTTTTTTCATTTTTTCTAATTTGTGATAATTTAAAAATATTTTAATTGGTGTAAAAATTGTTCTTAGTTAACCTTGAAGAGGATGACAAACCATGTCATCGAAACGTCGGTGTTTTGTTAAATAAATGAAATAACACTGTCTGTTGCTATTTATCTACCTTCCATTGGATCAAAACTTTCCATTTTACAAATAAATAATTCGGAAGGAAATTTTCTACTATTTCTAATAATAAATTTGAATAAAATGAAATTCTTATTCAAATTAGAAAAATATCGATATAGCGAAATATTTACGAGTCCTAAAAATTTGCAAACCTAAAAAATAAATAACGTCAATTTTTCCAACATCAAAAAAAAAAACAAGTTACTTAATCGCAAACTGTCAATTATAGTGCAATGTTGGATTAAAATAAAATTCCAAAAATTACTCGACAAGTAAAATAGTACAAAATTTCAAAAAAAAATCCACGGAAACGTATATAAATTTTTTAAATCACTAAAAGTATATGCGAAGTCAAGTGAAATTAGTTGACCTCATCATCATTCAAATTTGAATCGCCTAGAACGAATCGCATGTAAAGCTTTAAATTATTCTATTCTGAAGTGACTTTCTAAAGCTCCAAGTGACTCCCAGGGAAAGCCACCTTCTTTACAAACTTCAATACGTCATTAAGCAAAGAATCTCAAACCAATATTTAAATTAAGTACTAATTTAATTATTCCAAATTAATAATAACTTACAAAATCAAAACGACTAATAACTCAAGTCATAAAACCCCTAAATCGTATCCTTTACCCTTAAGTAAACTTAACTTAACTTAATTTAACTGAAAATGTCAACAAAACTTTAATTTTCCCCCGAAAAAAATGATTCATCCTCTCAATTTAATTAATTTCTTATATAACCTTGATAGAATTTCCAAAATGAGCTTAAATGAAAAAATCGCATCATCCTGTCAAATATAACTTTTTTAACGATTTGAAAAAAAAATTATTATTTTCCTTAAAATTAGAAAAGCAAATTAAAAATTCTTTAAAACGAGGCTGTGAATTTTTTTCCAATAAAAAAATTTAACCAATTCTATGAGTTAATTAATTATTTTCATCAAACTAATTATATGTTTGATCAAACAAATAAAGCAAGTTAATTAGCGCCCCTATAAGTCACAGGTCAAGCTTGAAAAGGTCTTCAAATTTTCCCACCCACAATGTGCATTCGACAGCAGTTTCTAACTAAAACCAGGTTGAGGTTTTGTTACGAGAACAACCCCCACGTCTGTATAGTAATAAGGGTTTCATAGAAGAAAAGTCATGTTTCACACGTCGAACTTTAAAAAAAAGAAAAGATTATATATTCCCATATTATTGACTTTTTTTTGAAAAATATTTTCTTTGAAAAATTATTTTTGTTTATTTAGAATTCCAGACACATTAATATTATTCCAGAATGATTTATTAAATTAAAATTTTCTTTTTAAACATGTTGCCCTTATGAAACTCTTCCTACTGCTAATAAAAAATTATATGAAAATGAAAAAAGTTATAAATAAATGAATGAATTTTGCAATTTTGACTTTAGATTCGTAATCAGCGCCCAGAAAACCCCCGAGTAGGAAATTTCAAGAAAATCTGGCAGATTTTCTATTTTTCGTTCGCCATATTGGATCCGCCATTTTGAATTTTGCTTTCTTGACTTGAGATTCGTAATCAGCGCCCCAGAAAACCCCCGAGTAGCAAATTTCAAGTAAATCTGGTTGATTTTCAATTTTTTCGTCCGCCATATTGGATCCGCCATTTTGAATTTTGCAATTTCGACTTCAGATTCGTATTCAACGCCCCCCAGAAACCCTTATATACCAAGTTTGGTAGAAATCGATTCAATGGAAGTAATTTGAGCTTTAAAGAGTCAATATTAGTTATTTTTATTTAATTTACCTGAACTTATATATAGTTTAATTAATTTATTTTTATTTTAAAAAGTGTAGTAGGAATATGCCCTTTACTTTAATTTACTTTCCACTTCAATATACTTCTATAATTAAATTCTCTCTATACTCTACTTTCCTTAAAAGAAAGACGATGAAATAGATAAAAACAAATCATCCCTAATTATTCAAATGTAAATCTATCTTTTTGATTTTAACACGATTTCCAATTTCTAATTTTTAATTAATAAGTAATTACCAATAATGTGCCTACAATTATTTGATTAATATACAAATAAAGGCTTGGCACTTATGGCCTATTCAATTTTCTAGGATCCCCTCTTCTTTTTGGAGGGGAAGATGAGACTTAATGATGGGCGCAGTGTCAGTTTATGATTGATGGGATTATCGCCTTATTGACTGTGGGCCAATCCCCCTAACGCATTTAGAAGCTTTCTAAGGGAACGCAACTACTGGCTTTACAAACAACTTAAATTTGTTTAAAAAAAATCTTTGCCTAATCTATTTTTGGGAGTTGTGTTCGAATTCAAAGTTGGATGATAGAAAAACACTTCTCAAAGAAGACTTCTTCTAATTGTAAGTGCAACTGATTTATCGACAGATATAATTGTCATCAATAGATGGACACTGGATGAAAAAAAAAATTGTTCAGATACTTGCAACATTACATTGACTAGAGCAACGTCACTTGCTTTTTATTGCAGAAAACTGCTCAACTGTTGAGACAGCAATTATCCCAAATCATCTGTTCAGCAAGAATTCAAGTTCCAATTTGTTGCGAAACGGAAAATTCTTAGATTTACTGAAGAAGCTGCTGTCAATGTACCAGTAGTAATAAAAAACAAGTTACTTAATCGCAAACTGTCAATTTTTCCAGTAACAAAAAAAAACAAGTTACTTAATCGCAAACTGTCAAGTATTGAATTGCACAAACAATCTTATGTATAAAGAACCATAAGTCAGCAAATATTTTTTGTCATCTCAAATTAAAACTGAAGTTGTCTTTAGAAAGAACGTAATTCTTTCTAAAGACTATACTTTTTGGGTCTCCTTAACTTTTTTAATGAATGCATGAAGTAATTAAAAGGAACATTGCCAAATTTTTTTTTTATTAAAATTATCGGAACAGATCAATTAATTTTTGAATCAATTTGTAAATATTTATTAGTATTAATGATGCTGATGGTGGTAATTTCCATAATCGCTTGTAGAACACTGTTTAACCTACCAATGAAATTTATAAATCAGTCACACTTCCCTCCTTGATGTACAGAATTAAAAAAATACTTATTGAAAAGAATGCTTGTCATTTAAATTACATTCGGATAAAAGTAATGTTAGTGAAAGTAGTCTTGATTAGGAAAAAGTTTTCTGAATTGTGATTCTTTACAAATTATCCTACCACAAATCTTGAAATTGTTAATTAGATTAACAATCGGATAATCAGATTTATAATCTAGGCTACTTCGGGTGTTCCTTAGGGATCACATCTTGGACCACTTCCATTTGTTCCATACATTAATTCTGTTTTCAGACACTATTTTCGTTTTTGCTGATGATTCAAAATTTTACAAGTGGTCCTACCGAATTGCTACTGATTTCCTACTGAATGTTTGAATTGCTCTGAAGTTTAGAGCAATTCACATCTTGGACCACTTCCATTTGCTCCATCCATTAATTCTGTTTTTAGACCCTATTTTTGTTTTTGCTGATGATCCAAAATTTTACAAGTAGCCCTACCAAATTGCTACTGATTTCCTACTGAATGTTTGAATTGCTCTGCACTTCAGCAGAAATTAGATCCATTAGATGCAATTGGGTTTCCGTAGTC
Organism: Leptopilina myrica (nomen nudum); assembly: GCA_032872475.1. Taxonomy (NCBI): domain Eukaryota; kingdom Metazoa; phylum Arthropoda; class Insecta; order Hymenoptera; family Figitidae; genus Leptopilina; species Leptopilina myrica (nomen nudum). The sequence goes on along the minus strand of CM065464.1, from coordinate 7,791,001 downwards.
ATATGACTGTTAAAGTCAATAAAAGCTACGTTATTTTCTCCCAAAGCTTCAAAAAGAATTACATTGCTGTATTGTTACACAACAAACAGTATAGAAAAACTAAAAGCACTGATTTGGGTTTTTGTATTTAATAATGATTTTTCTTTTAATGATCACATGGTGTGCTTTGAAGAAACCACAATCGATTTGTAACGAGACTAGGTTTCCACAACATTAATACGTTAAAGAGTGTTGTACTTTACGCTTGTCAGATCGATACTTGTGTACGCTTCTGTTATTTGTTTCTCATCTGTCTGTCTGTTGATGTTAAACGAATTGTGCTAAAAATCTGTTTCTCGGATTCGGTACAATGCAACTTGGCTTATGGGCAAGTCGAGGGAGCATGTGCCGATAAATAAAAACAAAGTCACTAACCTGAGTATCATTGTGATGAAGTCGTAAATGAAACCTAGGCAGTAGCTCCATTTGATTAATCTTGTCAATCGCCAATTTAGCCGCTTGCAATTCACTAGGACCTTCTGGTCGTGGTTCATTCTTTTGTGTCAATTCGAAGAGACCCAAAATAGTTAAATTCACTTTTCGATGGAGAAAGCTCTTGGACCAATTCCCCATTCGATGATTATCATCTTCATCATCGTCATTCTTAAAGTTCTTATGAAAGTTGGGTAACCAAGACATCTTTCTGGTTGTTATCGGAACACTTGCAATTGTCGACACTTGAGCATTCTTCGAGTTAACAATGTCCTCAGTGGAAAACGTCTCCGAGGTGTCGTTAAAGCTGAGGGTGAAGTTATCTTCTTCCCCATTGACCTCTTCCTTTCCCTCCTTATTCACTCCGATATCAAGAATTTCTTTAGTGCTGCCTTTTCTCCGATGGGGCACAACATCACGACTTGGACTCATCGGCAAATCCGGCAATGCCTCTATGGCTTCTAATGTTGATATATTTGACGCTTGCCTCGTAATTTCCAACTTTGAAGGGCCAAAGTGCCTTCTGTCAAACTTTTCTCCACTCGCGCCATAAGGAGGCTTCTGAGTTATCTGCAAACACAAAAAAAAGAAGAAGAGAGTTAGTTACTCTTTAAAGAGGATGAAACTAGTTCAGAGTATCATGCAAGTTTGCTAAATTACTATTCCGAAAGTTCGCTTTAAAAAATTTGTTTCCCTAAAATTCAAACTATTTGAATCCATTTTCTTTTTTTTTTTGAGGTGGGCAGAATGGGGTTTTTCCTTGTGAAAAATTGTACCTCTCAGAATGTCATACAATTTTTCACAAGGAAAGAAATCAGGAAAGATAAATTCTAACTTGCTTGTGTATTTACACTTAAGACGAAAGTTTTTTTTTCAAAACTCACGAAAGATTATATTTGCCAAAATGATTGAAAACTTTCTCTAATATTTAAGTTGTGTCTAAACTTGTCTAAGGGCTTATAAACTTTTACCATTTTAGATTAACTTTTTTAAGAAAAACTGCAGTTATTCTTCTTTTTTATAAGCAAATTTTCCAAGTATGACGCAAAAAGGTTGGAAAAGTTTCATCATTGCTGAAGCTTTACAAGAGCTTTAATTTTTATGTCCTTCACTTGAAATTTACAACAATCAAAAAAAAAAATTAAAGGTGGGGAAAAAATATTTCTTAATCTCATGCTTATGCTTTTTAATAGTTTTCGTTAGAAGAAAATTTTTAGGGGCACTTTGAATATTAAAACAAAACCCCCTAAAGATTTTCTACATCCCGTTTTTTCGTGTTAACTGGTATTTTGTTGCCCCCAATTAGTGTCCCTGAAAATTCCAATAAAAAAAATGAGATCGAAAAAATCACTCTCATTAGTTTGAATGGGAGTGCAACTAACATTACGTTTTTACCTTAATGGGAAATTTCTGGAGACTCTCAAAACCAACGAACGGTAATTCACTGCTCGAATCCTCAGAATTCACATTGCTGACATTAACGTTGGAAATTGAGTTGAGAACAGTGACCGGAAATCCGTTATACTCAACATTTTCCGAACAATTGTTAAATCGACATCGATCATTGTTTGTCAAGTCTTTTGTCGTTTGCCCCAAAGAAAGTAACGATCTGTTATCGTTATTCTCGACGACATTATCAATACTGTTGTTGGTATCATCATCATCATCATCATCATTATTATTCTTATTATTATCACTATTATTATCATTATTATTATCATTATCATTATTATTATTATTATTATTATTATTACTCTTATTATTATTAATATTATTAATATTATTTATTTTATTACTATCATTATTATCATTATCATTATTATTATTATTGCTATTGTTGTTGTTGTTGGCATTTCTATATGAATGTACATTGTCCTCGGGAAAATTCTTACGATTGTCTAAAGTTTCAACATTTCTTCCCTCATATCTTGCCATCTTTTCAGTTATGGAAAGTGAGATACCGTTAGTGTTGTTTGTACTGTTTGCACTGTTCGTCCTATCGCTCGAAAGGACTTGACTTGAGAAACAGAGAAGATTAAAAAGTAGAACGATGAGGTGCGGACGATGAAAGGGCAAGAAGAGGATCACGAAGGGAAACGTTGTAAAAAAATGCTTACAAGCACGCGACATAATCAGTCGCGTTTTAAGCGACTTTCAAAAAAAAAAAAATATATAAATAAACAACTCCTTGCCAACTAGCCGCTCTCATCTACCAAAAAACATCACAATATTCTCCATTTTCGTTTTCAACGTTCTTGACATTTTCTTCATTATTATTTTGTCCTTCTCACTTCTTTTTTTCATCTTTCCTGTTGTTTTTTTTTCTTTTTTCTTCCTTTCCTATTTCTCACTTCCTCTTCTTTTTTTTTTACAAACACCTTCTTCTCACTTTTGTTTTCTTTGTTGTCCACGAATTTTTATCCTTCGTCACAGTTCTCCTCTTGTACACTCTTATTTCCCCCTATTTTTGTCAAGGGGATGTTTTATTTAACCTTTTATAGTCAACATTTATTTATTTTTTTCTCATAGTAATTTACACTTGAAATCGAATTTTTTTTTAATTCCAAAAATTTGATGGGAATGTTGAATAAAAAAAGATTTGAGTTTAAACCCGGAAAGAGAGCTAAAGAATATTTATAACGGTTAAGGAATCGCAAACTTTCAATTGATAAAAATTTTTCACTTTGCAAAAATGAAATTTTTTAACTTTGTCAAACACCTGTTTTAGTAGTCCCAGAAATTAGTCCCAAAAAAACCCCATAAATTTGCAAATTAAGAAAAAATTAAAAAATATTTTTTACTATTCTCATTAAAGTTTTTCTGAAAAGCTCTGAAAGTTGTCGAATTGAGAAAAAATCGCAACTCTGTAGCTCAATTTGATAAATAGTTGAAATTAAACAATTGTAATTTGTTTAAACAATTGATAAAAAAAATTAATTTTTGCATTATTGTCAGAAACTTGCTAATATTTGTCCTGAAAAGTTTAAAACTGAGAAAAGTATCAATTCTACAGATTAATTTGATGAAAAGTTGTAAATGAACAATAGCAATTTGTTTAAACAATTGATAAAATTATTATTCATGGTTTGCTTTAGTAAATAGTTACATTTAGCCTAAAAAGTTAGAAAATTGAGAAAAAATCGCAGCCCTAGAGCTACGTTTGACGAAAAGTTGTAAATAAACAAAAATTATTTGTTTAAACAATTGAAAAATTATTATTCTTTGTTTCCTGCTAGTAACTGGTTTCATTGGGTTTATAAAGATGTAAAATTGAGAAAAAATCGCAACTCTTTAGCTAAATTTGATAAAAAGTTGTAAATAAACAATAATAATTTGTTTAAACAATTGACAAAAATTTTTTCTTAGTTTGCTGTTAGTAACTGGTTACATTCGGCTTAAAAAGTTACAAAATTTAGAAATAATCGCAACTCTGTAGCTTAATTTAATAAAAAGTTGTAAATAAACAAAAATTATTTGTCTAAACAATTGATAAAATTATTATTCTTAGTTTTTTGTTAATAATTGGTTCCATCCAGACAAAAAAGTTGCAAAATTGAGAAAAAATGGCAACTCTGTAGCTCAATTTGATAAAAAGTTGTAAATAAACAATAATAATTGGTTTAAACAAATAATAAAATTATTAAGATTTTATTATTATTATTATTATTATTATTGTTCGTAGTTTGTTGTTAATAACCGCTTACATTCGGCTTGAAAAGTTGCAAAATCGAGAAAAAATCAACTTTACAGCTCAGTTTTATAAAAAGTTGTAAATAAACAATAATAATTTGTTTAAACAATTGATAAAATTATTATTTTAGTTTATTGTTAATAACTGAGTACAATAAGCTAGAAAATTTGCAAATTTCAGAAAAAAGAGCACCTCTGTTGTTCAAATTGGCAAAAAGTTGTAAATAAACAATAGTAATTTGTTTAAACAATGGATAGAAAATCAATTATTCGATTGTTGTTAGTAACAAGCTACATTCGGCCTGAAAAAGTTGCAAAATAAAAAAAAATCACAACTCTGTAGCTCAAAGATAAAAAGTTATAAGCAAACAATAATAATAATTTGTTTAAACTTTAAACAAATAAACAATTATATGGAATAATGTTCATAACTCAATGTTTGTGTTATTTATTTAATTTGTAACGAAAAACATTGATAAAAATAGTAAAATGTTTTTGTGGGGCACTATAAAAAGTAGTCTGTATTGACAAATTAACAATAATTTTATCAATTGTTTAAACAAATTATTTTTGTTTATTTACAACTTTTTATTAAATTGAGCTACAGAGTTGCGATTTTTTCTAAATTTTGTAACTTTTTCGACTCAATGTAATCAGTTACTAACAGCAAACTAGGGATAACAATTTTTTCAATTGTTTAAACAAATTATTATTGTTTATTTACAACTTTTCGTCAAACGGAGCTGTAGAGCTACGATTTTTTCTCAATTTTCTAACTTTTTAGGCTAAATGTAACCAGTTACTAAAAGCAAACCATGAATAATAATTATTTTCAATTGTTTAAACAAATTATTATTGTTTATTTACAACTTTTCGTCAAATTGAGCTACAGAGTTGCGATTTTTTCTAAAGTTTGCAACATTTCAAGCCGAATGTAACCAGTTACGAAAAACAAACTAAGAATAATAACTTTATCAATTGTTTAAACAAATTATTTTTGTTTATTTACAACTTTTCATCAAACGGAGCTACAGAGTTGCGATTTTTTCTCAATTTTGTAACTTTTTCGACTGAATGTAATCAGTTACTAACAGCAAACTGAGAATAATAATTTTTTTAAATTGTTTAAACAAATTATATTTAAAAAATGATTAAATAAACAATTTAGCACAAGTTTTAGTATTTCGTGTTTTCAATCTCATTGACTACCAAAAAAAAAAAGTTTCTCCCTTAACACACCTATTTCTACGATTCTTTCCAATTTTAAGGCAAATATTTTTTTTTCTCCCATAAGCGAAAAGATACCTTTTTTCCCCTTCATTCCTTTAATGAAAGAACTTTAGCGAAAGCTTCCCTCTCATCGCAAACTAGAAAGGTGGAAAAATATACGAATAACAGTTGCACACGTATAACGAGGAAATCAAATTTTTTTTACGCTTATTTCATCCAATAATGCTTCATATGGATTAAAATGATTCCGCAAATTGTGAATTGAGAAAAAAAGAGAAATATTCATATATCGAATTTTTTTTTGTTGTTGTCCCCCTATATAGAATCAACTAAAGCGACAAATTAATACTCCATTATATGCAAAAGTGAGAAATAATATTCAAGTTTATATTAAAAAAAAAAGAAGAAGAAGCATTGCTGAAAATTGTTTTTCGTTTGAAATCGTTTTTTCTACAGAAACATGAGAGAGAAATAGGGGTGACTAGAAAACTTGCTCACAAAGAGTACTTTGTCGCAAGCAAAAACATCGACGTGGCAAATGGCTCAATTTCCGGGAAACCAATGGTGTTTGAGATCGTCAACCGTGAAGGACTTCCGCTTGTTCACTGTATATATATATATATATTCTATAAAATTCTAGAATAAGAATACGGAAATTTTTTGATAAGTACATTTCTCACGAACTCTTCCTTTTCTTGATGGATAATAATTATTTAGTTGTCTTTTGTCAAAGACTGGGAATTTAATTTAATTTCCTAATGTTTACCAAAGAGGTGATAAAATTGGGTCGTGAAATTAACTAAATATGATTCGGAAAGTTTGAAAGCTTCTTGCAAGCATCCTGCAAGCTTCCTGCGAGCTTCCTGCAAGCTTCCTGCAAGCTTCCTGCGAGCTTCCTGCGAGCTTCCTGCAAGATAGATAAAGAGAGAAAAATTCCAGCTTTTTTTGCAAAAAGGATTTAATGAATGAGAAAAAGTGTTTTGCTTTTTTTTTCTTTATTTCTGATGACCCTGGAGAATAACATTACGAATGCCACAGATGGTACAGAGATGAAGCAACAATTCACAAAGTAAGTCCATGTGGATGTTTTTGGTCCATAGCTATCTTTAGTTCTTTAGTGCCCTCTCTCACTCTCTCACACACACACACATACATACACGGACTTCCTATCTTAGTATCTTTAATGGCTTTACTCGATTACTGACACTTTCTCGCACGTGCTCATGGGTACCTTCTCTCTTCCTGTGTCAGGAGATACTAATAATGTCTGTACCCAGTAGACGCGTGGCAGGAATATAATGCACTGATGGAGTCTCCGGTATACATGACACTTTAAAGACATGGTAAAATAGAAAAAAAAAAATTTTAAAACGAGAGAATTTACAAAGAAAAAAAATATTTAAAAAAATTTAAATTGATATGGGTAATTCTCCTGAAAGGGACCCACTTCATCTGTCCCCAACGTGAGACTCAATATTTGCATTAACTTTTCATTGATATTTTGTTGAGTATAAATTTCGAAAAAAAATTTATCCATAATCTACGAAACATTATTTATCATTACATAATCTTGTAGTGTTAAAATTGTAAAGTTTTTCTTAGTAAAAAAATTTATTTAATTTTGTCTTTTGGTTTTGGTTAAATATGATAGATATTTTTAATTTTTTTTTATATAATTAAAAATTTTGTATTATAGTCTCAATATATATCAAATTGAAGCTTAGAATCTACCGTTTATTTTTCACTTATATTTAGTTTAAATAAAATAAAATAAATTTTTTAAATAATTAACTAAATATTACTGGCAATGGGAGTAAAAATTCAAATTCATCTCCGAAGCCTCGTTTTTCAGTTAATCATATTTTTAAACTGTTTTTTAATTTTACGTAATCTGTATATAAATATTTGAAGTTGTAGCCCCAAAAATTTGTTAAATTCAGTTTCAATATTTTCAATTTTAATAAAAACGTGAATTTTTTATTTGACAACTTATTCATCTCCAAAGCCTTTTTCATATTTGCTAAGCGTTATTGTTTTTAATTTTTTAATAATTATTTTCAAATACCTAACCCTTGAATTATAAAAAAATGTTCCGTTTTATTTCAAATAAAATATTTTTTATTTTTTAAAATATAACATAATAAGTAGAAAGTTAAATAAATAACCAAATTATAATTAAAAATAAAATTTTTTTTACAGAAAATATCAATTTTGAACTTAAAATGATAAAATAAAAAATTTATTACAATTTTTTTTCCGTTCAATATAAAAAATATATATTAGTTATTTTTAAAAAGACAAAATAGTTATGAATAAATTATTAAATACACAATTCATTAAATTATAAATGAATAACGTTAAAAGTTTAATAAATTAAAAAAATTAAATTTAAAAGGAATTTTTTTACAAAAACCCCAATATTGATTATGCAGTATATTTAACGTTCAATAAACAATATTAAAATAATACTGAACGGTTTATTTTTGAAAATTAATTTTGACGCAACTCAGATTTTTATCTTTACAAACGTATTTGAAACCTACTTATGACAAAAAAATTCAGAAAATGTAAAAATTAATTTTTTTTAGTTTTTGGAAAATTTTTTGAAAAATTTTATTAAAATTCGTTTAAATAATTCATTCATTAAAAAATTATTCATGAGAATTAAATTTTCAAAAACATTTAATTATTCAATAGATTATTTATTTTTGTACTTTAACAATTGAATTCTAGTAGAATTTTCTTATAAAAATTTATTTAAAAATTATTTTTAGATAAAATTTTAGATAATATAATTAAATATTAAAAGCTATTGGCGTGAATTTAATAATTTTCAAATTTTTACAAAATTTCTTCAAATTCTTCAAATTTCGCAAATTTCTTCAATTTTTGCAAGAACATTTTTCGGAAGAATTCAATTATTTTTATAAATAGTAAATTTTTTTTTGCAAAAACACAATTATTTTTAACAAAATTTTAAAATAAAATTGCAGTAAAGAATTTAATTATTTTCTAAAATTCCAATAAGTCCTTCTAAACAATTAAATAATTTTTAAAAATAATAACACCTTTGTCAAAATTTAATTATTTTGAATAAAATTTCTCAAAAGAATTTCATTATTTTCAAATATTTCTATAAAATTCATTAAAAAAATTCAATGTTTTTTTAAATTTTAATAAATTCTTCCCGAAAATTTAATTAATTTTATAAATTTCAAAACTCTGCAAGAATTCAATTAAACAAATTTTAATTGACTTCCTTCGAAGAATTCAAATATTTCTGGATATTTCAATAAAATTCAATTATTTCCTAAAATTTCAGTAAATTCTTTTAAACAATTCAATTATTTTTTAAATAAAATTTAAATAAAATTACTCGACAAAATTTTATTCTTTTCAAAAATTTCCATAAAACTTAATTTCAACAAGATTTTAAAATTCTCTGACAATAATTGAATTATTCTCTGAAAATATTTTCAGAAGTTTCTGTATGAGAAAATTAAATTATTTTCAATGCCATTTTTTTTAAAGATATTAGTTAAAATAAGTTAATTAAGTTCACGAAGGAATTTAAATTATTTTTACATATTTCTATAAATTCTTTAAAAAAAAATTCAATTATTTTTTAAATTCGTAATAAATTCTTCGAAACATTTTAATTTCTTTTTCTGAATAGTAAAATTCTTTTCAGAAATTCAACTCTTTTTAAAACAATTATTATAATAGAATTTATCGAAAGAATTTAAATATTTTCGAATATTTACAAAAAAATTCATTTATCTGGTAAACTTTTAATAAATTTCTCGGAATACTTTAATTATTTTTATTAACAGTAAAATTCTTCGCAGGAATTAAATTATTTTTATAAATAGTAAAATTCTTCACGGAAATTAAATTATTTTTATAAACAATAAAATTCTTCTCAGGAATTAAATTATTTTTATAAACAATAAAATTCTTCTCATGCCACAAATTTATTGTCTACAAATTTTTTGATAACTTTATTTGCAAGAATTCAAGGAGTTTCAATAAATCTATTTTTAAATTGAAAATATTCCTCTAGGCCACGCCTTGAATTAGGAGTGGGGTCAATGAGAGCGAGCGAGAAGTTCCGCAGCGTCTCACTCTCTCTCATTACCCCCACTTCCCCGAAGCCACGCCTTCGCGTTTCAGTAACGAATCAGGAGGAAAAGAAAATAAAAAAATTCTCAAACGCTACACTTGAAATTTTTTCACACAATCAACTATCAATTCAATTAGAAGATATTACTAAAAATTACTAAATAATACCTAACAATTAAAAAAAAAAAATTTACCCATCTCCTAAAAGTTATAAAAACGTACTTCCGAAAATCACAGAGCGTTTCATTTCATTTTTTTAAAATATAAAAACAAAAAAAAATATCGGTTTGTTAAAATGAAAAAATACGTATCAAGAATAAAGAGTCGACATTAAAATCCCAAATAAAAGGGGAAAAAAAAATTCCGCTCTCTGTTATTATTTATTTTCTTTTTTTTCTTTTTTTTTTTTTTATTCTTTTGGGACAAATCACTGACTGGAAGTAGTTAGTTTTTGCAACGGAATATATAGATGTATTTCGTGTTGGTCGACCTAATTCTAAAAGATGGGCAAAGACAAAGGATTAGACAGGCATGGTTTATCGATGTTGAAAACAGAATATCGTATAGTCTGGAATATGTAGCTTGAGGTTGTGGGTTCTACAGGTACTGTCTCTATATACTTTATACATATAAAGATCATTGTATATATTACTATATCGAGGTATATTGAAGCCGTGGTAAAAGAGCCATTACGTCATGGCTGTTACTCTATAACGAAGAGCTTGGATCTAAAATAGTTGTATCTCTATCTCCAATTGCTTGGGACACAGTATAGATAAAACAATGAACCACTCTCCCCCTTTCTTCATGCTTCAAATGCCTTCGACAGATCATAAACCTTTTTTCCCGCACTTTTCCTCCTCTGATTATAAAACATTAAAAAAAAAAAAAAAAAAAAAAAAAATTTCTTCTATTTAAAACAAAAAGAAATAGTAACAAATTTCTTCTATTCATAACAAAAAGAAACAGTAACCACTTTTCAACTTAACCTGGAAAGAAAATTTCCTCCTCTGATTATAAAACATTAAAAAAAAAAAAAATCTTCTATTTAAAACAAAAAGAAATAGTAACAAATTTCTTCTATTTATAACAAAAAGAAACAGTAACCACTTTTCAACTTAATCTTAAAAGAAAATTTCCTCCTCTGATTATAAAACATTAAAAAAAAACTTCTTTTATTTAAAACAAAAAGAAATAGTAAAAAATTTCTTCTATTTTAAACAAAAAGAATAAGTAAAAAATTTCTTCTATTTAAAACAAAAAGAAACAGTAAAAAAAATTCTTCCATTTAAAACAAAAAGAAACTGCGAAAAATTTCCTCTTCAAAAAAAAGAAACTGGAAAAAATTTCATGTTCATAAAAAAAATTATGAACTCTAATTTAAAATTAAAAACCAAATAAAAAAAAAGAAAATTCTTAGCTAGAAGTATCAAAATATATGAAACAATAAAAAAATCAGAAAAGAATAAAAATACCTTTTTTAGAAAAAAAAAATTTTCACAAAACTCTTCCGAACAGAATCATGAAAAAAAATGTCACACCGCTCCGTTTGTGTACATCCACTTTAACTCGCTATATTCCTTCAGAATATAGCGTCAAAATTTTATTTACCCGAGTAAATGAGAAAAAACGTGAAAAATTAATTTTTCAACTTTCAATCTAATTCTAGATAATTTTTGGAAATTAATAGTGAAGAATAAAAAACCTATTATTTTAATTGACAATTCACAAGAAAATTAAAGAGAATCTAAATTACGGGAGAATTGCTTTAGAACGTGTTTTGAGATCAACAAGTTTGCTTTTCCTGCATTCAATTCTCATTGTAAATTCGCAAGTGGGAAAAGGTATTTCCACTTTCGTATAATTAAGCCGACCATATCAGTGGACCAATCATTTATGAAAATACAAAAGTCATCAAGGAAATTGCTTCCTGGCGTATAATTATATGTGGATAATTGAAAACGAGTCTTATTATCCACAAGAATGTGTTATATGAAAGAGAGAAAAACAGGTGAAATGCGACGTTATCAGCTGTTTAGACTGGACAGCGCCATTTTGAATTTTAGATACAAGTGAATAGCGCTCCGGGTGGAGAATCGTTGAAGTTTATGTATGAAATTCTATCTCGAGAGTGGGGAAATAATAATTACATATACTTATTACTAAAAAATTAATTAAAATACAATTTTTTATTTATTTAAATTTGTTAAAAAAAATAAATTTCCTTTAAGGCAAGTTAAACGAAAACGAAATAAATTTCTTTAAAATAAAATTAAAATTCACAAACAATATTGTGCTTCTTAACAATTATAATAATTTTTCTCCTTAAATGCTTTAAATCCTAAAACCTAATGTTTTACAAAATTACTAAATTCTCGCAAAGTTTTTATCAAAAAATTCAAAAATAATTAGCCATTTGAAACATTTTATAAAAATTGTTTTTTCAATAATTAAATTATTTCGAAAAAACTTAATTAAAATTCTATTAAAAATAATTGAATTCTCTAAAAAAATACAATTATTAACAATGAGAATCAAATTTTTCCCATAGAATGTTTTTTTTAAGTTATTGAAAATAATCTAATTCTTAACAAGAATTTTATTTACAAAATTTTTAAATAATTGAATTTTTCGTAAAATGTTAATAAAATGTTATAAAATGCTTTTAAAATAATTAAATTCCTGCAATTAATTTTAATGTTCATAAAAATAATTAAATTTTTCAAAAAAATGTTTTATTAAAATTTTCCAAAATAACTTAATTCTTGTCATCAATTTTATAAAAAAAAATTATTATTCCATCAAATTACAAAGTTTCAAAAAAATTAAATCAAATTTTGCACACAAATGCAATTATTTTAAAGCAAAATTTTAATAAAATTTTATAAACGAATTATTTTCTAAAATTTCAATAAATCGTTCGCAACAATTTAATTACAATTAAAAATAGTAAAATCTATGGAAAAATTCAATTATCTTCAATAAATTTTGTAAATTTTTCAATTTCACGAAAGAATAGAAATTTTTCTTATACTTTCTTTATAAATTTTGTCCAAAAAATTCAATAATTATCTAAAATTTTAATAAATCCTTTGAAACAATTTATTCTTTTTAAATAATAAAATCATTAAAAAATAGCAAACATTACAATTTACATTTAATAAATTTCGTAAAATTTTTCCCAACTTCTTTATAAGATTTGTCAAAAAATTAAATTTTTTTTAAAATTTTAATAAATCCTTCGAAACAATTCAATTACTTCTTTTATTGTAAAATCTTTGCAAAAATTCAATTATATTCAATAAATAACATTTTTTTTTTAAAGAATTCAAATTTTTCTTTATTTGCCAAAAGAATTGAATTATTATTTTCTAAAATTGTGAAAAATTCTTCAAAGATATTCAATTATATTTATAACTAATAAAATCAAGTAAAAAATCAATTAATTTTTAAACAATTAAATTAAATAACTTTCATTAAAAAATTGTTTAAATAATTGAATTTTTTCGTAAAATGTTATTAAAATGGTTTGAAAAATAATTGAATTCCCGACATGAATTTTACTGTTTAAAAAAATAATTGAATTTTTCAAAAGAATGTTGTATTAAAAATTTTGTAAATAATTTAATTCTAATCAAGAATTTTATAAAAAATTATTACGTAAATTACAAAGTTTCAAAAATTTGAATAAAATTCTTCACAAAAATTCAATTATTCTCATGAATAGTAAAATTATTGCAAAAATTCAAATATTTCTAAGCAAAATTTTATTAAAATTTAACGATAGAAACCAATTCTCGTTAAAATTTCAATTATTTATAAAAATAATATAATTCTACCTCAAAATTCAATTTTGAAAATTTTTTAAAAATTTCTTGGCAAAATTTCAATTATTTTCAAAAACTTCCCTCAATTCAATGATTTTTAATTATTTATTAAAATAATATTCTTCACAGGAATTCAATTATTTAAAAAATAAAATTTCAACAAAATTCTACTTAAACATTTCATTATTTTCATAAAATAAACAATAATTCATTTATGCAAAAATTCAATTACATTCAATAAATTTGATACATTTTTCAATTTCACGAAAGAATTCAAATTTTTCTAATTTCTTTATAAATATTGTCCAAAAAATTTAATTATTATGTAAAATTTTAATAAATCCTTAAAAAACATTTATTTTTTTTCAAATAATAAAATTCTTTTAAAAAATAGCAAAAAATACAATTTACATTTAATAAATTTCTTAAAATTTTTCCCAATTTCTTTCCAAAATTTGTCAAAGGAATTAAATTATTTTCTGAAATTTTAATAAATCTTTCGAAATAATTCAATTACTTTTTTTTATAGGAAAACCCTTCGCAAAATTTTAGTTAAATTTAAAAAAAATAACGTTTTTTTTGTCGAGAATTAAATTTTTTTCTTTATTTGTAATAAAAATTTGCCAAAAGAATTGAATTATTATTTTCTAAAATTTTAATAAATTCTTCGAAGAAATTCAGTTATATTTATAACCAGAAAATCTTAGCAAAAATTCAAATTTAATTTTAATACAATTTTATGAAATAACTTGCATTAAAATTTTTTTTAAATAATTTAATTTTTTGCATGAAATTTTATTAAAATGGTTTCGAAAATAATTGAATTTCTACTGTTAATTTTTCTCTTTGTAAAAATAATTGAATTTTGTTTTTAGTCAAATTTTTTTTAATAATTTTATTCTTGCGAAAAAGAATTATTAATATCGCAGATTGCTTGAATTTTCTTCAAAGTTGAGGAAAAATCTTCCAATCTAGCAACACTGCTGCTACTAATATTTATTCGGAAAAGTTTTAAAGTGAATCGTTCACTGTAGGATTGACGAAACCTTCTTTAAATAACCTACTTTAAATAAATAAAAAATTTTTTTCGAAAATAAAATGTTAAAAAAAAAAATTTCAGTATGCTTCTAAATGCAAAGTTTGTAGAATTTGCACGTCGAGCTTTTTTTTCAATGTCTTTTGTATTTTTGAAATGATTTTTTAAAATTTTGACTGGAACGAGAAAACATTTTCGTTTGTGGATTTTATAGGGTTAATTTTGCTTTTGTTTTAAAACTTTGTAGACGAATGTACCCACTATAGATACGCAAATAATCTCATTTATATTCTATGTAGTGATGCACGTTTCTATCACTATTGATACTTTAAGTGACATCATTACTTACTCACGCCAAAGTGCTTTGGTATCAAATCGAACTGTAAACATGCATTATTACTGAAGAATAAATTCTAAATTTAAAATCCTCTCGCACTTATTTCGGGAAACATTTTTCTTCTATCAATTATTTAAAATCATAACAATACGTAAAGAATAATGTTTACAATTTTCCTCTTTGGGGTAAAACTATTTTTTTGCTTTTCGTAGTTTTAAAAAGCAAAAAAAAAAAGATCGATTTTTGCTATTTTTTAAAGTAATATTTTGTAGATAAATAGTTTTTTTTTTTTTTTTAATTCTGATCATATTCATAAATTTAGATCTTCGTGCCTTTTTCCAAAAAAGGAAATTTCCCCTCTTGAAAGATTATTCATTTATATTAGTAACGAATGAAAAATTGTGTAAGATCATAAGGATTATATAGATTCGAGAAAAGGGCAAGAAGCGAAGCGTAATTCAGTGAAAGGTCAATGAAATTTACGAGCTTATTTTGCAAATCCGTCATCAGGAAAAGCTGTAGATGCTATTGACTGGGGTGTTGCTTTTGAAATTAAATTATAAACATAAATTTGATGTTTTATCTTGAAATTACTGAATTAGAGGCAATCTTGCTTTTTTTAAAATAAATAACCGTAAATTACTGAAATTGAAAATAATTTAATTCGTGCGAAAAATTTTAGTATTCATAAAAAATAATTGAATCGTTTCAAAACAATTTATTAGGATTCTATAGGAAAAGAGGAATTAATTGAATTTTATCGAAATTTATAGGTACAAAATATCTGAATTCAAAAAGTTTTAAAATTTATAAGAATAAGTATTATAAATAATAATAATAATAATAATAATAATAAATTATAAATATATTTTCGCGAAGAAATTATTAATATTTTAGAAAGAAATTAAATTTTTTCACAGAGTTTTTATGGAAATATTTAAAAATAATGAAATTCTTTTGAGAAATTTTATTTGAAAATAATTGAATTTTCACAAAGGTTTTACTATTTCAAAAAATGATTTAATTTTTTAAGGGTTGTATTGAAATTTTAGAAAAAAAAATAAATTTTTTTTCCTAAAATTTTAATTACATTTTGTTTGCAAATAATTGAATTTTCGCAAAGGTTTTACTATTTGAAAAAATGATTTAATTTTTTAAGGATTGTATTGAAATTTTAGAAAAAAAATTGATTTTTTTCCTAAAGTTTTAATTAAATCTTGTTTAAAATAATTGGGTTTTTGCAAATAATTTTGAATACTTACGAAAAAAATAAAAATCTTTTAAAGAATTTTAATAAATGTTTTTAAAAATTAATTATCAAAAATAACTATTTAGTAAATTAGTTAAGAATTTAATTTTTTAAAGTTTTGATTGTTAAATTATTGTTATAAAAAAAAACTTGAATTCTAGCAAAAAAATTTGAATACAATTTATTGTTTATTTTATGAAAATAATGAAATGTTTGAGTGGAATTTTGATAACATTTTCTTTTTTAAATAATTGAATTCCTGTGAAGAAGTTTATTTTAATAGATAATTAAAAATCATTGAATTGAGGGAAGTTTTTGAAAATAATTGAAATTTTGCCAAGAAATTTATTAAAATTTTTTAAAATTGAATTTTGAGGTAGAATTATATTATTTTTTATAAATAATTGAAATTTTGACGAGAATTGGTTTCTATCGTTAAATTTTAATAAAATTTTGCTTAGAAATATTTGAATTTTTGCAATAATTTTACTATTCATGAGAATAATTGAATTTTTGTGAAGAATTTTATTCAAATTTTTTAAACTTTTAAATTTGCATAATAATTTTTTACAAAATTCTTGATAAGAAATAAGATATTTACAAAATTTTTAATACAACATTCTTTTGAAAAATTTAATTATTTTTTTAAACAGTAAAATTCATGTCGGGAATTCAATTATTTTTCAAACCATTTTAATAACATTTTACGAAAAAATTCAATTATTTAAACAATTTTTTAATGCAAGTTATTTAATTTAATTGTTTAAAAATTAATTGATTTTTTACTTGATTTTATTAGTTATAAATATAATTGAATATCTTTGAAGAATTTTTCACAATTTTAGAAAATAATAATTCAATTCTATTGGCAAATTTTTATTACAAATAAAGAAAAAAATTGAATTCTCAACAAAAAAAAACGTTATTTTTTTAAATTTAACTAAAATTTTGCGAAGGGTTTCCTATAAAAAAAGTAATTCAATTATTTCGAAACATTTATTAAAATTTTAGAAAATAATTGAATTCCTTTAACAAATTTTATAAAGAAATTGGGAAAAATTTATACGAATCTTATTAAATGTAAATTGTTTTTTTTTGCTACTTTTTAAAGATGTTATTATTTAAAAAGAATGAATTGTTTCAAATAATTTATTAAAATTTTAGGTAATAATTGAATTTTTTTGGACAAAATTTATTTAAAAAAGTAAGAAAAATTGAATTCTTTCCTGAAATTGAAAAATTTACAAAATTTATTGAATATAATTGAATTTTTCCATAGATTTTACTATTAAAATTGCAATTTAATTGTTTCGAAAGATTTATTAAAATTTTAGAAAGTAATTCGTTTACAATTTCGTTTATGAAATTTTATTAAAATTTTGCTTGAAAATAATTCAGTTTTTGCAATAATTTTATTAGTTTTTAAAATAATTTAATTTTTTGTGAAGAATTTTATGAAATTTTTTTAAAATTTGGTAATTTGCATAATAATTTTTCTCTTAAATTCTTGATAAGAGTTAAGTTATTTTCAAAAATTTTATTAAAACATTTTTTTGAAAAATTTAATTATTTTTATGAACAGTAAAATTCATCTCTAGAATTTAATTATTTTAAAACAATTTAATAAGATTTTAATAACATTTAACGAAAAATTCAATTATTTAAAAATTTTGTCAATAAAATTCTTGTTAAGAATTAAACTATTTTCAATAATTAAAAAAAAACATTCTATGGGAAAAATTTGATTCTTTTTGTTAATAATTGTATTTTTTTTAGAGAATTCAATTATTTCCAATAGAATCTTAATTAAGTTTTCTCGAAACAATTCAATTATTGAAAAAACAATTTTTATAAAATGTTTCAAATGACTAATTATTTTTGAATTTTTCAATAAAAACTTTGCAAGAATTTAGTAATTTTGTAATACATCAGGTTTTAAGATTTAAAAAATTTAAGGAGAAAATCTATTTAAAAAATTAAGAAGCACAATTGTTTGTGAATTTTAATTTTATTTTAAAGAAATTTATTTCGTTTTAAACAAATTTAAATAAATAAAAAATTGTATTTTATAATTATTTTTTAAGTAATAACTAATAATTTCGTAAGTTCTAGTGCATTAATTTTTTAAATTAAAAACATTCAAAAAGAAAACAAAAAGTTTAGAAGAAAACGAACTTTAAAGTTCAAACTGTGAAAAAATTCAAACACAACAAATATTAATAATTATAATATTAATGAATTATAATAAATTAAATTAATTATAGTATATAATTATATAATTAATTATAATAAATTAAATTAATTATAGTATATAATTATATAATTAATTATATTAATTAAATTAATTATAATATTAATTAAACAACAATATTAATTTACTTTTTACTTCCTAAAAACTGTTTGTGAAATTTAATTTCATTTATCATATTTTAGAAAAAAATTATAACCAAAATCTCAAGAGAATTTTTTTGGCTAGTTAAAAACCTTTTTAAACATAAATGAAAAAAAAGGTTTCAAGAATTGTGTATTTAATCATCTGGCAGCACTGAGTAGCAGATAAATACGATCACGTAAAAAAGAAGTTGAACACATTTTAGATAATACAATTCGAAGGGGATTTTTTTTCTCTATCTCTCTCTCTCTCTCTCTCTCTCTAAAGACCGATCACAAGTGGAATTCATCAAAGGAAATCACTGACAAATAGACAGGAAGATAATTAACCAGACAAATAGTGCGACAGGTAGTCTAACATTTCACAGTCCGCAAAATCTAAATACCCAGCTACAACATAAGATCCTGTAGAGAATAAAAATAAAGACAATAAATAAAATGAAATTACTAAAAGTAAAACACAAATACAATAACTTAAAATGAAAATACAAAAAGATGCAAATTGTAAATTAAATGAAATAAAATTTTACAAACTTCACTTCTTTATCGGATACTAAAATATAATAAAAACTGACAAGCAAACATTTTTTCTCAGCAATCGATTATTGGGGGGTTTTTTTTTTTTAATGAATTGAAACGAAAACAATTGAAAACAAAAAAAGGGAAAAAATCCTCTCTCTCTCTCTCACTTTAAATTGAAGAAGAAATACAATTTTTCTATGGAAGGCGAGAAGAATCTTTTTTTTTCCTCTCTACTTTATTTGTTATGTGTAGTTTTGCAATTGTTCGCTACTAAAGTTGCACTTTTTTTTTTGCATTCTCAAATCTGTAATACTCAAACACTGTATATGGTGGGAGTTGGAAAAAAAAATTGTGAAAATACCTTTGGGCTACTCAGAGTTGTGAATATGCTTCGAACAGTTTTCAAAGTTTTAAAGATTATGTCACATACATTTATATATACGTATATATATATGGATGGCTATAGAATTTCTGTCATAGTCGTTAGAGATAAAACTTTTCTCTGGATTTAGATATATTTTTCTACTTTTCTTTTTTCCCTTCATTTTTTTCTTTTTTTTTCTTTTTCCTTCTTTCTTTTTCTCCTTTTTTCTTGTTTTTCCCTTTTTTCTTTCCTTTTTCTTTATTATTTCTTTTTGTTTCTTTTCTTTTCCTTTTTCTTATTCTTTTTTCTCACTTTTTTCCCCTCTCTTTGTTTTTTTTAAAAGAAATTTTCCTTAAATCTCACCCCACTTAAAATTTTCTCGCACTAATCAATCAATTTTTTTTCCATACCTCAATTCATTACATTCCAATTATCTATTTTCACGACATTTTTAAATTATCATTTTATTTTAATTTTTAAAAAAATTTGTTTATTTTTAATCAAAGGTAAGAAACTGATGAAATTTCAACTCATCTAAATTTTTGACGTTTATCGTTGGTTGACATTTTTTCTATAAAATTTCAGTATTTTAAATTGTAATAAACTTAGAAAAAACTTAAGAAACTATTAATTAATAAAAAAATTTTTAAATATCAAAAAATTAATTAATTAAAAAATTTATAAATATCAAAAATTTAATTAATTAAAATTTTTTTAAATATCAAAATTTTCAAGTAATAAAAATTTTAACTACTCTCGTAATTTATCAATAATTTTCAGTGTCGATTGTTTTGAATACTTATTTCATAATATTCTAAAGAATCAATCGTACGGATTTTCGATAATTTAAATTTTATCGAAAAATCAAATTTTTTTGAATAAAAAAAACTGTAAATCAGTGAAAAATTATTTTTATTGATTATTTATTATTAGTAAATTGAATGAATTAAATGAATTAGTTGAGTAATAATTTAATTTTAATATATAGAAAAATTGACAAAAAAAATTTTTTATTAAGATTTTTCTATAATCTGACCCCACATGGAATTTTACAATTTGAAATTTTTCAATCAGTCAAATTTTTCTATTTCTCAATTACTTGAATTTAAATTCTATACTTCCATCTCTATTTAATTTATTTTTTATTTTTTAATTTTAATTTTAATCTTAATTTTAATTTTTTGTTTTCATTTTTCTTCTTTCTTTTTTTTTCTCTTTAATTTTAATTTTAATCTTAATTTTTTATTTTTTAAAGGAAATTTTAAATTAAAGAAATATTTCTGCATTTAGTTTTACAATTTCAATTATTAATTACACCTTTTTTACAAACTTTTTCTATAATTTTTATTTTTCTTTATTTTTGAAATAACTTTTCACATTAATTTTATATTTATTTTCAAATTTATTTTATTTCATATTAAAATAAATTATGTTCTTGATAATACTTTTTTATATTCTAGAACTAATTCTCTAATATTATCAATTTTCAAAAAATAATCCTAAATTTCTTGTTTTTTAAATTGTTAACTCAAGTTTTTATAATTTTATAGTGCAGTCGAACCTTTTGGAATGAAATTCTATTTTTAGAAATTGCTTTTTTGTATCTAAAAATATTGAACAAGAAATAAAATTTAAAAAAACAAGAATTATTTTCAGAATATTATATAAATTAAAAAAAAATTAAATTATAAAAGAATTTTTTACCGTAATATTTTAATTAAAAAAATCGAGTTGAATTCCGACCAGGTTTTACTGTATTAACAAATTGAAAACGAAAAATTTGCCTAAACAAATTCTAAATTTTTCTGTTTTTTAAATTAATGAACACAATTTTTTATCAAAGCTCTAATATTATAAATTCTTTTAAAAAATCCTAAATTTTTTTTGTTCTTGAAATTAATAATTCAAATTAATTATTTTCTAATGGAGTCAAACCATTCGGAATGTTAATTTCTTTTTAATTTTTATATTTGACTATGTCGAACAAGAATTATTTTACGAATATTTGTTAAAATTTTACCAAATTTAATTAGAAGATAATTTTTTAAGAATTGTTTAGTGTAATAAAATTTCTAAAAATCGACTTGCATTCCAACAGGTTTCACTGTATTATAAATTAAAAAAAAGAAATTCCTTAAAAAATTCTAAATTTCACGTTTTTTAAAGTAATTAACACAATTTTATAGTCAATGCCCTTTTTTATTATAAATTCTCAAAAAAATAGTATATTATTTGTTCTTGAAATTAATAATTCAATTTAATTATTTAAATGCAGTCAAAACTGGAATTAAAATTTTTTTTTGTATTTAAAAATGTCGAACAAGAATTATTTTCTAAATATTGTAAAAATTTTACCAAATTTAATTAGAAACTAATTTTTTTAAGTATTGTTTAATATAATAGAATTTTTAAAAATCGACTTACACTCCGACAGGTTTCACTGTATTATAAATTAAAAAAAATTCTAAATTTCCTGTCTTTTAAATTAAGGAACACAATTTTATCATCAGTTCTCTATAATATTATAAATTTTCTCTCAAAAAAAATTTTTTTTTCTCGAAAAAATACCAAAATCCAGTTCTTTAAATTAATAATTACAATTTCCCCGAGTTTCAAGGTAATTAAACTTTTCGGGAGGAATTTAGTGACAGAGGAGCTTTTCAGAAAAGACTCTATAAATCGCGCACTAATCCTAAGTTGGCGAACGAGCAGGATCTCTCTCTCTCTTAGTATTAAGGTGAATAAGTTTAATCTCAAAAAAAAAAAAAAAAAAAAAAAAAAATCAGTATGTACCTCTCAAAGTTGGAATTAAAACTAAAATTCAACAACATTTTTCTCCGCGTCATTAGTGATTCAGATGTTTTCGTAATGTATTTTCAAAGACGATCTAGAAAGTTGCAAATACAAAATTCAACAAATTAAAGAAACACAGACTTTCCTCATCTTATTCTCTTTTTGCTTATCTTTCGAAAAGCATTATAATAATCTTGTCGTAAGGATTAGACTCGAGGGGGCAAGAAATATAAGAGAGAGAGAGAGAGAGGAGAGAAGGCTTCTTGGATATATATCGCTGATGAGAAACGACCAAAAAGGATTACTCTCGAAGTGAATCTCTTCCCTTTTCTTGTTATAGCTTTAATACATTTAATAACTTTTAGCCCTATTTTCGATTTTATCGAATAAAAAGATCATTCAGATTGAAATGCCAAAGATTTCCTTTCTTTCCTGTTACTATTTTAATCACAAAATAATGCTTCTCGAAAAATTTTTTAATCAGATTTCTTTACTATATTTTACTCACGATTTTTCATAATTAAAATAATAAAATATTTTTATAAGCCATAAATTATGGGAAAAAAAAGAATTTTAACGTCTTTTGCAGAAAGTTAGTATAAAAAAAAATTTTTTAATTTTGCCTCAATTTATAAACAATCTCAGCGTTGAAGATTATTGAACAAACAAATTTTTATTTACATAAAAAAAATTATCAAGATGTGTTTATAATTATTTTTCTTACGAGTTTTTAATAATAATGAAAATAGTAATAAAAATAATAGTAAAAAGTAATAATAAGAATAATAACAAAAATAATGAAAATTTTTGGATTTTTTTTTCTCTTTAATAATTTTTATAATAATTATAATATTGGTAATAAAAAAATAATAATAATAAAATAGTAATAATAATAATAAATTTAATATTCACTAGGTGTAACTATTAATATTAGAATAAAAAACTAACGATAAAAATAAATTTAAATAACAATAACAACAAATAATATTAATAAAAACAATAATAATAAAATAGTAATAATAATAATAATAATAATAATAATAATAAATTTAATAATCACTATAACTATTAATATTAAAATAAAAAACTAACGATAACAAATAAATAAATTTAAATAACAATAACAAAAAAATGAAAATAGCGGTATTAATATTAACGATAATAAAAATAATAAAAATAATAATAATTTTAATGTTAATAAAAAAAAACCATCGAAATAATATTTGTTGTCGGAAATACGCAATGAGAAAAAACGAATTAAAAAAAAAATTAGCGGACATTTGAGTTGAAACTACCACCGAGTTTTTTAATTTCACGTTACTTTTTTGTCCAATCGATTCGTTTAAAAAATTAAAACAAAAATTACCTGCGACACATTTCGAGTAGTTAAATTTTTCTTTCAATATAATTGTCAAAGGGTAAAAAATTTCCCCGGAAAAAAATGATTTTATTGACTAAAAAAAATTTCAACTATTTCAAAGTGTAAATTTTCGTGAAAATTAAATTTTTACTTTACTCTATACATTATTTTGTCTTAATTTTGCATAAATATTTTTCAAATAATTGTCAAAGTAGACAAAAATTTCCCCGAAAATTTCTCCTGCGGAAAAAAATTTTACTGACTAGAAAAAATTTCCATCATTTCAAGTAAAAATTTTCTGGAAAATTAAATTATGACTTTACTCTATACATTATTTTGTCCTAACTTTAAATAAATACTTTTTAAATAATTTTCAATGGATAAACAAATTTTTCCCCGAAAATTTCCCCAGCGGAAAAAAATTTTACTGACTAGAAAAAATTCCCATCATTTCAAGTAAAAATTTTCTGGAAAATTAAATTATTACTTTACTCTATACATTATTTTGTCTTAATTTTGCATAAATATTTTTTAAATAATTGTCAAAGTAGAAAAAAATTTCCCTGGAAATTTTCCCTGCAGAAAAAAATTTTACTGACTAGAAAAAATTTCCATCATTTCAAGTGTAAATTTTCTGGAAAATAGAATAATTATTTTCTCTACGTTAATTTTTTTTAAATTTTAAATAAATACTTGTTAAATAATTTTCAATGGATAAAAAAATTTTACCGACTAGAAAAAATTCCCATCATTTCAATTAAAAATTTTCTGGAAAATTAAATTATTACTTTACTCTATACATTATTTTGTCCTAACTTTTTAAATAAATACTTTTTAAATAATTTTCAATGGATAAACAAATTTTTCCCGAAAATTTCCCCCGCGGAAAAAAATTTTACTGACTAGAAAAAATTCCCATCATTTCAAGTGTAAATTTTCTGGAAAATCGAAAAATTACTTTCTCTACGTTAATTATTTTTTTAATTTGTAAATATAAATTTTTTTTAAATAACTGTATCCTAAAAATTAATTAACATTTTCTCTTGCATTCCTCTAGAAAACTGAATTTTAATTGTATCAACTATTTTTTTTAATTTTAACAACATTTCTCAATGTGAACTGGAACTTTCATATTGTTTGTCATTTTTTTTTTTTTTAATTTTTTGAAACTTCATTTTTTTTTCTTTTTTGCATATTTATTAAAGTCTCGCGCGATAAGGGGGGAAAAATTGGCAACAGGAAACTGCACGAAAGCAGCCGCGACGCGTGCTGGCGGTCCGCACACTGATATCATGAGGAAACTCCACGGCCTCTTCTATTTGGAAGCTTTATCAAGCGCAGACGCGACTTATCTGGTTTCACTGATTTTTTTTTCTTTCTCTCCATTTTTTTTTCTATTTTTGATAAAGATAAAAGCCCACCCCATTTAAAGAAAAAAAAAAAAGAAACAAAAAAGAAAATTGAAAACAGACTATAGTCAAAGGAACGGATTTTTTTTTTTTTTTAAGTACACCAGTGACCGGAACTTTTTTTTTCTTCTAAATTACTTTCTCCATTTTACCTTTTCTGTGTAATTTCTACGAAAATACTAAGTTTTTAATTTCTTTTCGTGCTAAGAATTTTAAAACAATTTTTTTTTTAAATAACGATATTAACGTGTTTAAAAAGGAACATCGTCAAGGTTGGACCCCTGTTATTTTTTTAAATAAGAAGCGAAAAAAAAATCAAAATTAATTCGATTCACTGGAAATCCAAATATTTAAAAAAAATACGAAATAAATTAATGTAAATGTCGAGATTTTAATTGTTTTGGGAAAATTTAATTAAAATTCAATGCTAAATAATTCAATTGTCACAAAAAATATTATTAAAATTATTAAAAAAATTATTATTATTCTCGAAAGTGTTGTTTATTAATTGATATTTTATTTTATTCGCGATTAAATCATGTTTAACATAAAGCACAGAATATCATAAAGACAAAAAAAAATTCCCCCTTATCTCTAAAATATTTTACAAGAAATTTTTTTTACCCCTCCATTTTCGTGAGTAATTTTCCCTTTATTATACTGTCTTTAAAAAAAAGTTAATAAAACGAAGTAGATGTTACGAAAAAAAAGCGATAGTAAAAAAAAACGCACGAGATACGCCCGAACAGAGATCCTCTACTATACATACATATATAGTTGAATTTTATTTTCGGATGAAAATTACAGATGATAAGAAAACTAGAAGTATGTATTAAGAGAGTGAAAAAAAGAACCTCGGGAGAAGTAGTTATTTTTGCAAAAGCGCAATCAAATCTGCTATATCCTGACACAGATCCACTTACAAGAGTTTTTTTTTGCGACGCGACATATTCTGTTCTCGTTTCTACCTTTTTCATATTTATGAACGAGAGAGCTCGCCGTGACTGAAATTCCCGTGTGATAATCTACACGATTACATACACACACACACACATATATATATATATAGTGGACGTAAAGGTGAAAACGAAAAAAATCCCATGGGATGTATACTGATTTGATCGAGATTACTATTGCACTTTCAAAATCATCATTCGTTGAAAATGAAAATTTATCGGCACCATCAATGTCATTTTTATTTATATACAATTATAGGTTTATTTTATTAATTCTTCTTCTTCGATATTTATCATGAGAGTTCTATACTTTATACTCGCTTTAAATTTATTTTCTATATTTTTAAAGAAAAAATGTTTTCTGCTGGTCCGAAATGCACCTCGAGAAAATGGGGAAGACAATTTTGTTGATAATCGAAAAGAAATATTATCTTTATTGCTGACCTTAACGAAAATATTTATTAATCCTAAACTTTCTTTGTTGGAAAAAAATACAGTAAATTGTGAGGTATTAAAAAGTGTTGCAGATATAATTAACAACAAAAAAGATTAAAATAATCAATTTTTGGTGTTATTTTTTACAATTAATGAAATTTTGAAGTTTATTAAATTTTTTAATAACTATAAAACATGAAGATATCGATAACTCGATAACAAATCGATTTCTTCATATTTTATAATAATTCAAGATGACCAAGTAATAAAATCATTATTTTATATTATAACAATACTTCTTCAAAATTGTTTTCATTATTTCAATTCAATTATTATTTTCCAAAATTTTTAACTACAATTTTACTTTATATCTATTATTTTTAATAATAATTAATTAATCAATTTCAGGAAATTTCAATTATTCCTGAATTCTTTAATTAAATGCATATTAGAAAATAAAAACATTAAATAATACTCAAAATAAATTTAATTTATTGAATAGTTGAATGTTTCTCAAAATTCAATTCTCATAAAGATTTTTAGTAACAAATTTTTTAATAATTCAATTCTTTTGTCGAATTTTATTAAAACTTGCATAAACATAATTACTTTTTTCAAGGAATTCAATTATAATTGTATGAAAAATAATTGAAACGCTGCGATGAGTTTTATAAGAGTTTTCAAATTTATTCCTTTACAATTCAATTTTACAAAATTTCAATTATTCGGAAATTCTGCAATTAAATATATATTGAACAATAAAAACGAGAAATAATTTCAAGAAAAATCCTATTAAACTTTTACAAAGAATTAATTTTACAGAATTTTTTGTCAAAAATATGAAAAATTAAGAATTTCAATGATTTTAGTTTGAAACTTTTTCAAAATTCAATTATTTCTAAAAAATTCACTCTATATTTCTTTTAAATTAAATAACAATCTAAAATTTTAACTGAAATTCATTTTTAAAACCATTTTTATTAGTAAATTCTATGAGAATTGAATTATTTAAATACAAAAATAAATTTATTTATTTTATGTTTCTTGAAATTAAATTCTCATAAAAAAATTTTATCAACAAATTTTTTAAATCATTAAATTCTTTGGACGAATCCGAAATTCTGCAATTAAATAAATATTGAAAAATAAAAATTTAAAATAATTTCAATAAAAATCTTATTGAACTTTTATAAAAAATTAATTCTACAGATTTTTTTGTCAAAAATATATGAAAAATTAAAAAATTCAATGATTTTAGTTTAAAACTTTTCCAAAATTCAAATATTTCCAAAAAGTTTACTCCATATTTCTATTAATATTCAATTATAATCTAAAATTTTAACGAAAATTCATTTTTACGAAATGAAAATCAATTTTTATTAAAAAATTCTACAAAAATTTAATTATTTAAATGCAAAAGTAAATAATTTATTGAATAGTTGAATGTTTCTCAAAATTCAATTCTCATAAAGATTTTTAGTAACAAATTTTTTAATAATTCAATTCTTTTGTCGAATTTTATTAAAACTTGCATGAACATAATTACTTTTTTCAAGGAATTCAATTATACTTGTATGAAAAATAATTGAAACGCTGCGATGAGTTTTATGAGAGTTTTCAAATTTATTACTTTACAATTCAATTTTACAAAATTTCAATTATTCGGAAATTCTGCAATTAAATATATATTGAACAATAAAAACTTGAAATAATTTCAATAAAAATCCTATTAAACTTTTGAAAGGAATTAATTCTACAGAATTTTTTGTCAAAAATATGAAAAATTAAGAATTTCAATGATTTTAGTTTGAAACTTTTTCAAAATTTAATTATTTCTAAAAATCCACGATATAATGCTTTTAATACTTAAGTATCATCTAAAATTTTAACTGAAATTCATTTTTAAAACCATTTTTATTCGTAAATTCTACGAGAATTTAATTATTTAAATACAAAAATAAATAATTTATTAATTGAATGTTTCTTGAAATTAAATTCTTATAAAAAATGTTATCAACAAATTTTTTAAATCATTAAATTTTTTGGACAAATTTTAAAAAGATTTTTAAGAATAATTCAAATTTTCGAGGAATTTTATTAAAATTGCATTAAAAATATTTGAACTTCTGCAATAAGTTTTATTATTTATAAAAATAATTGAATTCCTAAGAGAATTTTATTATTTATTGAAATAATTGAATCCCTCCATAAATGTTATTATTTATGAAAATAATTGAATTATTGCGAAGAAATTTATTTAAAAACTTTGTAAATAATTAAATTCTTGTACAAATTTTTATTATTTATGAAAATAATCGAATTATTTGAATGAATTTGAATTTGAATTCACTTTGTGCAAAAGAAAAAAAGAAAAGAAAAGCACCATAATTTATAGGGTTCATTGAGGTCCAAGGAAGGTCAGTATTTTGAATGTAGAAGCTGCTGTCTCAATCTCAAAGTGATAGAAGACCGGCAACCTTTGAGGTAAACGGTCACTGGGGATAGTTCTCCGAATTAATAGACTCTCCTCTTTCATTTAATAAAGTTACTTACTTGCGTCATTATTGACTGCATCCTAACTCAAACTATTTTAATTATACACAAAATTAAGTTCCATTCATTCTATTAGATATATAAATTCTTACTTTTCCTGAATCACTATACACCTAAGATAGTATTTTTACAACAAAAAAAATGAAACATTTCTTTGTAGATGATTAAAAAAAACATATGAACCAAACTTTTCTTCTTTATCTTCAAAAATGTTTAGTCTATTCAGAACAAATTTCTTGAAAAATGTCTTCAATTTTCGCTTACAATTTTTTCTAAAACGTGATAAATAAAATTAAAATTCACCAACAATTTTGCTTCTTAACTTTTTAAATACACTTTCCCTTTAAATGTTTAAAATTTTAAAAACTAATGTATTTAAAAAAATTACTAAATTCTTGCAAAGTTTTTATCAAAAGCTTTGAAAATACTTATAATAACTATAAGTTTATAATAATAAACATTTCTTTCCATAAAACTTTTTTCTAAATCAAATGAAACACAAGATGCATTAATTTATTACTAGCGTGAACGAAGAGCAGTTTTCAGATTCTAAATTTCTGAATTCAGTTCAAAAAAAAAACCTCACTTGCTATACAGACGTCACTCTGCGTAAATCTAGATCAAAAAACGGATATCACTCATGGGACTGGTGGGACTATATCTGACGAGAAAATAATTCTCCAAAAATAAATGCAAGTGTATCCAAATCCCTAGGACAATAATTCCAATCTGTCCCAATTTGCACAATGTACTATACGAAATTCATATTCCAGGAGATAACTATTTACATAAAATATTTCCAAACTAAGAGAATCAAATATCTCTTAATTAAAATCAATGAAATTGGAATTTAATATAAATTCTCCATCTCTCCACAGAGAGTAACAAAAAAAAAAAATGTAAACTTTAAAGGAGAACGTGAGTTTAGATTGTAATAAAGATTGCCTTTTGTGTTCCTTTGACGATTTTCAAAAGTAGAGAATTGACGGTAGTAAACAGATTAAATTGTAGCATCTGTAACATTTGTTGGCATCAACAGTCCTTCTCGAATTTCCAATTCAATTTTCAACAGTGTGGCTTTCTCGACAATGTCTCTAAGGGACCACTTTCCAGCCGTCCATTCCTTTCCGTCTCATGTATATGCCCAACTGTGGCAACTCGTTTCAAACTTGCTTCTAATTAATGGCAGGTGAAGAGAGAGAATATCAGGGCATAGAAGAGAAATGAGAACTTACCTAAAGTGTTTAATATCATGTTTAATTGAAAATAATACTTTTAATCAAATCAACAATCAAGAAGGGTTTGGAGTTTAAAAATCAACTTTTCACCAACAACTATGAGAATACAGTTCCTTAACTTTAAATTAAAACCCAAATATTATAAATTTAAGGTTTTTTTAAGCTTTTAATTGAAAGAAAAGGGAATTAAATTCCAACTAGTATTAATAGTTCAGGGTTCGCACTATATTATGAGTTTGAAAAAAGTAGCATTGATGACAAAAAATAAGTAGGAAATAGTAGCCTAGATGACAAAACAAAGAATTAAAGAATTAAAAACTTATTAAAAAATCGAATTTTCAAAGTATTTTAACGTCGGTGAAGTTTGCAACGTTTATGATCAACGATTGAGAGAAAAAAAATATTTTCCTACGAATAAAAATAATATTTTTTGTTTACAAATATTTTCTTTTGTAAATAATTATTAAAGAAAATTAATTGTACAATTTTCTTCACAAAAATTTATAACAATTTCCTCAAAAAAATATTTTTTTCTAAAATCGTTGACTATAAACGTTGTGAACTTCACCAACGTGTATTTTAATGTAATAATT
The DNA here is from genome assembly GCA_032872475.1 of Leptopilina myrica (nomen nudum). Taxonomy (NCBI): domain Eukaryota; kingdom Metazoa; phylum Arthropoda; class Insecta; order Hymenoptera; family Figitidae; genus Leptopilina; species Leptopilina myrica (nomen nudum). The sequence continues at coordinate 7,760,425 of CM065464.1, read as the reverse complement.
GATAAATAATTAAATTTTATAAGGAGTCATATTCTAATGTATTCACGTTTCTTAGTGCGAAGATTAATAATTAAAAATTTTATTAGTTAATTTTAAAAAAATACATACTTCAAATTTTTTAATAAAATTGAATTTTCGCAGTTTTTTTTGTTGAAAATTTTGAAAAATAAGATTTTTTAATCCTGTTATTTCAAGATAATTTAATTTTTATAAATAAATAATTGAAAATTTTTGATGTAATTGAAATTTCTTTACATTCTATTAAAAATAATTTACTTTTTTTAAGAATTTTAAAAAAAAATTTCTAAATATTCAAGGGAAGTTAGTCACCGTATAATTATTATTTTATTTTTACAAATTTATTCGCAATACATTCAAGTATTTTCTTAAATAATAAAACTTGGACAAAATTAAATTACTTTTAGGAATTTTATTAAAATTCATTGTAAAAGTTCAATTATTTCTATAAATAACAAAAATTCATTTATATTCACCACAAGAATTCAATTATTTTCAAAATTTTTTCTTAATTTAATAATTTCTATGTCTACTATTTTAATAAAATTTCACAAAAGTATTCAATTATTTTCTAAAAGAATGAAAATTTCATAAGAATTGAATTATTAAAAATAAAGTTTATCTAAATTTTTTTTAAAAATCAATTATTTGAATTTTTTTAAAATAAAATCCTCGCAACTATTCAATTACTTTCATAAAAATTAAAATTCATTGCAGAAATGGAATTATGTTTAATACAATTTTAATCAAATTCGTCCAAAAATGCAATTATTTTTAAAAATTTGATTAAATTTTCTCTAAGGAATTCAATTATTTCAATTATTTTCATAAATAGCAAAATTTTTCTGATTTACATAAATTCTTTAAAATATTATTTTTGAAAAATATTTCCAACAAGAATTCATTTATTTTCCAAAGTAATAAAATTCTCCACAGAAATTCAATTATGTTTAACATTTTTTTGAAATTCTTTGAAATTTCAATTATCTTTATAAATAATTAAATTATTCTCTACAATTCAATTATTTAAAAAAATTTTAATAAAATTCTACGCAAACATTTATTTATTTTCATAAATATGTAATAACAATCTTTTAAAGGATTCAATTACTTTTATAAATAGTAAAATTCTTTGCAGAAATTCAATTAGTATCAATAAATTTTAATGAAATTGAATTAATCAAATTTTCAATTATAATTATGAAGAGACAAGATTTTTTGTTGAAAAATTGAAAAAATTCTTTGTTTATAATTGAATTATTTTCCAAATTGTAGATTTATGTTCGAAATGAAATAAATAAAAATTTGATGAGAAAATAAAACCGGGAAAAACGGGGAATTTAAAGGTAAAACACAATTTATAATCAGTCACTATTGATAGAGTAAATGTCGGTAAAATTATTTCCTATTAACTTATTGGCGATCGTTTTTCATTAACGATTTTAGTTTTTAACACTGTTTTTAAATAGAAATGTGAAAACTAAAAATCTAAATTTGACTATTTGTTCAAAAAAGTAGCTTTTAGTAGAAGAGTGCGAAGCCTGATAGTTCCAAAAAAAACTAATTTTGCCAAAATCTACTTTATGTTTTCATAAAAGAAAAAGATTTTTTTCTTTTAAAAGAAGCTTTTGTTTTAGATTTGCCTACATAGCAGTTTTTTTGTTTTCATTTATATACATCTTCTTTATTTTCTTTTTTAATTGATTCGCGGATAGGAAAACATTTATTAAAATCAATGGATACTAATTACGTGGTGTAATCAATTTTACAGCGTAATTTTGTTTTCGTTTTTTTTTGCAGTATCAGAGAAATTTTAATGAGCTCTAAACCTTATTTACCTTGAAATTTTAAATGAAAATGTTCATCAAAAAAGTAAATTAAGAATTTTTTTTATTTTTCCCTCAAATTTAAGAGATCTTTTGAATACAGAGAGGAGAGAAAGTAATTATACGTTTGAAAACAAGCTAATAGAATTTTTAATAGAAAAAATTAGTAATTAATAATTAATAATAAATATAAAGATTGAGATTGAAAAAATTAATACATTTGTGTCTTGTAGACCCCATTTTTTTTTAAAAAACGGCTTTTTATCTCCATTTTTTAATATTTTTCATAAGAATTTTTTAGTATAGAGACTTTAAACGATGAAATATAGTGATTCGATATTTTTTATACAGAATAAAAAGTTATTGAATATTGACAATAAATAAAGGCATTTGTGTCTTGCAGCAAAATTTATTTCACTTTTCCAGTATCTTTAACTAGGTTTTCTAATATACAAGGTATTAATTTGAAAAAACACTAAATTCGCTATCGATTTTAAAATGTTTGTTTATTTATTTATCTTCATTAGTTTCTAACAAAATGCGAAAAAGATCAATATGTTGCCCTAAAGTAAAGTTTTCAACAATTAACAAGTCCCATACTCCCATTCGTCTAGAGTTCAGTTTATTTTAATTTTCAAAAATGTGTCGCCAAAGGAGAGACGGAACATAATCATCAAAAACCTTCAAAGGAAGTTAATTCAAACATGAACCAAACGAGAGTTGTAAAATCAATGCGTACTCATTAAAATCCAAAGTGGCTCTAACAAGGTGTGTTTCACCACAAAAGTGACCAGAGCGATTCGCAAGTATCTTTAGGTACTTGGCTGATCGAAAGGTAACATTTCGAATCCAGGACACTTCGAATTTCTTGGACGAAAAGAAGTCCAACAGGTGTCGAAAGATGTGCTCGTGAAGCGAGAAAATTACAATCCTCGGTATTTACTTGCTACAGGTATTTTTTTTCCTACTATCTAGGTAACTCTCACACTGTTAACTTAAAAGTATCAAATGACAACGAATTGATATCAAAAATGTGGACCCAATGGCAACGAATTGATACCAAAAATGTGGATCCAATGGCAACGAATTGATACCGAAAATTTGGATCCAATGGCCACGAACTGATACCAAAACTGTGGATCAAATAAAAAATCGTTCCAGCTGTTTGACATCACTTCATTCACTTCGTCTTTAGTGTAAATAAATAATTTATTGAATAATTAAATGTTTTTAAAAATGTAATTCTTGTGAAAAAATTTTGTCTTAATGGATAAAAAAAGCACTGAATATGAGAAAAATTTTGGAAAATAATTAAAATTTTGGCCAAGAATTTTATTAAAATTTTTGAGTTGAGTTATGCTATTTGCAATAAACATTTAAAAATGAAATTCATAAAATGAAAAATGATTTGAATTATAGAGTCGCGACCTATTAATCAAAGAGACTGTCGAAAAATCAAAATCGAAACAAGAATCAGAATAAAAAGGCACTTTTGATATCGAGGTCTGACCCTCATATCTGCACCTGACCTGGTAACTTGGGGATTAAAAAAAAAAGAGACGTAGCACTTGTTTCGTAAAGAGACGAAAGAGGATGTAGGAGGAAAAGAACGAACACTTAAGTAGGGGCTGACGCGGCTTTACGTGCTGACATAATGGCCCTTGTCTTGCTTCCATCATGCAGTCTATTGCAAGCCACCTACGATTGTACCGACACCACTTCCGTTCCAATCTTTTGGCGGCAAGATTTTATCCCTTATATTTCCCCCGGCACCAAACTATTTCACCGGTCTTCTTCTTTTTTTTATCACTTCTTTAACAAGCCTCCTAAATATTCTTCATAATGTAACACTCTATTCGCTTTTAAGTATGTGCCTTTTTCTTCTTATTTATTCGCTCATTTCTTCATCATTTTTTCATCATTTTTTAAAAATCTACACTCGGGTCGCAAAGTTTCAGTACATTTTGACTGTTTACTTGTAAATGCTCGCTCCACTTCAAATTCAAATATTTCTGTAAAAATAGATGCTACAGCTATCAAACTAGGATCATTTTAAAGCTCAATAAATTTAGAGTCAAATAGGCAAAAAAAAATAACCAATTTAATATTGTAAATTTGAAAATATAATTCTTTAAAGTTAGAGATTTTTTATGAAAATTGCGATTTCGTAATCTGGTGTTTAAGCGAACGCCATTTAATGAAAAAATTTCTTTAAGATTTGACAGTTTTACAATATAATGTACAAATTTCACTCTTTAATTCGAGACCAAAATCTTTTATAAGTATTCAGTATTTGGCTTAAATTCTGTAAAAATAATTACTCTTGCTTTCTAAATTTTTCAAGGAATATAAATTGCAAATTCGTCATTTCTGTTCACTTGTTTTATCAATTAACTAAATTTTTGAAAAATGTGCAACTCTTTTTTATTGTAAAATTTAAAAAATTGTACCTTGAAATAAAATAAGTAATAATGCGAGTTAAAATTTGTAACATTATAAGAAGAGGGATAAATTTCATGTAAATAATTTAAATTTACTACAGTCAAGAGGTTCAATATTTTTCAAAAGTGTGGTTAATTGATAAAACAAATGAATAGAAACGACGAATTTGCAATTTTTATTCTTCGAAAAATTTAGAGCAAGAGAAATTATTTTTATACAATTTGAAAAAAATACTTCATATTTGTAAATGATTTTTGTCTAGAATTAATGAATGGAATTTGTACTTGTTATTGTACAACTGTCAAGTCTTAAAAAATTTTTTTCTTCAATTGGCGTTCGCTTGAACTCCAGATTCCGAAATCGCAATTTTCATAAAAAATCTCTAACTTTAAAGAATTATATTTTCAAATTTACAATATTAAATTGGTTATTTTTTTTGCCTATTTGACTCTAAATTTATTGAGCTTTAAAATGATTCTTGTTTAATAGCTGTTGCATCTATTTTTACAGAAATATTTGAATTTAAAGTGGAGCGAGCATTTACAAGTAAACAGTAAAAATGTACTGAAACTTTGCGACCCGAGTGTATTTTTTATTTGGAACTTTTTTATTTACTTTTATTTTTTTCTTGCTTTTTTCTACTTCTTTGGAATGCTATTCGAGATGCAATATTAGATGCAATTTTTAAGAGAGAAAAGTATTCTCTGACGAGTGAGGAGTAAAGTGAGCAGTGGAAACAAGTAGTGAGAGTTGGTTTTTGGTCAGGCGAACGCATGTCAGCGTCATAAGTGGAATAAATGAAGAGTGTCTTAAACTGGTGTTTGTTTGGGTTTGCTAAGGATGAAGATTTTAATTTTTTTTAAATTCTAGAAGCTTTTGATTAGGGTCTTGTATTAAAAAATTAAAAAGTAGTACTGTGAAAGGAGGGTAAGACAGGTTTTTTTTTACTTTTTACGATCAGCAGAAAAGGGGAGCTAATGTATACAACAGGTGGAAAACAATTATCAAGTCGTTGGAAACCACACGGAATTTTTAGAGAGTTTCAATAAAATTTTCCAAAAGAATTCCATTATTAAAAAAAAATGTCAATACAATTCTACGCAAACATTTAATTATTTTCATAAATAATACAAATTTTTACAGGAATTCAATTATTTACCAATTTTTTTAGAAATTTCTTCGCAATAGTTCAATTATTTTAATAAATAATAACATTTCTACAGGGATTCAATTATTTTTATAAATAAAAAAATTCTTTTGGAAATTCAATTATTTTCATAAATAATAAAACTCATTGCAGAATTTCAATTATTTTTAATGCAATTTTAATCAAATTCGTCGAAAAATTGAATTCTTCTTAAAAACCTTATTCAAATTCGTCCAAAGAATTTAATGATTTAAAAAATTTGTTGATAACATTTTTTATGAGAATTTAATTTCAAGAAACATGAAATTGATAAATTATTTATTTTTGTATTTAAATAATTGAATTCTCATAGAATTTACTAATAAAAATGGTTTTAAAAATGAGTTTCAGTTAAAATTTCAGATGATACTTAAGTATTAAAATCATTATGACGTAGATTTTTAGAAATATTTAAATTTTGTAAAAGTTTCAAACTAAAATAATTGAAATTCTTAATTTTTCATATATTTTTAACAACAAATTTTGTAGAATTAATTCTTTTTAAAAGTTTTATAAGATTTTTATTGAAATTATTTCAAGTTTCTAATTTCCATTATGTATTTAATTGCAGAATTTTCGAATAATTAAAATTTTGTAAAATTGAATTGTAAACCAATAAATTTTAATATTCTTATAAAATTCATCAAAATTAAATTAAATCTTTTGAGAATAATTAAAATTATAAAATCTATTGAAAAATAATTGAAATTCGGTAAAATTAAATAAAAATAATTGTATTTTAATTAAATCTTGGAAAAATATTTTAAATTTAGAAAAAAATCATTGACAAATAATTAAAATTTGCTACAATCTTCGGAAAATAATTAAATTTTATTAAAATTTTTTTTAAATAATTGAAAATTGATGAAATTTTGGAAAAATAAGTAACTTTTGGAAAAATCTTTAAAGAATAATTGAAACTTGAAAAAATTTATAAAAATAATTAAAATTTAATATAATTTCGGAAAAATAATTGACTTTTGGAAAAATTTAAAAATAATATTTGATATTTGGTATAATCTTTGCGAGAAATATTTTAAATTTGGTAAAATATTTGAAAAATAAAAAAAAAATTTAGAAATAATTAAATTTTGAAAAAGTTTAAAACTAAAATCATTGAAATTCTTAATTTTTCAGATATTTTTGACAAAAAATTCTGTAGAATTAATTCTTTTTAAAAGTTTAACAGGATTTTTATTGAAATTATTTCAAGTTTCTAATTTCCATTATGTATTTAATTGCAGAATTTCCGAATAATTGAAATTTTGTAAAATTGAATTCTAAACGAATGTAATTATTCTTAAAAAAAATTATTAAAATGCGTTTAAATAATTCATCCATTCAAAAATGTATTGATAAAATTTTTCCTGAGTATTAAATTTTCTAAAACATTCAATTATTCAATAAATTATTTATTTTTGTATTTAAATAATTGAATGCTAGTGGAATTTCCGAATAAAAATTGATTCAAAAGTTATTTTTAGATAAAATTTAAAAAAATAATTGAATACTAAAAGTGATTAGCGTGTGTTAAAAAAATCTTCAAGTTTTTTTTTTACATTATTTTCCCCATAAATTCTTCGAAATATCGCGGATTTATTTAAACCTCCAATATCATTCCCCTCAAATTCACTCAAAAACCCTAAAATCCTAAAGCCCTTAGAATTAAAAGCACATTGCTCATCAATTTACTTTATCCTTCACGAAGATGATTTTTCCAAAGATTAACTGTCCGTAACATTTGTCGTCAATTTAAAAATTTCCAATTCAACATCTCGAGCACGGTTGACAGACGTTTCATAAATTATGCTAATCTATCAAGCAAATTCTTTATCTGCATTCAAATGATTTTC